>QRFJ01001945.1:322848-407892 GCA_006176705.1 Cocos nucifera | reverse complement strand
TCACCGACCTCAATAGCCCATTTTTCTCAATGTGATCCATCTTCTGCTTTGACTTTCGAGTCATATCCAACTTGTGAATCCTTGTCTTCAAGGCAAAATGACTAAACTCCCTTTTGTTGGACATGGGGAGAAGGGCCACAGATCTCCTTGCCCTAGTACATACTGATGTGTGCGGCCCATTTGATGTGCCGGCTAGAGGCAATTTTGTCTACTTCATTATCCTTTACTCGATGATCTGTCTAGGTATGGGTATGTGTATCTTATGAGACACAAGTCTGAAGCTTTTGAAAAGTTCAAAGAATTCAGACATGAAGTAGAAAAACAAACTAGAAAAATCCATTAAGGTTCTTCGATCAGATCGAGGAGGTGAATACCTTAGCCGGGAAATTCCTAGACTATCTAGACTAAGGAAAATGGCATAGTCTCTCAATGGACTCCACCAGGAACACCTCAACTCAACGGGGTTTCAGAACGGAGAAATCGAACTCTATTGGATATGGTTCGATCCATGATGAGCTTCACAGACCTCCCTGATTTTCTTTGGGGACACTCATTGTTAACTTCAATCTTATCTACTGAATAGGGTTCCCTCTAAAACCATTCCTACCACACCGTATGAGATATGGCACGGTAAGAAATCCAAGTCTGAGTCATCTCAGAATTTGGGGTTGTCCGGCTCATGTCAAAAGACAACAAGCGGACAAGTTAGAGTTTAGGTCCTTTCAGAGCTCGATTCATAGGATATCCTAAAGAGTCATTAGGATACTATTTCTACATTCCAGAAGACCATAATGTGATTGTGAGTCGACATGCCATCTTTCTTGAAAAATAGTTTATTCAAGATAGCGGCATTGGAAAATAGATCAAGCTTGATGAGAAAGTCTCACAAGTGGAACGAGCTAAGGACCAATTGGAACCAAATCAGGTTTGAGCCAATAAGAACACTACCTCCTCCACCTCGTAGATCGGAAAAGAGTTTCCCATCCCCCTGAAAGATACTTAGGTATTATTTCAGAGGAAGTAGAGGAAAATGTTCCTCGTAGGTAATGGTGCTCATGGTGATGATCCCAAAACCTACAACGAGGCGATATCAGATATCGACTCCGAGAAATGGCTAGAGGCAATGCAGTCAGAAATTGACTCGATGCACTCAAACCAAGTCTGGACCTTGGTAGATCCACCAGAAGGTATAGTACCTATTGGATGTAAATGGATCTTCAAGAGAAAGATTGGTGCAGATGGGAAATGTGGAGACATTCAAGGCTAGACTAGTGGCAAAAGGTTATAGTCAACGCGAAGGCATTGACTATCAGGATACCTTTTCCCCAGTAGGCTATGCTAAAATCCATCCGCACATTGCTTGCCATGTTGCAGCCTATTTCGATTATGAAATATGGCAAATGGACGTGAAAACGGCATTCCTAAATGGATATCTTGAGGAAGATATCTATATGGAACAGCCGCTAGGTTTCACATCCAGTGATACTGATCACAAGGTTTGCAAGCTGCAAAGGTCCATATATGGACTTAAGCAAGCATCTCGGAGCTGGAACACTCGTTTCAATGATGTGATCAAAAAGTTTGGTTTCATCAAAAATGAAGAGGAACCATGTGTTTTCAAAAAGGGTCAGTGGGAGCGCTGTTGTCTTCCTCGTATTGTACGTGGATGACATCCTCCTTATTGGGAATGATATTCCCATGTTGACATCAGTCAAGATGTGGTTGTCCAAGGAATTCTCCATGAAAGACCTAGGTGAAGCATCCTTTATTCTAGGAATTAAGGTCTATAGGGATAGACCGAATAGGATGCTAGGACTTTCACAGAAGATGTACATAGAGGAAGTACTAAAGAGGTTTAGTATGGAAAACTCTAAGAGGGGATTAATACCCTTCAGACATGGTATTCATCTTTCCAAGAAGATGTGCCCCAGCACACCTGAGGAAATAGAATGTATGAGCAAGATCCCTTATGCTTCTGCAATAGGGAGCCTCATGTATGCCATGCTATGTACACGACCTGATATAGCCCATGCTGTGAGTGTCACAAGCAGATATCAGTCAAATCCAGGTGAAGAACACTGGACTTCTGTGAAATGTATCCTTAAGTACTTGAGAAGAACTAAGGATATGATGTTGGTCTTTGGTAATGGAGAACTCCAAGTCCAGGGATACACAGACTCGGATTTCATGTCCGATATAGATGATCGAAAGTCGACATCTGGGAGTCTGTTTGTGTGCAATGGTGGTGCTGTCAGCTGGAAGAGTTCCAAGCAAACGGTGATAGCAGATTCCACCATGGAAGCAGAATATATCGCTGCATCAGAGGCTGCGAAGGAAGCATTCTGGTACAAGAAGTTTGCTGCAGAAATCGGAGTAATACCATCAGATGCCATTCCTCTATACTGCGACAACAATGGCGCCATAGCCCTTGCTAAGGAGCCGAGGTCTCACCAAAAATCCAAGCATATTGAGCGGCGATACCACCTCATCCGCGATTACCTTGAAAAGGGTTATGTCGAGGTCAAGAGAGTCAACTCCGCAGATAATGTGGCAGACCCACTTACAAAGCCGTTGGGCCAGCAGAAGATTGAAGCCCACCTTGAGAAGATGGGACTTAGACTTGTAGCCAATTGGCTTTAGGACAAGTGGAGATTGTTAGATATATGTGCCCTAGAAGCCAGAATTGGCTGACACTTGTAATACACTTCTAGGGGCAAAATTATAATTTTGACTAAAATCAATAAAATGGGTTATTTTCTATCACATATGTGTATTTAGTGTCTGTGATACATCCTTTGAGTTAATGGTAATGATAATTCATATTTTCAAGAGTTGAAAATTTAAGACATGAATAATCATTATTAACTCATAAATTGCTCCCGACCATAGGATCATCACGAGGATGGTGATTGATCCGGAAGGTTGGTGTACAATCGCTTCTCTTTAGTAGATGAGTCTTGAGTCTATGGTGTGGAGACACCGGAGCGAGAGTATAGGTACTCGTTAGAGAACGAGGGCACTGAGCGTGACCACCTTGAGTAGTCATTAGGGAGTCTACCTTCTCGTCAATGACTGACTCGATGCTGCAGTAGTGTGTCTGGTTCTTTGACCTGAGGTGCATCGGCAGTTCACCTTGAGGGTGTTATAGTTTGACTACACCATTACTCGGTCTCCTAGCCATATGGAACCCTGAGGTGTATGTTGGCTATAGCATGTTCATTGTAGGAACTGGATGGCATCAAGATGGAATCTATCTACCTCGGTGGTAGAGGAGCAGCCCTATGATAATCATGAGAATCAAGTCCAGAAGCCCATGGCCATGGCAGAGTGAAATAATAGAAAGAGTTTCTATTTAGATTTTCACATTGGACTCGAATCGAATGATTACATCATATGACAGAGACTAGGGTTTGACGAGTTTACCTTAACCCTAATCTGATCGGGGCTCAAGATAGAAGAACTGAATCACATAGGTAGCTGCACCAAGAGGTTCATATTCAACTCTGATGGGTTGCCACCATATACTGCTAGGTGTCACTGGTGGATTTTGGGAGCAATTAGAATGATTTAGATGATCGATCATTCTAGCTGTTCGAATCAGAAGAGTTCTGATCCATCGAAAGGAGTTTCGATGATGTCGATGATAGAGATCATGACATATCCCATTACCATACAGAACTGAACCTAACTGGGTCACACAAACAAGGGTTTGAATCTGGTGATCATCAATTGAACTGATCTAGTTCAATTGATCTGAATGAGATTCAATTAGGTTCAAGGAAATCGTGCTAGCACTCGATTGAACCTAACGTTCTTCTTTTGCTATCATAAATAAGTTGTCCTGATCTGAGCCAAAGGAGTTTGTGCTCAATCAGAGGCCTTCATATGGTTTGACTGGAAGGTTGTCCAAGTCAGAATAGGTTGTCTTATTTTATAAGACATTACCTGCCATTTTTGGTCACCTGCCATTTCTTGTTCTTTGACTTTGGTCAAAAGTCTACCTTTGACTGGTCAAACATTGACCATTGACACTTTGACTTTTGACCACATGTCATGCACCTATTGGAGAGCTGGTGGGGGCCTGTCCCCCTGCCAGAACCTGGCAAGGAGAAGGGCGCACGCCACCCTAGGCGTGTGCCCAAGTTGGAGGCGCCTAGGAGTCCTTGTTGGACAAGGACTCCATCTCCTTTTTGGATTCCAATTAGAGTTCTTCTAAGAACCAACTTTGACTGGTCTTAGGTGCCCTCTAAGGAGGAATCCAGGGGTCTCTATTCCCACCAATCAGATTTAGATCTGATTTCACAAAGGGTTGTGATTGGTTGGGAGGAAGAGGAGTTGGATCACGCTTAGTCTATAAAAAGGACCCTACGCCCAACTCAGTTTAATATTCAATTCAGAATTGAAAACTCCATGCCCCAAGGCTACCTCTCCCCTCCCTCTCCATGCCAAACCACCTTCTCCCCTTGCTCTCCACGTCCAAAAGGAGTTTTGGACCTTGGTTGGTGCGATTCAGATCAAAGAAAGGCGATCAAAAGTAAGAAGGCTGTGCTGCTCCAAAGGACGACTGCTCATCTTCAAAAAGAGTTTTCAAGATCCTCCAGATCAGATCTAGATCTGATTTTTGGAGGCATGATAGAGAAGAAGAGGATCTCCAAATCCAACCTGAGTGGATACTAGTAGAGGCCAGGTGCTTGCATGGCTAAGATCCAGAACCTTTTGCTGCAAACAGGATCATCAACAGGGTAATAGGATTACCCAGATCAGGTAAATTAAATTTGATTTAATTTATCTTTTAATTTTATTTTATTAAAATAATAAGAATCAGATCTGAAACATATCAAGATCTGATTAGGATCAAGAAAATTTTTTTTGAAATATATCTCTTGATCTGTTTAGATCTGAATGAATCTGGACCGAAAAATCAAAATTTCCCTTCAAAATCCACCAATGACTCCTAGTAGCATGTGGTGGCAACCTATTAGAACTAAAAGTGAACCTCTTGGTGTAGTTACCTATGTGATTAAGTTCCTCTATCTTGAGCCCCCAACCAGATTAGGGTTAAGGTGATTTTGTCAAACCCTAATTTTCATCATATGAATTAATCATTCGATTCAAGTCCAATGTGAAAATCCTAATAGAAACTCTTTCTATATTTCACTCTGCCATGGCCATAAGCTTATGGACTTGATTCTTATGATCATCATAGGGCTGCTCCTTATCTATTGAGGTAGATAGATCTCCTATTGGTGCAATCCAATTCCTACAATAAACATGCTATAGCCAACATACACCTCAGGATTCCAAATAGCTAGGAGACCGAGTTATGGTGTAGTCAAACTATAACACCCTTAAGGTGAACTATCGATGCACCTCAGGTCAAAGAACCAGACACACCACTGCAGCTTTGAGCCAGTCTTCGATGAGAAGGTAGAATACCTCATGACTGCTCGAAGTGGTCATGCTTAATGCCCTCATTCTCTAACAAGTACCTATACTCTCGCTCCGATGTTTCTACATCGTAGACTTAAGACTCATCGATCCTAAAGAAGCGATCGCACACCAACCTTCCGGATCAATCACCATCCCTATGATGATCTTACGGTCGAGAGCATTTTATGAGTTAATAATAAAAATTAATATCTTAAATTTTCAACTCTTCAAAATATGAGCTATCATTACCATTAACTCAAAAGATGTATTACAGACACTTTTAAATACATACTCTAATAGAAAATAATTACTTTATTATTTAATAACCAAAATTATAATTTTGCCCTTAGAAGTGTATTATAAGTATCTGCCAATCTAGCTTCTAGGGCACGCATATCTAACAAACTCCCACTTGCCCTAAAGCCAATTGGCTACAAATCTATGTCCCATCTTCTTAAGATGGGCTTCGATCTTCTGCTGACCCAACAGCTTTGTAAGTGGGTCTGCCGATTTGTCTGCGAAGTTGACTCTCTTGACCTCAACATAACCTTTCTCGAGGTAATCACGGATGAGGTGGTATCGCAGCTCGATGTGCTTGGTTTTTTGATGAGACCTTAGCTCCTTAGCAAGAGCTATGGTGCCATTATTATTGCAGTACAGAGGAATGGCATCCAATGGCATTACTTCGATCTTGGCAACAAACTTCTTATACCAGAATGCCTTCTTCATAGCTTCTGACGTAGTGATGTACTCTACTTCCATACTGGAATCTACTATCACTGTCTGCTTAGAACTCTTTCAACTGACAGCACCACCATTATACACAAACAGATTCCTCGATGTTGACTTTCGATCATCTATATTGGACATAAAATCTGAGTCTGGACTTGGAGTTCCCCATTACAAAAAATCAACATCATATCCTTAGTTCTTCTTAAGTACTTATGGATACATTTCATAGAAGTCCATTGTTCTTAGCTGGATTCGACTGATATCTGCTCGTGATACTGACAGCATGGGCTACATTAGGTCGTGTACGTAACATGGCATACATGAGGCTTCTTATTACTGAAGCATAAGGGATCATGCTCATGCATTCAATCTCATCAGGTGTGTTGGAACATATTTTCTTGGAGAGATGAATGTCATGTTTGAAGGGTACCAATCCGCTCTTGGAGTTTTTCCTACTAAATCTCTTTAGCACTTTGTCTATATACATCTTCTGTGAAAGACCTAGCATCCTATTCAGTCTATCTCTATAGACCTTAATTCCTAGAATGAAGGATGCTTCTTCTAGGTCTTTCATGAAGAATTCTTTAGATAACCATATTTTAACTATGATCAACATAGAAATATCATTCCCAATAAGGAGCTTATCATCCACGTATAGTACAAGGAAGACAATAGCGCTCCCACTGATCTTTTTAAAAACACATGGTTCATTCTTGTTCTTGATGAAACCAAAATAATTTGGTTACATCATTAAAATGAGTATTCCAGCTCTGAGATGCTTACTTAAGTCCATATATGGACCTTTGCAGCTTGCATACTTTGTGATCAACATCACTGAATGTGAAACCTAGCGGTTGTTCCATATAGATATCTTTCTCAAGGTATCCATTTAAGAACATCATTTTTATGTCCATTTGCCACATTTCATAATCAAAATAGGCTGCAATAGCAAGCAATATATGGATGGATTTTAGCAAGGCTACTAACGAAAAGGTATCCTGATAGTCAATTTCTTCGTGCTGACTAAACCCTTTTGCCACTAATCTAGCTTTAAAAGTCTCCACATTTTCATCTGCACCAATCTTTCTCTTATAGATTCATTTACACCCAATAGGTACTATACCTTCAAGTGGATCTACCAAGGTTCAGACTTGGTTTGAGTGCATCAAGTCAATTTTTGACTTCATTGCCTCTAACCATTTCTTAGAGTCAATATCTGATATTGCCTTATCATAGGTTTTGTGATCATCATCATAAATCCCATTACCTATGAGAAATATTTTCTCTACTTTCTTTGAAATAGTATCTAAGTACCTCTCAGGGGGATGAAAAACCCTTTTTGATCTACAAGGTGGAGGTGGTAGTGATTGTATTGGCTCAACCTGATTTGGTTCCATAGGGTCCTTAGCTCATTGCTCTTGGGAGACTTTCTCCTCGAGCTTGATCTGCTTTCCAATGCCACCATCCACTTACCAAAAGATGATCTCTATTCAATGGATGGACGAGTTGGTAAGGTGGGGAAATCGTGGTCTAATACATGAGTCAACTTCTCAGAATCCTAAATAATTTTGAAGTTTTGGAGCCAATCCTTATAATTGGGTTTGGTCAGTCTATGGGTATCCAGGATATGGGCTAGTGGGTTTGATGCAGACATTTTTCTATAGAGAGTCAAAGTTTTTAGTTAGATTTTGTAATTAAGACTTGACCAATTTATTTAGGGGTTTGATTTTTAAATAAATTAGCCTCCACTATTTTCTTGGATCGCTACACTTTCTTTGTAGGGATGTGAAAATCTCCACGATTATTGATTTCTAGTGGGTGGTGCAGTCCCACCAACTGACTCATCACCTCACCTAATAGTTATTAGTGATGGGTTAGTCAATGAGTGAACAACTCTTGTCCAATGGTTCTCTAATCATGGTGCACCCAGACTTGGTCTCTAATTCATGAATCTCACCATGCTTGAAATATTGATCCACTCCTTAGTTAAGTCGGACCAACCATTTGCACAAATTTGATTTCTAATTGGGTCTCTCTCCGTATCCAAAATATTGAGCCCAATCCATCCTTCAGTCCATAGCATCCAATGCCTCACAGACATGGTTGCATCTTTCTGGTGCAATTGAACTACTGTGATCAGTCAAGAATAATCAACCTCGAGAAGGGTCCACACATCTACAATGGTGGAAGATCTTAGACTTAATCTTTTCTTAGAAAGATTTGATTTAGGTCTCTTTAAACTTGATTTGACATAGCCATAACCATTATGACTAACCTAGTGGCATGGGTTAGCTCGTATTGTTAGCCATCTTAGATAAGGATTAGGTTGACAAATATGGTCAGGTAAGTGACACCGATGGAAGGAATATGCCATTAACTCGACAAGAACGCATTCGAGTCGAGTAGCTCCCAATTAAAAATCAGTTAGTCATATTTGCCAAACTTACCTTAGACACCAAATTGTTGAGCCAGAACCAATCAGATTAGCCTACAATCCAAACTCTAACCATTGAGCCTAATTAGGTCTTAACTCGATCAATCACTTATGTGACTCGACCTTGATCCAGACTTAATCCTATTAGGCTGGTCAATTTAAGTACTCTTGATCCAACCTAACCAACTTTTGATTCGATTTGATCAACCGCTAGACCTAATTGAGCTACCCAAGTTCGAACCTAATTTTATAAATATGTCTTAGATCTGAAAATTCTTAATTTTAGATCTAATATATTTCATAATCTTAATTCTTAATTAAGTTTAGGATTCATAAATAAATATGTATATAAAATCCTAGGATTTCAGGATCTAAGATTTTGCAGAAAATAAGTTTTTGATTTTTGATTAATGATGAATGCGCAGCACTCCTACACACCATAAGAACACCACATTGAATGGAAGGAGAGGGCCTTTAAATTCTGCTTCATTCTTATGATCGAACAGCCAAGAAAAATGTCTTAATCAGAAATATGATAAATCTACAAAACTAGTTAGATCTACATCATATATCATATACATAAAAAATTAATCTAACTAAAATTATATTTTGCATACATCTCATGTAACATATCATGCATATTTTTAGATTTAAATTATCTCATAAATATCTAAAAAATAAAATTTAAATTTGATCCATCAAATTAAAATTTATTCTAGATAATTTTGTAGAACTATTCTACAACTAATCTAAACATCCATCTATCATATCTCATATGAATAAATTAAATAAATTTATTTTCTATTTTTTAGATCTAATTATAATATTTATAATATAAAAAATAGTAAATAAATAGATCTAAAAATTATAATTAATTAAATTAAAATTATGATTATACTAGACTACACATAAAATAATTCTATTCCTAGTCCAGTCATGCATCTCATACATCATAGATCTAGATTATTTACTTTTTAATTTTTAGATTTTAGATCAAATTACATCTAATGTGACATCTAAAATTATCTAATTATTAGATCAAAAATATATTAAAATTAGATCTAATGAATTTTGGAACCTAGCTCTGATACCAGTTGAAGGAAAAAGCCCTATTTTCTTAGTCAGGTTCATTCAGATCTGATTGGATCAAAAAGGATATTTTAAAAAATTTTTCTTTAAGATCCTAATTAGATCTAAGACTCCTTAGATCTAATCTTATTGATCTAATAATAAAAATAAAAAATAAAAATTAAATCTAATTTAATTATACCTTTATTTTGTGTAATCTAATTACCCTATGATGATCTCGATGTTTGTCTAAGATTAAGGATGTAGCCATGCAAGTACTTGGCCTCTATCGATATCCACTTGGACAGGATCTAGTGATCTTCTCCTTCTCAATCAATCCTCCAAAAATCAGATCTAGATCTGATCTTGAAGGTCTTCAAAATTTCTTTTCAAGAACAGTCATTCTCTCTTGCAGCAGTGTTGTCTTCTTCCTTTCCTGGCACCTTTCACTTACTTGGATCGTACCTTACTCATACCCAAAACCTATTGGGCATGGAGAGGAGAGAGAGGACCAGAGGGTGGCATGAAGAAGGAGGGATAGAGACTTTGTGGCATGGGCTAAAGGTAGAAGCATTAAATTCTAGGCATAGATAGGGTTTATATAGACCCTGCTGCACCATGTAGTGCCACATCATCCCGACCAATCATGGCCCTTTGTACAATCAGATTTAAATCTGATTATTGAAATGACATCATCTGATCTAATTAGATGAGAGACCCTCAAAAACCACCTAAGATGGTGCCAAGACTAGGTCAAACAAGACTTCTTGGCACCATAGAGTTTAATCTCCTGAAGCATCCTGGAGTACCATTTGTACGAGACTCCATCTTTTATCCTCATGGGGTGCATGCCACCCTAGGCATGCACCCTCTTACTGTCTATATTTTAGCAGGGGGCAAGGCCCTAGGTACTCTCCTATGGGCGCATGACACATGCATAGATGTCTAAGTGTCCAGGGTCAATATTTGACTAATGTCCAAAAATAAGATTTAGCAGGTGATCGAAAATGGAAGGTGTTGTCTCAAATTTATCTCATAAATTAAGACAATCCTTTTGTGATCTGGACAAGCTCCAGTTAGACTAAGTAAAGATTCTTGAGTGAGCCCAAACACATTTGGCTCAGTCGAGACAAGCTTTAATGATTATTAAAGGAGAACATTAGGCTCAATCATATGCTAGCACGATTTTCTTGAACCTAAATGAATCTTATTCAAATCAATTAAACTAGGTTAGTCCAATTGATGATATCTAGATCTAAATCCTTATTTGTTTGATCCAGTTAGGTTCAGTTCCATATGATAACGGGATAAGTCGCGATCTCTATCATCGACATCATCGAAATACCTTTCGATGGATCAGAACATTTCTAATTTAGACAACTAGTAAGATCGATCATCCAAATCATTCTAATTGCTCCCAAAATCCACCAGTGATACCTAGCAGCATATGGTGGCAACCCATCAGAACTGAAAGCAAACCTCTCGGTGTAGTTGCTTGTGTGATTAAGTTTCTCTATCTTGAGCTCCGACCGGATTACGGTTTAGGTGATCTTGTCAAACCCTAATTTCCATCATATGAATTAATCATTCAATTCAAGTCCAATGTGAAAACCCTAATAGAAACTCTTTCTATTATTTTACTCTGCCATAGCCATGGGCTTATGGACTTGATTCTCATGATCATCATAGGACTGCTCCTCATCTATCGAAGTAGATAGATCTCCTATTATGCAATCTAATTCCTACAATGAACATGCTATAGCCAACGTACACCTCAGGATTTTGAATGACTAGGAGATCGAGTTATGGTATAGTCAAACTATAACACCCTCAAGGTGAACTGTCGATGCACCTTAGATCAAAGAATTAGACATACTATTGTAGCTTCGAGCCAGTCATTGACAAGAAGGTAGACTTCCTCATGACTGCTCGAGGTGGTCATACTCAGTGCCCTTGTTCTCTAACGAGTATCTGTACTCTCACTCTGATGTCTCTACACCGTAGACTCAAGACTCATCTATCCAAAAGAAGCGATCGTACACCAACCTTGTAGATCAATCACCATTCTCATGATGATCCTACAGTCGAGAGTATTTTATGAGTTAATAATGAAAATTCATGTCTTAAATTTTTAACTCTTGAAAATATGAACTATCATTACCATTAACTAAAGGGATGTATCACAGACACTTTCAAATACACATTATGATAGAAAATAATCTATTTTATTTTTTATAATCAAAATTATAATTTTATCCTTAGAAGTGTATTACAAGTATCAACCAATCTGGCTTCTAGGGCACACATATCTAACAATCGTTTCACATGAATTTTATTTTTGGCACACAAAGATGAAGCTTTTCCAATGTTTTCAAAGTTTTATAAAAACATAATAAATAAAAGAAACTCAACTATAGTTTGTATCCATAGTGATCATGGTACAAAATTTGAAAACAAATTTTTTGAGGAATTTTGTAATGAACAAGGCATAGAGCATAATTTTTCTGCATCTAGAACTCCTCAACAAAATGGTGTAGTTGAAAGAAAGAATAGAACCTTAGTTGATATGGCCCGTACTATATTGTGTGAAGAAAATTTATCCAAATACTTTTTGGCTGAAGCCATTAACACTGCTTGTCACATCCTAAATAAAGTTTTTGTGCGCCCAATTTTAAAGAAAACCTCCTATGAGCTTTGGAAAGGAAAAAGATCTAATATTAATTATTTTCATATCTTTGATTGTAAATACTTCATCCATAATAATGGTAAAGACAACCTAGGTAAATTTGATGCTAAGGTAGATGAGGGTATCTTTTTTGGATACTCTATGTTGAGGTAGAATCTGGTTGTCATCGGAACTAGGCTAGAGCTAGAGAAGATGAGGTCGCCAGTGGTGACCTGCAAGACAAGTCCTGATCGGAGTTGAAGGGTGGCTCTGGCAGGACCCTTCGACGATCAAGTCAGCTTTCTTTCTCTAGCGCCAATTCTATTGATATAGAATTTGGTTATCATTGGAACTAGGCTGGAGCTGGAGAAGATAAGGTCGCCGTCGATGACCTACAAGACAAGTCCTGATCAAAGTTGGGAGGTGGCTCCGACAGGATCTTCCAACGATCAAGTAAGCTCTTCTGGCTAACAAAAATAAATCACTCAAGAAAATTGAAGCAAAGTTTAGAGCTTAGATAGAAAATATATTTGGAGGGTCTCTTAAATAACGAAGCTCATAATAGATTGATGTGACAGTCATAACTGCCTGGTAGTGGACCGTTCGGAACCACATGAGGTTTATTATGGAGGGTAGTATCCATTGTCATGATGTGATAGTCTATTTGGATTTTATAGTTGAAGTTTGGATAAAATAGCTATTAGCAATGAAGAGCTTCATATCATAACAATTATGGAGAAGTTCAAACTTCTCCAAGGTCATCTACATGTAGATTGGTATTTGTTGAGCTGGGAGCTGTGTTTGTGTAGATGACGAGGTTCTTCTAGGCAACCATAAGGAGTTCATTCAGAAGGAGCCTACTTGGTGACTGAGAGGAAGTTCAACTAGAAGGACTCATTTGGGTGATTAGAGGGAGCTTGTCTTGCGACTGGAAGAAGTTCAACTAGTGGCTGGGATGGGCAAGCACAATCAGAGCATTTTGGTGAGTCTCAATTACTTCTCCAAAGTTTGATTATCTTCAAGATCGTCTGCAACTAAATAACCATCATTGATTGAAGGCTGATAAGGATGGTGGATTCACTAATTTGGAATTACGGCTAGGCTCTTCAGGGAGGAGTTTAGGCTTAATCAGATGATGGAGTTCTTTTATTTATCCTGGCTTGCACACTCGAGATTCCAGATTCAATCAGACCAAGATGTGCCACTCTTGGTAAGGTATAGAGGTTCGTCTAGGAGGGAACTCTACCAGTCTGTTGTTCTTGCCATGAGATCCAATCTGCATTAGCTAGACTTGGCCTAAAGGGGATCTAGTAAGATAAGAGCTCGGCCAGCTTCAAGATTGGCCAAGCTAGGTTACGTAGGGATTGAATGCTTAGCTAACTACTTAGGTGACCACTTTCACTATTCAAGTTCGTCCGAGAAGAGTTCAACTGGAATCAATTGCTTGTATTGGAGGAATTCGGCTAGTTTCACAACTTGTCACTGAATAAAGTAGGACCAATTGGATTCTAATACTCAAGCCCTACCATCAAATGGGAAATGATCACTTTCTCTATTCAAGCTCATCTGGATGGGATCCACAATGCTTTGCGGGCTCTATAGTTTATCCATGTAGTCTAGAAGATCAGCTGGTTGATTTAAGGTCGGCCATTTTGGGATTACCTTTGGATTAGACACCAGGCTAAACTTCAACAGTAGTAGGTTTAACCCCAACAATAGTCTCTCTACTCTAGAGTTCAGAGTTTGAAGGAAGGGAGTATGAAGAGGGTGACTTTGAAGTCCTTTTCTGATTTCCCTCATTCATTAAATGGGAAGTTTTGGCATTTTCCATGCTAGCGTCGAAGCTTCTTCAATACATGGTAACCCGAAAAGGCAATTTTTTGAGACTCCTATCGAAGCTTTACCCAAGGTACGGCACCATTAAGATTCTATCCATTATCAATACTCTATCTTGATGAGTGGGACATGAATCAATTAAAGATCGGTTGGAGGAGACCAGCAATTATAATCGCTTTGAGCTCTTCGGGATATTTAAGCCAGCCTTCTTCCTCTAGGGCTTCATTTTACTTGAGATCTTCTTCTTATTTCTTTAGTTTCCTTCTTCCTCCCGCTTGAGAGTTCTAGCTTCTTCCACCATCTTCTCCAGCCCTAGATGACTTCCTACTCGATTTCCATCGCGCCCGTCGCCTCCTCGTTCTTTCCAATTAGTTTAGGTTAGTTCCAAAACTTCTCTTTTGATTATTCTTGTACCTTTTGTATCTTGTCCTTTTGGTTTCTTCAAAGGGGTCTTGCATCTTATTTTTCTTAATTTTTGAGATTTCTTAAAACTTTGTTTGATCCATATGTCCGTCAAAAAATCTTGGTCAACCTGTTCTGGGAGTTCGGCCCATCTGGTCCTGATGGATCTATCCCATAAGGATACCAAAGCTATAGAAGTACCACGACTTCCATTCATTCTTGACACCATCCCTTTCAAACTTCAGCATGAGGATCTTTCTCTGATCAAAATCAAATTCAAAATCCCTTCTAAGTACAAACTTGAGCTTCCAGGTTCTAGTGACCAAGCTTGCTTTTCTCCTTTAGGCCACATTTGCTTGTATGTTGAGGCCCTTCATGCAGAACTTAGGTTACCAATTCCTCTTTTCATGGTTGTCCTTTCTAGATTCTTGATTTGCTTCCATGGTGCTGAATTTGTTTAGGTTCATCATAGGATTTTTTTCCTTATGCATCATGGCCAACATCCATCCCACCATTTTTTTGTTCCATAATTTCTTCACTTTCAAACATCATCCCACTGCCAAGGATTTGTGGTATGTCTCTTCCCAGTTCAGCAAGAAGGGGTTGTGTAAGGACGCTCCTTCTTTCATTCACAACTGGAAGAAGAAATTCTTCTTTATTTTGTGTCCTTTCTTAGAGTTAGGACTTCCTTCTTAGAAGAATTTGAAAGATTCGGTCCGTTGAGCTCCCAAGCTAGAGAAAGAAGATCGAGACTCGACCGACAAACTAAAGAACTACCAAGCTCCTTTGATTTCCAAACTCCTGGATGATCATACTATATTTAACCTCAATCTTAGTCCTCTTAATCTGGCAAGTAGTACTCCATAACTAGTTAATCATGCATTGTTCTTTCTTCTGACTTTAACTATTTCTATCATAGGGATGACTCTAGAGGAATAAAATTGTCTGGCTAAGAAAATCAAGTCCCTCAAAAGAAAGGGTAGTTCTATCAGAAAATCATCGAAGAAGGCTCGCATTGAAGAGATGAGCCCAACTGTGCCGATCCAGGCCGCACATGCCCCAGAGAATATTGCGACAGCACCGAGTCTGACCCTGCCCAATGAAGTTGATGCCCCTGTGCCTTCTGAGTAGGGGGAAGCCATTGAAAAGAAGAAGAAAAGAGCAATCGGTAAGATGGTCAGAGGAAGGTCGAAAACTCTAGCAATGAGAGCTCCAATCAAGGGCAAGCTTCTTTGGATGATCGGAAGGTCATCCATTCTCTAACGGGGGGTGGCATCCTCCTGCATATTGTCAACAAGCTGGTTCGGATAAAGAATGTAGAGAGGTTCGATGAGTCTTTCGCTGCTTATCTTGAGGTAATTGATCTTTCCCAATCTTGATTGAATGTAGAATGTACTTTTGAAGTTTTGACTTAGTTTCTTTCTATTCTATAGCTGGGGCATTATTTATTTGCCCATTCAAATGCAGCGGATCACTACTAGGCCAAGGCTTCCAGAGTCCTCCAAGAGGCCCAAGCGGAGATCGAGAAAGTTTGGGCTGAGGTTGACCGTCTGAAGGTGGCCTCGGAGGTTCAGACTGTAGAAGTTGAGCATCTTCGGGAGGCACTATGGAGGGAAGAGGAGGCTTCTGTAGGATTGAAAGTGACCCTAACTCTTTTGGAGGATACGAGAAAAAAGATTGAAGAGGAGGTCAGCATCGAGAAGGAGCGGGCTATTGAGGCCTTCAAGTCCTCCAAAGCCATGGAGGACATCAAGATCGCCTTCGCTAGGGAGGCCTTTCTGGAGGGGTTCGAGATCTGCATGAGGAGAGGGTTATGAAGAACTTTTCTGATGTAGACCTCGACCTTCTAACAGACGATCCTGGCAAACAAGTGGGTCCCTCCAATGCCGATGCTGTCTCTTCCACTGCTAAACCTGCCCCTGAAGTTCCTGAACCTGTAGCCACAGCCCCTAAATCTGCTCTCAAACTCGAGGTCGCGAAGAATGCACCAATCTCATCTACTGTCGTGCCACCCAAGGTTGAAAACTTTTGATAATTATACTTTTTCTTTTTTCCTTTCAATGAACACCTATTTTGATAATGAAAATATATTTCATCTCTTTATACTTGTGCTGTGGTGTGTGTCGTTCAGAATCCTTCTAGTGATCGAAGCCATGACCCATTGTCTCCAGCCGAGGCTAAACCACTACCTCAAGGTGTTCCTCTGAAGTCCATAGTTAAAAACTTGAAAAGGAAAGTTCATCATTTGAAGAAGAAGTTGAAAAAGATGGAAGGTGAGCTTCAAAAATTGAGAAAAGATTGTTCAGAGATGACAGTCGAGATCATCCACCTTCGCAAGTTACACAAGACAGACTCCATGAGTTTCATTAACTGGAAGTGGGATCTAATCGAAGAGTTGGAACGAGCGAAGAAGCTCGGCAGTGAGAAGGCTTGGACCTTGACTGCCAAAATTGGTTCTCTTTAGGCCTCTATAAGGCAAAGGAAAAGATTGAGCAGCTGGAGGGTGGTACAGCTTGGTCTTTGAGTCAGTCAAAGTTCGACTAGGATTGATCAAAGAGATCCTCTAACCTCCAAAAGCAGCTTTCCAATGTCGAGGAGTCATATGAGTCTTATAAGATCCACTGGTGTGGGTAGATTGATGGTTATAAAAAATAGCTCAGGATGGTGAACTCCGAGGTAACGCAGCTTCAAAAGCAACTAGCGGATAGGGCCCAGGCCAGTCCAAGTGTAGATTTGGATTAGCTCACTATCTTGAAGAATACTCTTGGGAATTTGATGGTGCATTTTGAGAGCACAAAGAAAGAGCTTCGTGATCTCAAGATTCAAATGGCCTACCAAGACGATCTGGTGAAGGATGCCGAAGCTGAGTCGATGGATTTGAGAAAGAAACTACGTGAGTCAAATGCCGACCTATGGAGGGCTCAAAAACTATTCTACAAGAGTTTTCTGAAGAGGAAGGAGCTCGAGGAAGAGGTCATCAATCTAAAGCAATCCTTAGTGATTATGGTGGTTAGTAGTCCAAAATCTAAAGAATCTGATTCATCTTAGGACTTCATCTTTTTCTCTATTTTGTACATGGTCTTGCAGATCTTTGTTTTATAATGGACTTCAACTTTAATGAAATGATGCTTTCTTCAACCGTCTTTTAGCTTTGTGTGGATTTGATACTTGTTGATTTCTCCATTTTCTTCGTTTCATCTTTTAGCAAAATGACTACTGATAAAATATCTTTCTTTTGTTCTAAATAATTAGAGGCCTTCATCCATGTTAGGATGAGGTTCTCCTCTTATTCCTAGCAAGGTTAGCATTCATCCTTATTAGGATGAGGTCCTCCTCCTATTCCTGACAAGGTTGCTGGGGCACCAAAAGGGCCATTATAAGAGCCTCTCTCCTCCTCCAATCTTAAATAATCAGAGGCCTTCATCCATGTTAGGACGAGGTTCTCCTCCTATTTCTATCATGGTTGGCATTCACCTTTATCAAGATGAGGTCCTCCTTCTATTTCTAACAGGATTGCTGGGGCACAAAAGGGCTGTTGTAAGGGTCTCTTCCCTCCTCTTACCTTAAATAATCAAAGATCTTCATTCATGTTAGGATGAGGTTCTCCACATGTTCCTAACATGGTTAGCATTCATCCTTTTTAGGATGAGGTCCTCCTATTCCTAAGAAGGCTACTATGGCACAAAAGGATCATTATAAGGACCTCTTCCTTCCTCTTGTCTTAAATAATCGAAGGTCTTCATCCATGTTAGGATAGGGTTCTCCTCCTATTCCTAACATAGTTGACATTTATCCTTATTAGGATGAGGTCCTCCTCCTATTCCTAACAAGGTCACTGGAGCATAAAAGGATCATTGCAAGGGCCTGTTCCCTTCTCCTGTCTTGAACAATCGGAGGCCTTCATCCACGTTAGGATGAGGTTCTCCTCTTATTCCTAACGTGGTTAGTTTTGTTTACTGACTAAGCTCGGAAGGTAATATTCTATCATCGTAGCTTTATACCGAAAGTGAAGATATTAAGATAAAAAAATTTTATTGAAATGAAGTTATTGATGGTACATCCATAAATTTTTTGAGTTCCACAATCATGGAAGTTCAGCTCCTCCTGAAGGAAAAACATTATTTTTTACCATAGGATCAAATCTGAGGAAGATTTTTCTAAAAATTTTTAAATGATCTAATTAAATCTAAGAGTTCTCAGATCTAATCATGATGATATAATATTAAAAATTAAAAATTAAAATTAAATTAGATTTAATTTAAAGTATCTGATTGGACAATCTAATTATCCTGTAATGATCCTGTTGATTCCTGAGGTTCTGGAAGGAGCCATGCACGCGCTTGACCTCTATTGATATCCACTCGAGCAGGATCTAAATATCTTCTCCTCATAAATCTTTTCTTCAAAAATAAATCTGGATCTGATCCGAAGAACCTTCAAAACTATTTCTGAAGGTAGCTCATCCATCACACGAACACCATCGCGTAGATCCTAAATATTGTGCCATAAACCTTGGACCTGCTTCTCAGATTTATGCCTAACTTTTTAAGCTTATAGAAGAGAAGAAGAGAGAGGATAAAGGGAATGTGGGATATCAGGGATGATAGACATTAGGTGTGGAAAATTATTTCTTGCATTTAATGCACTTTGACGTGAGAAAGGCTTTTATGTCCAATGCCTACTTAGAGTCCCTTTTGACCAAAATAACTTGTTTATTTTATCACTAGGATTCTAAAACTTATTCTCCATGAAAAAATATCAGATCTCATCTATTGTTTTACCAAAAATGATTCAAAAAGGTATCAGCATGAGTAGATAAGGAAGAGTCCACTGTGCCTAGGACTCTTCCCTTAAGAGTTTGATCCAAATTAAACTCTATCATAATTTAATCTAGACATCTCCAAAAATAATGAAATTTGGTAAACCCAATGCATAACTAGTTCTCTATTACATTTCAAAAAATCAAATTAAAATGATTTCTAAAGAATTTTCTAAAATCATTTGATCAGATGACCCTCAATTCTCTCAAACAAGTCCACTTTTGATCCTAGACCAATTTGACTATGAATGGATTTAATTTCTATAATTAATCTAGTCTAGACATGTTCTAGTCAGATAAAAATAAATCCATTCTAAATACAACAATAAGTCAAATCAAATTTGACTCGATTGTGATGAATCAGAAAGATTTCAGAAGGAAAAAGTCAGGCTCAATCATGTGCTAGCATGATTACCTTGAACCTAATTGGATCTAATCCAAATCAATCAAACTGGCTTAGCTCAATTGATGTCATCCAAACCCAAACTCTTATTTATGTAACCTTGTTAGGCTCAATTCTGTAAGGTAATGAGACATGTCACGATCTCCATCATCAACATCATCGAAACACCTTTCAATGGACTAGTACTTTTCTGATTCATACAATTCGAAAGATTGATCATCAAAATCACCCTAATTGCTTCCAAAATCCACCTATGGCATCTAGTAGTATATGGTGGCAACCCATCAGAACTGAAAGCAAATCTCTCGATATAGTTACCTATGTGATCGGGTTCTTCTATCATGAGCCCCAACAAGATTAGGGTTAAGGTGAACTCGTCAAACCCAATGTCCATCATACAAATTAATCATTCAATTCGAGTCCAATGTAAAATCCTAATAGAAACTCTTTCTATCATCTTCACTCTACCATGGCCATGGGCTTATGGACTCAATCTCATGATTGTCATAGGGCTACTCCTCATCTATCGAGGTAGATAGATTCTCTATTGGAATTCCTCCAATGAACATGCTATAGCCAACGTACACCTCAGGGTTTTGAATTGCTAGGATACCAAGTTATGGTGTAGTCAAACTGTAACACCCTCAAGGTAAACTACAAATGCACCTCAGGTTAAAGAATCAGACACACCACTATAGCATCGAGTCAGTCATCGATGAGAAAATAGACTTCCTTATGACAATTCGATGTGGTCACGCTCAGTGCCCTCCTTCTTTAATGAGTACCTATACTCTTGGTTCGATGTCTTCACACTATAGACTCAAGACACGTCTATCCTAAGAAAGTGATCATACACGAACCTTCCGGATTGATCATCATCCTCATGGTGATCCTACGGTCGAGAGCAATTTATGAGCTAATTATGAAAATTCATGTCTTAAATTTTCAACTCATGAAAATATGAAGTATCATTACCATTAAAGGATGTATCACAAATATTTTTAAATACACATTATGATAGAAAATAATCTATTTATTAATTTATAGTTAAAATTATAAAATTATCCTTAGAAGTGTATTATAAGTGATAGCCAATCTAGCTTCTAGGGCACACATCTAACAAACTCCCACTTGACCTAAAACCAATTGGCTATAAATCTAAGTTCCATCTTCTCAAGGTGGGCTTCAATGTTCTACTAGCTCAATGGCTTTGTTAGCGGGTCAGCCACATTATCTACAGTGTCGACTCTCTTGACCTCGACGTATCCCATGTTGAGGTAATCATTGATGAGGTGGTATCGCTGCTCGATGTGCTTAGATTTTTGGTGAGACCTAGGCTTCTTAGTTAGGGCTATGGTTCCATTGTTATCATAGTATAGAGAGATGGCATCTGATGGCTTCACTCTAAGCTCTGTGATGAACTTCTTGTACCAGAATGCCTTCTTTGCAGCTTTTGATGTAGCGATGTACTCTACTTGTATGGTGGAATCTGCTATCACAGTCTGCTTGAAACTCTTCTAGCTGACAGCAGCATCATTGCACAAAAATAGACTTTTAGATGTTGACTTTCGATCATCTATATTAAACATAAAATCCGAGTCTGTATACCCCTAGACCTGGAGTTCTCCATTATCAAAGATTAGAAACATATCCTTAGTCCTTCTCAAGTACTTAAGGATACATTTCACAGAAGTCCAGTGCTTTTCACCTAGATTCGACTGATACCTGCTCGTGACACTCATAGCATGGGAAATATCAAGTCATGTACAAAGCATGGCATACATGAGGCTTTCTATTGCTAAAGCATAAGGAATCTTGCTCATGTATTCAATCTTCTCGGATGTGTTGGGACACATCTTCTTGGAGAGATGAATGCCATGTCTGAAGGGCATCAATCCCCACTTGGAGTTTTTCATGCTAAACCTCTTTAGCACCTCCTCTATATACATCTTCTGTGAGAGACCCAACATCCTATTTGGTCTATTTCTATAGATCTTAATTTCTAGAATAAAGGATGCCTCTCCTAGGTCTTTCATGGAGAATTCTTTAGACAACCATATTTTGACTGTTGTCAATATGGGAATATCATTCTCAATTAGGAGAATGTCATCCACGTATAGTACAAGAAAGACAATAGCGCTCCCACTGATCTTTTAGAAAATATCGGACTCCTCTTCATTCTTGATGAATCCAAATGATTTGATCACATCATTGATATGAGCATTCCAGCTTCAAGATGCTTGCTTAAGTCCATATATGGACCTTTGTAGCTTGTAGACCTTGTGATCAGTATAACTAGATGCGAAACTCAGTGGCTATTCCATATAGATATCTTCCATAAGATATCTATTTAAGAATGTCATTTTCACATCCATTTACCAAATTTCATAATCAAAATAGGCTACGATAGCAAGCAATGTATAGATGGATTTGAGCATGGCTACTGATAAAAAAGTATCCTGATCGTCAATACCTTCGCGCTGACTATATCCTTTTGCTACAAGCCTTACTTTGAATGTCTCTACATTTTCATTGGCACCTATCTTTCTCTTGAAGATCCATTTACATCCAATAGGTACTATACCTTCAGGTGGATCTACCAAAGTCCAGACTTGATTCGAGTGCATTGAGTCAATCTCCGACTTCATTGCCTCTAACCATTTCTTAGAGTTGATATCTGATATCGCCTCATCATCGATTTTGGGATCATCACCATGAACCCATTTTCTTGTAAGGAATATTTTCTCTACATCCTCTAAAATAGTACCTAAGTACCTTTTAGGAGGACAAAAAATTCTTTCTGATTTATGAGGAGGATGAGGTAGTGATTTGACTGGCTTAATCTGATTGGATTCCATAGGTTCCTTAGCTCGTGGCTCTTGGAAGACTTTCTCCTCGAGCTTAATCTATCTTTCGATGCCATTATCTTGAATAAACTATTTTTTAAGAAAGATAGCGTGTCAACTTACAATCACATTATGATCTTCTGGAAGATAGAAAAAAAATCCTAATGACTCTTTAGGATATCCAATAAATCGAGCTCTAAAGAATCTTGACTATAATATGTCTGCCTATTCTCTCTTGACATGGACTGGACAACCCCAAATTCTGAGATGACTCAAACTTGATTTCTTACCATGTCATACCTCATATGGTATGGTAGGAACGATTTTAGATGGAATCTTATTCAATAGATACATAGTGGTCAATAGACTATGTCCCCAAAGAAATTCAAGAAGGTCCGTGAAGCTCATCATGGATCGAACTATATCTAATAGGATCCGATTTCTCTATTCTAAAAATTTCGTTGAGTTGAGGCATTCTAGGTGGAGTCCATTATGAGACTATGCACTTGTCCTTAAGATAGTCTAGGAATTCTCGACTAAGGTATTCGCCTCCTCGATCTGATCGAAAAATCTTAATGGATTTTTCTATTTGTTTTCTACTTCGAGTTTGAATTCCTTAAACTTTTCAAAAGCTTTAGACTTGTGTAGCATCAAATACACATACCCATACCGAGATAAATCATCGATAAAAATGATAAAGTAGATGTAATTGCCTTTGGCTGGCACATCAAATTGGCTGCATACATCAGTTTGTACTAGGGCAAGTAGGTCTATGGCCCTTTCCCCATGTCCCATAAAAGAAAGCTTGGTCATTTTTCCATGAAGGCATGATTCATAAATCGGATATGACTCGGAAGTCAATGGACTCAATAGTTTGGATTTTTTCAATTGGTTAACCCTATCTTCAGCTATATGACCTAGCCTAAGGTGCTAAAGATACCTATCATTTAGACTATCCCTAGGTTGCTTTGATCCTATGGCATTCACGTTTTGCTCGATATTAAAAATAGAAACCTTAATATGTAACTGATAAAGATTATTTATAAGAAAATTACCTACAATTTTATTTCTTTCATAAAGAATATTATAATGGTCTTTAAGAAAACTAATTATATAGCCTTCCTATACTAAACATGAAATAGAAATCAAATTCTTGCTTGCTGTAGGCACATAAAAACAGTCCCTAAATACTAAGTCCAATCCTGACAGTAATTATAGAGAGTAGGTTCCCATGGCCACAACAGCAACTCTTGCTCTATTTTTATCGCATAGGATCATTTCACTATCTCTCAGTCTCCTACTATCCTCAAGACCCTGCGTAGAAGTGCACAAGTGAGCACTAGAACCAGAGTGAAGCACCCAACTAGATGCAGAAGAAACCATAAGATTAGATTCTATAATGAGCATACCTCCAAAAGGACCTGCCTCCTTCCTGTTCTTCAAGTTGGTCAGGTAAAGAGGGCAGTCCCACTTTCAATGGCCGTTAGTGTTGCGATGAAAATATTTTTTTTTATCAACAGCCTTCTTCTTCGGCTCTGCCTTCTTCTTCTCACCATTCATCTTCTACTTTTTTGAAGGCTTCTTCTTCTTCCTAAAAGACTTTCTCTTGGAAGAAATTCACTCCACAGTAAGTACTGAGCCTTTAGAATTTTTTATAGAAAGCTCAACAGTAACCAACAGATTCATGAGCTTAGCCAAGGTATTCTGAAGTTTATGCATATGGTAGTTCATGATGAACTGTCCATACGCATCAATCAAGGACTACAAAATTATGTCAGTCTATAGATCCTGATCTAACTTGACACCGAGCTTCTCAAGTTCTTCCAAGTCTTTGATCATTATAAGATAATGATCTTGGACTGACTGCCCATCATGCATTTGAGCCTTAAAAAGTTTTTTAGTGACTTGATATTTGGCTGCGCGACTCTGTTCACCAAACAACTCTTATAGGTGATCCAACATTTAGCGGCTAGTCTTAATGTCTTCGTGCTGGTACTAGAGCTTATTAGACATCGAGCCCAACATGTAATACCTAGCTTTGTTATCTTCATCTATCCATTTCTCGAGAGATGCTTGGTGATCAACGGATGGACGGGTTGGTAAGGTGGGAGGATCCTGTTCCAACACATGAGTCAACTTATTAGAACCTAAAATAATTTTGAAGTTTTGGAGCCAATCCTTGTAGTTGGGTTCGATCAGTCTATGCGTGTTTAGGATATGGGCTATAAGGTTGGACACAGACATTTTCCTACAGAGAGTCAAAGATTTCTAGTTAGATATTGTAATTTTGAACTTGACCAATTTATTTAAAGAATTTTATTTTTAAACAAATTAGGCTCCCACTATTTTCTTAGATCCCTACACTCCCTCTGGCATAGAGATGCAAAAATCTCCATGATTAATGATTTCTTAGTGGGTGGTGCGGTCTCCACCAACTTGACTCATCCACCTCACCTAACAGTTATTGATGATGGGTTAGCCAATGAGTGAACAACTCTTGTTCAATGATTCTCTAATCATGGTGCACCCAAACTTGGTCTCTAATTCATGAATCTCACCGTATCCGAAATATTGATCCACTCCTTAGTTAAGTCAGACCCACCATTTGCATAGACTGGATTCCTAATTGAGTCTCTCACCGTATCCGGAATATTGAGCCCAACTCATCCTCCAGCCCATAGCATCCAATGCCTAATAGACATGGTTGCGTCTTTTCGGTGCAACTGAGCCACTGTATCCAGCCGAGAACAATCAACCCCGGGAAGGGCCCGCACATCTACAATGGTGGAAGACCTCAGACTTAATCTTTTCTTAGGGAGAATTGATTCAGGTCTCATTAAACTAGACTTGGCTTAGTCATAACAATTATGACTAACCTAGTGGCATGGGTTAGCTCGGATTATTGACCACCTTAGATCAGAACTGTGTCAACAGATATGGCCAGGTAAGTGAGACCGGTGGAAGGAATATGCCATTAACTCGTACAAGAACGCATTCAGGTCGAGTAGCTTCCAATTAAAAATCAGTCGGTCGTATGTGCCAAACTTACCTTAGACACCAAATTATTGAGTCAGAACCAATTGGGTTAGCCTACAATCCAGACTCTAACCTCTGAGCCTAATTAGGTCTTGCTTGATCGTGACTCGATCTTGACCCAGACTTAATCCTATTAGGCTGGTCAATTTAAGCATTGTTGATCCCATCTAACCAACTCTTGATTCGATTTGATCAACCACTTAGACCTAATTGAGCTACCCAAGCCCGAACCCAGTATTATGAATATGTCTTAGATCTGAAATTCTCAATTTTAGACCTAATTGATATTTCATAATCTTAATTCTTAATTAAGTAGGGTTCATAAACAAAATATGCACAATAAATCCTAGGGTTTCAGGATCTAGGGTTTTGCAGAAAGTAAGTTTTGGGTTTCTGATTAAGGACGAACACGCAGCACCCCTACACATCATAAGAACACCCCATCGAATGGGAAGAGAGGGCCTTTAAACCCTTCTTCATTCTTATGACCGGACGGCCAAGAGGAACGCCTTAATCAGGAACATTCAATACTACAAAATAGTTTTAGATCTATATCATATATCTCATATATAAATCAGATCTAATTATGGCATATTTTGCATACATCTCATGTATCAAATCATGCATATTTTTAGATCTAAATTATCTCATAATAATCTAAAAAATTAGATTTAAATTGATCTAATCAAAATAAATTCTAATCTAGATAATTATGTAGAACTATTCTACAACTAGTCTAGACATGCATCAATCATATCTCATATGATGTTTAAAATTAAATAATTTTTATTTACTATTTTTTAGATATTATTATAATACTTATAATATCAAAAAATAGTAAATAAAAGAATCTAAAATATGATTTAATCAGATTAAATCAAAAACATGCAAGACTATTCTATAGAACTATTCTATTCTAGAACTAGTCATGCATATCTTCTAATCTTAGATCCAAATCATTTAATTTTAATTTTTTCTAATTTCAGATCTGATCACATCTCATGTGATATCTAAAATTAATTATTTTCTGATTAAAATAAATTTAAAATTAGATCTAAATATTTTTAGAACCATGGCTTTGATACCAGTTGAAGAGAAAACTTGATTTCACGATCCAGGTTCGTTCAGATCTGATCAGATCAAGAGATATATTTCAAAATTTTTTCTCTTTAATCTATATTAGATTTGAGATATTTAAATCTAATTCTTATTATTTTAATAAATAAAATAAAATAAGAATAAATTAAATCAAATTTAATTTACCTAATTTGGGTAATCCTATTACCCATTGATAATCCTGTTTGCGGTGGAAGGTTCTGGATCTAGCCACGCAAGTGCCTGGCCTCTACCAGTATCCTCTTAGGCTAGATCTACAGATCCTCTTCTTCTCTATCACGTCTCCAAAAATCAGATCTGGATCTGATCTGGAGGATCTTCAAAACTCCTTTTGAAGATCAGTAGTCGTCCTTTGCAGCAGTGCAGCCTTCTTGCTTTTGATCGCCTTTCTTTGATCTGGATCGCACCAACCAAGCTCCAAAACTATTTTGGACGTGGAGAGGAGAGGGAGAAGAAGCTTTGGCATGGAGGAGGAGAGGAGAAAAGGCCTTTGGGCATATGGAAACTCTTATTCAATCATCTCATGTAATTTGAGTTGGGCATAAGGGTCTTATTTATAGACTGACTGTGATCCAACTTCTCTTCTTCCCAACCAATCACAATCCCTTTGTGAAATCAGATCTAAATCTGATTGGTGGGAATAGAGTCCCCTGGATTCCTCCTTAGAGGGTGCCTAAGACCAGTCAAAGTTGGTTCTTAGAAGAACTCTAATTGGAATCCAAAAAGGAGATGGAGTCCTTGTCCAACAAGGACTCCTAGGCGCCTCCAGCTTGGGTACACGCCTAGGGTGGCGTGCACCCTCCTCCTTGCCAGGTTCTGGTAGAGGATAGGCCCCCACCAGCTCTCCAATAGGTGTGTGACATGTGGTCAAAAGTCAAAGTGTCAATGGTCAATGTTTGACCAGTCATAAGGTAGACTTTTGACCAAAGTCAAAGAACAAGAAATGGTAGGTGACCAAAAATGGCAGGTAATGTCTTACAAAATAAGACAACCTTTTCTGACTTGGACAACCTCCAGTCAGACCATATGAAGGCCTCTAATTGAGCACAAACTCCTTTGGCTCAGACAGGACAACTTATTTATGATAGTAAAAGAAGAACGTTAGGTTCAATCGAGTGCTAGCACGATTTCCTTGAACCTAATTGAATCTCATTCAGATCAATTGAACTGGATCAATTCAATTGATGATCACCAGATTCAAACCCTTGTTTGTGTGACCCAGTTAGGTTTAGTTCTGTATGGTAATGGGATATGTCATGATCTCTATCATCGACATCATCGAAACTCCTTTCGATGGATCAGAACTCTTCTGATTCGAACAGCTAGAATGATCGATCATCTAAATCATTCTAATTGCTCCCAAAATCCACCAATGACACCTAGCAGTATATGGTGGCAACCCATCAGAGCTGAATGCGAACCTCTTGGTGCAGCTACCTGTGTGATTAAGTTCTTCTATCTTGAGCCCTGATCAGATTAGGGTTAAGGTAAACTCGTCAAACCCTAGTCTTTGTCATATGATGTAATCATTCGATTCGAGTCTGATGTGAAAATCTAAATAGAAACTCTTTCTATTATTTCACTCTACCATGGCCATGGATTTCAGGACTTGATTCTCATGATCATCATAGGGTTGCTCCTCTACCACCGAGGTAGATAGATTCCATCTTGATGCCACCCAATTCCTACAATGAACATGCTATAGCCAACATACACCTCAGGGTTCCATATGGCTAGGAGACCGAGTAATGGTGTAGTCAAACTATAACACCCTCAAGGTGAACTGCTGATGCACCTCAGGTCAAAGAACCAGACACACTACTGCAGCATCGAGTTAGTCATTGATGAGAAGGTAGACTCCCTAATGACTACTCGAGGTGGTCACGCTCAGTGCCCTCGTTCTCTAATGAGTACCTGTACTCTCGCTCCGGTGTCTCCACACCGTAGACTCAAGACTCATCTACTAAAGAGAAGCGATTGTACACCAACCTTCCAGATCAATCACCATCCTCGTGATGATCCTATGGTCGGAAGTAATTTATGAGTTAATAATGATTATTCATGTCTTAAATTTTCAACTCTTGAAAATATGAATTATCATTACCATTAACTCAAAAGATGTATCACAGACACTAAATACATATATGTGATAGAAAATAATCCGTTTTATTCATTATAGTCAAAATTATAATTTTGCCCCTAGAAGTGTATTATAAGTGTCAGCCAATTCTGGCTTCTAGGGCACATATATCTAACAGAGTAAACAACTCTTGTCCAATGATTCTCTAATCACGGTGCACCCAAACTTGGTCTCTAATTCAGGATCTCACCATGTCTGGAATATTGATACACTTCTTAGTTAAGTCAGACCTACCATTTGCATAGATTAGATTTTTGATTGGGTTCCTCACCATATCCATAATTTTGAGCCCAACCCATCCTCCAACTCATAGCATCCAATGCCTAATAGACATGGTTGCATCTTTTCGATGTAACTGAACCACTGTATCCAGTCGAGAATAATCAGCCCCGAGAAGGGCCGCATATCTACAATGGTGGAAGACCTTAGACTTAATATTTTCTTAGAAAAATTTAATTTAGGTTTTTTTAAACTTGACTTAACTTAGTCGTAACAATTATGACTAACCTAGTGGCATGGGTTGGCTCGAATTGTTAGCCACCTCAAATCAGAACTGGATCGACACAAATGGCTAGGTAAGTGAGATCGTTGGAAGGGATATGCCATTAACTCGATAACAATGCATCCAAATCGAGTAGCTCCTAATTAAAAGTCAATCGATCATATCTGCCAAACTTATCTTAGACACTAAATTATCAAATCAGAATCAATTAGGTTAGCCTACAATCTAGGCTTGAACCACGGAGCTAAATTAGGTCTTGATTTGATCGAGTCACATCTCAATGTGATTTGATATTGACTTACACTTAATCCTATTAGGCTGGTCAAATCTAAGCTTTCTTTGATCCCACCTAACCAACTCTTAATTCGGTTTGATCAACCGCTGGACCTAACTAAGCTACCCAAGCCCGAATCTAATTTTATGAATATATCTTAGATCTAAAAATTTATAATTTTAGATCTAACTAATTTCATAATCTTAATTTTTAATTATGTTTTGGGTTTATGAACAAAATATGTAATAGAAATCCTAGAGTTTTAGGATCTAGGGTTTTGTAGAAAAATAAGTTTTGATTTCTGATTAAGGACGAACGCGCAGCACCCCTACACACCATAAGAACATCCTATCAAATGGGAGGAGAGGATCTTTAAATCCTACTTTATTCTTATGATCGGATGGTCATGGGGAACTCCTTAATGAGAAATATAATTTTTTACTACAAAACTAGTTAGATCATATATCAAATATAAAAAGATCTAACTAATACATGTCTTGCATACATCTCATTTATCATCAATATGCATACTTTCATATCTAAAACATCACATTTTTAATTTAAAAAATAAAATTTTAAATTTGATCATATCAAAATTAAAACTATTCTAAGCATCTTATAGAATTATTCTATGACTAGTCTAAGCATGCATCTTCCATATGTTATATGAATAAATCAAAAATTAAAAACTTTATTTTTTTTTTTTAGATCTGATTACAATAATTATAACATCAAAAAAATAAAAATTAAATAAATCTGAAATTATATTTAATCAAATTAAATACATAATCTACTAGACTATACATAGAACTATTCTATACCTAGTCTAGTCATGCATCTCATACATATTAGATCTAAGTTATTTAATTTTTATTTTTTTAATTTTAGATCCAATCATATCTGATGTGACATCTAAAATCTTTTAATATCAAATCATTAAAAAAATAAAATCAGATCTAAGGTAGATCTGAAGAACTACTAACGTAGCTCTGATACCAGTCGAAGAAAAAATATAATTTTCCACCACAGGATCGTGCAGATCTGAGGAAGATTTTTTTAAAAATTTTTTAATGATCTAATCAAATATAAGAGTTCTTAGATCTAATCATGGTAATCTAATATTAAAAATTAAAAATTAAAATTAAATTTAATTTAAAGTACCTGATTGGGTAATCTAATTATCCTGCAATGATCCTGTTCATTTTTGAGGTTCTGGAAGGAGCCATGCACACGCCTGGCCTCTATTGATATTCACTCAAGCAGGATCTGAATGTCTTCTCCTCTTGAACCTTTCCTCTAAAATTAGATCTAGATCTAATTAGAAGAACCTTCAAAACTATTTCTGAAGGCAGCCCGTCTGTCACACGAACATCGTTGCATAGATCCTGAATATTATGCCAAAAATCTTGGACCTTCTTCTCAGATTTATCCCTAACCTTTTAGGCTTGTAGAAAAGAAGAAGAGAGAGGATAGAGGGAGTGTGGGATATCAAGGATGGCAGACTTTGGGCATGGAAAATTATTTCTTGCATTTAATGCACTTTGACGTGAGAAAGGCTTATATGCCCAATGCCTACTTAGAGTCCCTTTTGATCAAAATAACTTATATATTTTATCATTAGGACTCTAGAACATATTCTCCATGAAAAACCATTAGATCTCATCTATTTTTTTCACCAAAAATGATTCATAAAGGTATCAGCATGAGTAGATAAGGAAGAGTCCACTGTGCCTAGGACTCTTCCCTCAAGAGTTTGATCCAAATTAAACTCTATCATAACATATTCTAGACATCTTCAAAAATTATGAAATTTGGTGAACCCAATCAATAACTTATTCTCTATTTTATTTCCAAAAATCAAATCAAAATGATTTCTAGAGAATTTTCTTGAAGCATCTGATTGGGTGACCCTCAATTCTCTCAAATATGTCAACTTTTGACCCTAGTCCAATTTGACTATGAATGGATTTAATTTCTATAATTAATCTGACCTAGACTTATTCCAATAAGATGAAAATAAATTTATTCTAAATATAAGAATGAGACAAATCAAATTTGACTCGGTTGTGATGAATCAAAAAGATTTTAGAATGAAAAAGTCAGGCTCAATCATGTGCTAGCACGATTACCTTGAACCTAAATGGATCTAATCCAAATCAATCAAACTGACTTAGCTCAATTGATGACATCCAAATCCAAATTCTTATTTATGTGACCCAATTAGATTCAATTCTGTATGGTGATGAGACATGTCGTGATCTCCATCATCGACATCATCGAAACATCTTTCAATGGATCAGAACTTTTTTGATTCATACAATTAGATGATTGATCATCAAAATCATCCTAATTAATTTCAAAATCTACTAGTGACACCTAACAGTATAAGATGGCAACCCATCAGAACTTAAAGCAAACCTCTCGGTATAGTTACCTACGTGATTGGATTCTTCGATCTTGAGCCCCGATAGGATTAGGGTTAAGGTGAACTTGTCAAATCCAATGTCAATCATATAAATTAATCATTCGATTTGAGTCCAATGTAAAACCCTAATAAAAATTCTTTCTATCATCTTCACTCTGCCATGGCCATAGGCTTATGGACTCAATCTCATGATTATCATAGGGCTACTCCTCATCTACCTAGATAGATAGATCTCCTATTTGTGCAATCCAATTTCTAAAATGAACATGCTATAGCCAACATACACCTCAGGATTTCGACTGGCTAGGTGACCAAGTTATGGTGTAGTCAAATGATAACATCCTCAAGGTGAAATGCTGATGCACCTCAGGTCAAAGAATCAAACATACCACTGTAGCATCGAGTCAGTCATCGACGAGAAAGTAGACTTCCTTATAACTACTCGAGGTGGTCATGCTCAGTGCCCTCGTTCTCTAACAAGTACTTGTACTCTCGCTCTAGTGTCTCGACACCATAAACTTAAGACATGTCTATCCTAAAAAAGTGATCGTACACCAACCTTCCAAATCAATTACCATCCTCGTGATGATCCTACGATCGGAAGCAGTTTATGAGTTAATTATAAAACTTCATGTCTTAGATTTTCAACTCTTGAAAATATGAATTGTTATTACCATTAACTCAAAAGATGTATCACTGACATTTTTAAATACACACTATGATAGAAAATAATCCATTTATTAATTTATATATAAAATTATAAAATTATTCTTAGAAGTGTTTTACAAGTGATAGCCAATCTAGCTTCTATGGCACACATCTAACACCTCCAAGTTTCTTCAAGTGATAAGTTCTAGGTCTAACGACCTCCTTAATCTCATAAGGGCCTTTTCTATTCAGGGCAAGCTTTTCTTGATTCTGAGATTATGAGATAGCCGCTCACTAATGTACTATGTCCCCCACTTTGAATGCTTTGCTTCTAACCCTGAAATTGTAGTAGCGAGCTATCTCTTACTTAGAGGCCGCCATCCAAACTTGAGTCTTTTCTCATTTTTCTTCCAACAAGTCAACGTTGGTTCTAAGATCCTGTGAGTTTTTCTATTCATTGAATGCCATGACTCATGCCAACGAAAGTTTGAGCTCTTTCTGGATGACTGCTTCTATTCTGAAAGTCTGAGCAAATGGTGTCTCCCCAGTCGACAACCTTTGGATAGTTCAGTATGCCCAAAGTATATGATAAAGTTCATCTATCCAAGTTTCCTTCGCTCTTTTAAGCCTTATCTTTATGCCTTACAACAAAGTCCTGTTCGTCACCTCGACCTCTCCATTTGCTTGTGGATAAGCCACCGATGTAAAATTATGAAAGATGTTCAAGTCTTCGCAGAACTCAATAAATCTTGTCACCATAAATTGGCACCAATTATTCATTATAAGAGTCCATGGTAGGCCAAATTTGCAGACTATTGACTTTCAGACGAAGTTCTATACTTTAGCTTTAGTGATTTTGGCCAAAGATTCGGCTTCGACCCATAGAGCGTTGTTGACTTTAGAAGGTCAAAGGCATTTTAGTAATAGCAAAGAGTACGACCTTTTCTACAACTTGTTCTCATATATAGCATATCGGATGGCTTGATTTCTCAATTTTTGAGCTTCCTTTCAATCCAAGGAAGAATGTTGTCTTTGAGATAAGTGGCAAGTGGATCCATCCAGCTGGACACATGGTCAACTTACATTACAATCTAGGGTTCCTCTGAACCTGGGCATTTCAGAACTCCAAAGAAAACTTCTCTTGGTAGTTCATTTGGGGCTAATATGGCTAACTTAGAGGAAAGGTCGACCCTAGCATTCTCTGCTCTTGGGATTTGTTGAATGCTAAAACTATTGAAGGCTGAGGTCAAACTCATATTTTCCAGATACTTCATCATGCTTTCCTTCTGAGCTTCATAATTACCACTAACTTGTCCCACCACCAATTGAAAGTCGCTATAAGCTTGGAGTCAATCTGCTTCTAGCTCTTTGGCTATCTTCAATCCTAAAATTAGAGCCTCATACTCTACCCTATTGTTTGTTGTAGGAAACTCAAAATGCAATGCATATTCGATAATGATTCCTTCTTAGTTAACCAAGATTAGACCTACACCTGCACCAGAAGCATTAGATGAACCATCCACGTATAGGGCCCAAAAGCCTTTAGGAAGGTCTGCTCTTTCTTCAGGGGAGTCTGATTGCAGACATGGAACACTGACTTCATTTTGCTCAAGCTCAGCTTCATCTAGAATAGTGCATTGTACTATAAAATCTATCAATATTTAAGCTTTGATTGATGACCAAAGTTGGAAGTTGATATCAAACTCTGTAAGCTCAATTGTCTATTCTGCTATTCTTCTAGAGGCATCTGTTCGATGAAGAACTATCTTGATTAGTTGATCAACGAGAAGCATTATAGTGTACCCCTGAAAATAGGATCGGAGACTTCTAGCTATAATTAATAGAGCATAAGTTAGTCTTTCTAACTTGGTATATCTGATCCTAACATCTCTCAGGACTCGGCTTATATAGTAGACCGACCGCTGCACTTTCGCTTCTTCTTTGATTAAGACCGCTGCTAGGGCTACTGGAAAGATCGCTAGGAACAAAAATAATTATTCTCCATATTCGGGCTTAGCCAATAAGGGTGGTGAGCCGAGGTGGCTCTTTAATTTTTCAAATGCTCACTGACATTTAAGAGTCTAGTAGTTCTTTGGTTGTTTGAGGACTTGAAAGAAAGGCATGCATCGCTTGACCAACTTTGAAACAAAGTGATTCAGAGATGCTACCTTCCCCATTAGGTGCTGGACTTTTTTTATTAACTTCGAGATAGTCATCTCTTGGATGGCTCAGATCTTCTCCAGATTTGCTTTGACTCTGTGCTTCGACAACATGAACCCTAGGAACTTTTCTGACGTCACTTTGAAGGCACACTCGATCGGATTCAACTTTATCTTGTACTTTTGGAGGGCACTGAAGGTTTCTTCAAGGTCAGCAATATGATTTATTAAAGACCGACTCTTGACAAGCATGTCATTTACATAGATCTCCATGCTGCGATCAATCTGCTTCTTGAAGATCTTATTTACCAAGCACTGGTAGGTTGCACATGTATTTTTAAGCCCAAAGGGCATATCCCTATAATGATAGAGACCACGGTCAGTAATAATAGTAGTTTTCTTTTCATCTTTTGATGCCATCCAAATTTGGTTATAGTTGAAGAAGGCATCCATAAAAGTGAGAAGCTCATGGCCTGAAGTTGTGTCCATCAGTTGATCAATTCTGGATAGGGGGTAGCTATCTTTTGGGCAGATTTTATTCAACTTCTTGAAGTCTATATACATTCTCCATTTGTCGTTCATCTATTTGACAAGGACTACATTAGAGATCCAATTTGAATAAGAGACTTCTTGGATGAATCCAATCTTAAGGAGTTTGTCAACTTCCTCCACAATCGCCTTCTATCTCTCTGAAAAATAACCGCATATTTTTTTCTTCACTAGACGATACTTGGGATCAATAGCTAGATGATGTTCCATGACTTCAGCATCAATTTCAGGCATGTCTGTCAGGATGGCTAGAGCCAATCTGCACAGTGTGTTCTTCATTCCTATCATTTAAAGGAATCGAGACAAGATCCTCGTTAGGTTCCCCTCTGATCGCTATCATAGGCGATCAAAAATAAAACCTAACTCAAACTATATAGATATGATGAATCAGGATGTTATAAATTAAAAGTGATTAGAATTAATTAAAAGTTGATTAATTAAAAAACTACTTAAATTAACTAAGAAAGTAAATTAAATAGCAAATTAATTAAGATGGAGTTGCAAGTATGGAGATGGATTCTCAGGATTTTAATTGATCACTTATTTGATAGCTGATATTTTTTTTAATTATACTGTAATTGATATCTAATCAATAAAGATATAATCTATCTTAGAGAGCATGGTCTGTACCCTAAGATCACAGCCCGTCCCTTAAAGTTATAGACTAGTCTAAATTGATATAAATATAATATCAAGAATTAATTTGAATATAATCTATCTTAGAATCACGAATCGTACCCATAGATCATGGCTCATCCCAAGGATAATAAACTATTTCAGATTAATTGCAAGAGAATAAAGACATAAAAATATTACAACTAAAAAACTATCTTTATTATAAATTAAAAAGAAATATAAAAGATGGAAAATAGAAAATATCATCAAAATAAGATCATAATGATCTCCTGAGAAAGAAAGGATCAGTCGGACATCACAAAACTTTTCACTGAAATCTTCATCCTTGGAGCCTTGTAGAATAATCTAGACAATAGCAGGTGATAGAAATTCAAAACAAGAGAGAAGTTTTGGTGGAGATGCAGGCTTAGATTTTTGATCTGTTGGAAGAGAGAAAGGAGAAGAAAGAAGGAAGAAAGCTTGAGAAGAGAGAAAAGAGAGAGAGATGGCTGGCTATTCATGGAGAAGCTTCGAAAGGGATTTAGAAGGCTTAGAAGGGCTTATTCCCCCAAGGGGGAGGGTTGATGGCTCATTAGTTAGGCTTAGGGGGCTTTTTATAGAAAAAAATATGAAAGAAATTAGGTTAGAATCGAAGAAAAGCATGGGAAAAGGATTCTAATTCAGATTCTGCAGTCTGGGATAATTTTCTACCATCAGATTGGGTACAAACATTCTAGATTTCATCAAATCTATCACCCGTAGCTTCAATAAGACCTAGATTAATTCACAGTCGTTAAATCGCTTGATAGGATAAATTCTAACTATCATATCATGCTGTATCTTTTTTAGTCAAGTCAAAAATGCTTTTTGGCTATTTGATCTTGACCGGCATGATTTCTGGCCATTGGATCGCATAAATTAGCTGGGCATAGTTCGAATTAGAGCTGAAAATGATATCAACAGTTGGATTTTGACTAGGATGAACGCCTATCATTGGATCTTGCAATTACTATTCCTGTAGACCGCATAGACCGACTGCACCAAATACCGCAACCAATCACACTGCACTCTACTTTAGAAAATTACTATTCTACCCTTATGAGCTATGATGGATTTTTGGTGAATCCATTAAGGGTCCAGGTCTAGGTCGAATTTTTGGGCTTTTTATATTTTTATATTTTTTCTTTATTTTTCCTTCAAAACTCCATTCTAGGTCCATTTTAAGTCTGATTCGCTTCAAATTTATTTCATTACAACCCATAAATCAAGCTCTTTTCATCTATGATCTTTTTTCTATAAAGATAAAATAAAATTATCAATTTTTGAGAATAAAATAAATTAATTAATAAGTTAATACTTTTATAAATATATTTTATATGTTTATCACATCCTCCAACTTGAACTTTGCTCGTTCTTAAGTAAAGTAGATAAATTAGCAATGTATATCGACTTAGACTTGAATTAAAAGTTAGGTTAGATACTCCTAAAGGCAGCTGATATCCAATCAGATTGTTAAAGAGATACATCATTGGATTACTAATTCGACCCAATTAGTGGTTGAGTATTAGCCATAGAAATTTTTAGAGATCATTTTTTCACCAACTCCCCACTTTACACTCTAAATACTTTAACTTGATGTGAGCTAGATTTACAGTTATTTTATAATTTAGTCTACTTTTTTGTTTTTTTTTCTTTTTTTTAGTATTTTTTTAGATTCATACATCCCCACCTTTTGATGCGAACCACAATGCTTACTTAGACGAAGGGGCTCGATTACTCAGTAAGACAATGCTAAACCTCCTTTTAAATTCACATAGCCCATTTTTTTATGCTAACCTCAACACTTAGGCGAAGAGGCCTGGTTACTCAGTAAAAAATAAATATTTTTTTTATTACTAGATTTTAAGGAAGACTTTTTCATAGTTTGACCTTTCCACCCAACACTCATGAAGTAGATTTTTTATTAAGATTAGTAAGAAGAGGGTTCTAGAATCACTCTTAAAATTTTGTCTAATCAAAATTATTTCATTTATTATGTTTTTTTAGTAATTTATTCCTCAATATCTCTAAAATTATCTAGACTATTAATCATTCATTGATTAGGGTGCCTAATCAACTCTTAATCAAAATAAAATTTGGGTATATAAAGCTAATTATTTCAAATCATACTTGAGGACTCATAAGTTTTAAAGTTAGTTATTCTCCCCCCCCCCACCAAAACTTAATTTTCATTATTCTTAATGAAAGAAGAGAAAAACAAAAATATTTATCAAGGAGGGGTACCATCTGGTTTATTGTTTGCAAGTTCTCTCGTAGACTCCATTAGGTTCATACAGGATGTTTTGATAACGTGCTCCCCTAACTTAGGCTAATCATCTTTATTAGTTTTCTACAAAAAGATAAAAACTAGAAATTTAAAAGGAAGAAAGAAAATAAATGATGGATTATCTTCCAACAAGCACTAAGTTTAAGGCCTTCAGCCAGATCAGTAATCTTGCCTATCCTATGTCAAAAATTAGATTGATAAATTTTAATGGTTTTGAATTGCTAATCTCAGAAAGATGGCTTAAGATCCTAATATTTATAGATTTCAATATTTTATCATCAATTTTTAGAAAATAACTCACAACCCCATTCTTAGTCAATTTTTTTTCTAATTTTAAGAAGATGATTTATGACCCAATTCTCAGAACCATGTTTGTTAAGAATTTCTTTAATTTATTCTTTTAATATGATTATAAATTGAGTTTTCAAATTAAGGATTGTGTTTGATACAATAGGTACCGAAAGGGTATCACTCGGTTCTTAACAAGCATACTCGATTTGACCAAGGGAGGATTTAGTTCTGGAGGATGTGGTGATTCTAGAGGGGAAGCTACTGGAGCTGGCATTGATTCATATTTCTTAGTGCATGAAAAAGTTGTGCTAACATTGGGTGGCTCTAATAATATATTTTTATTTTTAGTATATCCATCTATATTAAATTTATCTACTCCAAAAGTATCCCAACATGTATGTACTGAATCCTGAGAAATAACTCTAAGAGTAGCTTCCTTAATTACATCTTTAGGTACATCCATCTAAAGATAATTTTCTATTTGTATACTAGGCTGTTCTATAAGGGTTTAATGAATAATGAGGTCCTCAGTCATATATTGCTCTCTTGGGTTAATTATGGGCTAACTAAATAATTCTTCCTCCTCCCAATTATTAAATGCATTAGTTTACTAATTAACTTGGGTTTCTATTGATTGAGTTTTGGAGTAGATGATCTCGATTTTCATATTAAGCTCCTTTAATTCTTGTAATATTTTTTCCTTAAATACCTCAGTATAGGCACTTGAAGAGGGTTGCTGATCATTTTGATATTGGTATGTCGTATAAGTTTTCTCTGAATAACTAGGTTCATAATTAATTGCTAGTTGTGGTATCCCAAAAAAATTTGAATAGTTTTTCCAACCTAGATTGTAGGTGTTAGAGTATGGATTGTAATAATTGGTACTTTGGGTTTGGGTTGGATAATTTTGTCCATGCGCAAATTTTTAAGGTCGATATACAACTGGACATTCATTAACCAGATGGTTGGGACTTGAACATATATCACACACATGCAAGGGTGAGGTAGGAGAGTGTCTCATATTCAGTAGATAGTCAAGTTTTTGGGATCACTCATCTACCTTATTATGGATTTCTATGGAGTTTTCAATCTCATAGATTCTACCTCTATTAGGTTCATACATGGGTGTATGGGGTCATCGGTATCAGAAGAAGGGGTAAAGTATTCTCTTGATTGGCGAAAGGGTACAACCATAATTCTAGGTTTGTTAACTCTAAGGGTTCATTCAATTTTAGGATCTAGGGATTGAATTTTGAGTCATGATGAACAATGTCCAAATAAATACCACATAATTAAACCTTAGAGCAAAAATAAAAAGATATTATTATTTTTTTAAAGAGAAAAAGATGCAAGAAATTCTAAAGATGACAGTCTAGAGAGTTTTGAATCTAAGAAATAGATGAGAGGAGTTTTATTTAGGTTTAATGTTAGTTAGCAATAAAGTTGTACAGTCAATCCTAGCTAAGGGTTATCCTAGATCTAGACAACTTCTAACTGCCAAGGTCACCTTCAAGCCCTCCAAGTAAAGAATCAGTCAATCAACTGATCAGATAAGTATAAGGTCAGTGGGAGTCCACCCATTACTTGTCTTAGACATCAATTATGCTTGGCCAGATAAGCTAACAGAATCAATTAAGTAACCACCTTCCTTCGAATCCAGTCATCCTTGAAGCACTTTCCTTAGACACTAATTGAATTGACTAATCCAAACTCAGTCCAACTTTTAGGGTTTCTTATCCTAATGAGCTCAAATATCCTTAGGAGCCAATGTCTAATTGATTTTAAAAATTAAAGGCTTAGGTTAATGCAATATAACGGTTTGTGATTTTTGGACTAAGAAAGAGTGATCAAATCCCCACCTTATCTTATTTAATTGGGTTTAGTGTGCTTAAAATGTCTTATGAAGATGAGATGCAAAAAGTCAAGATTTCCAAGTTAAGTTAGCCAATCAAACTTAAATTAATTAATTTTTCTTCTTCGGTTCTATGATTTGGTCTCTATTCCTTATATAACTTATGCAGTGTCAGTGTAAATTTATTTTTAAATTTTTTTATTTTTAATTTTTTGATTTCTTTTGAATTTATATTTTTTTAAATTTTTTATTTTTTTTTATTTTTTTAATTATTTAAAGCAACTAAATAATGATTCCTAATAACGGCACCAAAATTTGATCACTATCATAGATGGTCAAAAATAAAATCTAACTTAAACTGTATAGGTGGGATTTATTAGGGTCGAAACCACAGGAATCGCGTTAATTACATTTAAATTATAAATTAAAAGTGATTAGAATTAACTAAAAGTTAATTAATTAAAAGGCTACTTAAATTAATTAAGAAAGCAAATTAAATCATAAATTAATTAAGCTGGAGTTGTAGGTATGAAGATGGATTCTCAGGATTTTAATTGATCACTTATCTGATAGCTAGTATTCTTTTTAATTATACTGTAATTGATATCTAATCAATAAAGATATAACCTATCTTAGAGAGCACGACTTGTACTCTTAGATCACAGTCCGTTCCTTAAAGTTATAAGCTAGTCTAAATTGATTTAAATATAATACCAAGAATTAATTTGAATATAATCTATCCCAAGAGCATGAATCATACCCGTAGATCACGGCTCGTCTCAAGGATAATAATCTATTCTAGATTTATTTAAGAATAAAGACATACAAATATTACAACTAAAAAATAGTCTTTATTGTAAATTAAAAAGAAATATAAAAGATGAGAAATACAAAATACGATCAAAATAAGATCACAATGATCTTTTGAGAAAGAGATGATCAGTCAGACATTAGAAAGCTTCTCACTGAAATCTTTATCCTTGGAGCCGTGTAGAAGAATCTAGGCAGCAGCAGGTGATAGAAATTCAGAATAGGAGAGAAGTTTTGGTGGAGATGCGGCTTAGATTTTTGATCTATTAGAAGAGAGAAAGGAGAACAGAGAAGGAAGAAAGCTTGAGAAGAGAGAAAAGAGAGAGAGATGGTTGGCTATTGAAGGAGAAGCTTTGGAAGGACTTTAGAAGGCTTAGAAGGGCTTATTCCCCTAAGGGGAAGGGTTGATGGCTCGTTAGTTAGACTTAGGAGGCTTTTTATAGAAAAAAATATGGAAGAAATCAAGTTAGAATGAAAAAAAGCAAGAAAAAATGAGTCTAATTCAAATTCTGCTATCTGAGATAATTTTCTACCATCAAATTGTGTTCAAATGGTCCAGATTTTGTTGAAATTCATCACCCATAGCTTCAATAAGTCCCAGATTAATTCATAGTTGTTGAATCACTTGATAGGATAAATTCTGACCATTGGATCATGCTGAATCTTCCATAATCAAGTTGAAAATACTTTTTGACCATTGGATCTTGACCAACATGATTTCTAGCCATTGAATCATGCAAATCAGCTAGGCACAGTTTGAATCGGTGCAGGAAATGATATCAGCCATTGGATCTTGATCGAGATGAATGCCTACCATTAGATCATGCAATTACTATTCCTATAGACCGCATAGACCAACTGCACCAAACATCGCAACCAGTCATGCTACACTCTGCTTAAGAAAATTATCGTTCTGCCCTTGTGAGCCGTGATGGATTTTCGGTGAATCCATTAAGCATCCAAGCCTGCCATGAGCACGCTTTGATTCACTGTGCCTGCTGAGCAAGCCAATCTATGTCAGGATCTATGGATCGGCCGACCGGTCTACCATGCACCGACGGGCCAAAGGGGCCGATTTTTTGGGCTTTTTTATTTTTTTCTTTATTTTTCCTTCAAAACTCCATTCTGAGTCCATTTTAAGTCTGATTCGCTTCAAATTTATTTCATTATGATCCATAAATTAAGCTCTTCTCATCCATGATCTTTATTTTATAAAAATAAAATAAAAGTATCAATTCTTAAGATTAAAGATAAATTAATTAATAAGTTAATTTTTTATAAATATATTTTATGTGTTTGTCACACCATCCAACTTGAACATTGCTCGTTCTTGAGTAAAGCAGATAAATTAGCAATGTATACAGACTTAGTCTTGAATTAAAAATTAGGTTAGATACTTCTAAAGGCAGTTGATATCTGATCAGATTGTTAAAGAGATACATCATCAGATTACTAATTCGACCCAATTAGTGATCGAGTATCAGCCATAGAAATTTTTAGAGATCTTCTTTTCACCAACTTTCCACTTTACTCTCTAAATCCTCTAACATGATGTGAACTGGATTTACTATCATTTTATAATTTAGTCCACTTTTTTTTCTTTTTATTTTAGATTCTTGCATCCCCACCTTTTGATGCGAACCATAATGCTTATGGGCCATGTTACTCAGTAAGACAATGCTAAACCTCCTTTTAAATTTACATAGCTCACTTTTTTACGCGAACCTCAACACTTACTTAGGCGAAGAGGCCTAGTTACTTAGTAAAAAATTAATATTTTATTTATAACTAGATTTTATGGAAGACGTTTGCATAGTTTGACCTTTCCATCTAACTCTCATGAAGTAGATTCTTTATTATGATCAGTAAGAAGAGGGTTCTAAAATTATTCTTAAAATTTTGTCTGGTCAAAACCCTTTCATTTATTGGGTTTTCTTAGTAATTTATTCCTCAATATCTCTAAAATTTTTTAGACCATTAATCATTCATTGATTAGGGTGCCTAATCAACTCTTAATCAAAATAAAGTTTGGGTATATGAAGCTAATTATTTCAAATCATACTTGAGGACTCACAAGTTTTAAAGTTAGTTATTGTTCCCCCCAACTTAATTTTCATTATCCTCAATGAAAGAAGAGAAAAATAAAAATATTTATCAAGAAGGGGTACCACTCGGTTTGTTATTTACAGATTCTTTCTTATACTCCATTAGGTTCATACATGATGTTTTGATAATGTGCTCCCCCAAACTTAGGCTAATCATCTTTATTGGTTTCCTACGAAAAGTTAAAAACTAAAAATTTGAAAAAAAGAAAGAAAACAAATGATGGGTTGCCTCCCAACAAGCGCTAAGTTTAAGAACATTAGCCAGACTAGTAATCATGCCTATCCTGTGTCAAAATTGGATTGACAAATTTCAATGATTTTGGATTGTAAATCTCAAGAAGATGGCTTGCAGTCCCAATATTTATAGATTTTACTATCTTATCATCAATTTTTAGAAAATAACTCACAGCCCCATTCTTAGTCAATTTTATTTTTCTAATTTTAAGAAGATGATTTATGATCCTATTCTCAAGCCTATGTTTATTAAGAATTTCTTCAATTTATTCTTCTAATATGCTTATAAATTGAGTTTTTGAATTAATGATTGAGTCCAACACAATAGGTACCGGAAGGATATCACTCAGTTCTAAACATGCATACTCAGGTTTGATCAAGGGAGGATTCAGTTCTAGAGGATGTGGTGATTCTAGAGTAAAAGCTATTGGAGCTGGCATTGATTCATATTTCTTAGGCCATGGAGAAGTTGTGCTAAAATTGGGTGGCTCTAATAATGTATTTTCATTTTCAGTATATTCATCTATATTAAATTTATCCTCTCCAAAAGTATCCCAACATGTATGTACTGAATCCTAAGAAATAACTCTAGGGATAGCTTCCTTAATTACATCTTTAGGTACATCCACCTCAAGATAATTTTCAATTTATATATTGGAATGTTCTATAAGGGTTTCATGAACAATAGGATTCTCAATCATATATTGCTCCCTTGGGTTAATTATGGGCTGACTAAAAAAATCATCCTCTTCCCAACTATTATATGTAGTAGTTAACTGATTAACTTGGATTTCTATTAATTAAGTTTGGGAGTGGATGATCTGGGTTTTCATATTAAGCTCCTTTAATTCTTGTAATATTTTTTCCTTAAATACCTCACTATAGGCACTTGAAGCGGGTTGCTGATCATTTTGATATTGGTATACCATATAAGTTTCCTTCAGATAACTAGGTTCATAATTAATTACTGGTTGTGGTATCCCATAAAAATTTGAATAGTTTTCCCAACCAAGATTGCAGGTGTTGGAGTGAGGATTGTAATAATTAGTAGTCTAGGTTTGGGTTGGGTAATTTTGCTCATGCGCAAATTGCCAAGGTCGATATACAACTGGACATTCACTAACCAAATGGTTGGGACTTAAACACATATCACACACATGCAAAGGTGAGGTAGGCGAGTGTCTCATATTCAGTAGATGAGATGTTTCTGGGACAACTCATCTTTCTTATTATGGATTTTTATGGAGTTTTCAATCTCATAAAATCTACCTATATTAGGGTCATACATGGGTGTATAGGGGTCATAGGTATAAGAAGAAGAGATAAAGTATTCTCTTGATTGGCGAAAAGGTGCAGTCATAATTCTAGGTTTGTTAACTCTAAGGGTTCACTCAATTTTAGGATCTAGGGATTCAATTTTGAGTCATGATGAACAATGCCAAAATAAATGCCCCATAATTATACCTTAGAGCAAACACAAAATAATATTATTATTTTTTTAGAATTTTTTTTAAAGAGAAAAAGATGCAAGAAATTCTAAAGATGAGAATCTAGGGAGTCCTAAATCTAAGAAATAGATGAGAGAAGTTTTATTTAGATTTATTGTTAGTTAGCAATAAAGTTATACAATCAATCCTAACTAAGGATTATCCTAGATCCAGACAACTCCTAACTGCCGAAATCACCTTCAAGCCCTCCAAGTAAAGAATCAACCAATCAACTGGTCAGGTAAGTGTAAGGTTGATGAATGTCCGCCCGTTGCTTGCCTTAGACACCAATTATGCTTGGCCAGGTAAGCTAATAGAACCAATTAAGTAACCACCTTTCTTCGGGCCCAGTCGTCCCTGAAGCAATTTTCTTAGACACTAATTGAATTGACTAATCCAAACTCAGTCCAACTTTTAGGATTTCTTATCCCAATGAGCTCAAATATCCTTAGGGGCCAACATCTAATTGAGTTTAAAAAATAAAGGCTTGGTTAATGGAATATAAAGGTTTGTGATTTTTGGACTAAGAAAGGATGATCAAATTCCCATCTTGTCTTATTTAATTGGATTTAGTGCCTTTAAAGTATCTTATGTAGATGAGATGCAAAAAGTCAAGATGTCCAAGTTAGGTTAGACAATCAAACATAAATTAATTAATTTTTCTTGTTAGGTTCTATGATTAGGTATCTAATCCTTAAATAACTTATGTAGTGCCAGTGTAAATTTATTTTTTTAATTTTTGTATTTCTAATTTTTAATTTTTTTGAATTTAATTTTTTTAAATTTTTTTTGATTTTTTTTTATTTTTTTAAAATTTTTTTAATTACTTAAAGTTACTAAATAATGATTCCCGGCAATGATGCCAAAATTTGATTATTATCATAGGCAGTCAAAAATAAAATCTAACTCAAACTATATGGATTGGGTGAATCAGGGTCGAATCCATAGGAATTGCATTAATTATATTTAAATTATAAATTAAAAGTGATTAAAATTAATTAAAAGTTGATTAATTAAAAGACTACTTAAATTAATTAAGAAAGCAAATTAAATCATAAATTAATTAAGCTAGAGTTGCAGGTGTAGAGATGGATTCTCAAGATTTTAATTGATAATTTATCTAGTATTCTTTTTAATTATGATGTAATTGATATCTAATCAACAAAGATATAATCTATTTTAGAGAGCACGGCCTATACCCTTAGATCATAGCCCATCCCTTAAAGTTATAGGCTAGTGTAAATTGATTTAAATATAATATCAAGAATTAATTTGAATATAATCTATCCCAAGACCATAAATTATACCCATAGATCACGGCTCATCTCAAGGATAATAAACTATTCTAGATTAATTATAAGAGAATAAAGACATAAAAATATTATAACTAAAAAATAGTCTTTATTATAAATTAAAAAGAAATGCAAAAGATGAGAAATTGAAAATACCATCAAAATAAGATCACAATGATCTTCTGAGAAAGAGAGGATCAACCGGACATTAGAAAGCTTCTGGCTGAAATCTTCATTCTTGGAGCCTTGTAGAAGAATCTAGGTAGCAGCGGATAATAGAAATTCAGAATAGGAGAGAAGTTTTGGTAGAGATGCAGCTTAGATTTTTAATCTATTAGAAGAGAGAAAGGAGAAGAAAGAAGGAAGAAAGCTTGAGAAGAGAGAAAAGAGAGAGAGATGGCTGGCTATTGATGGAGAAGCTTTGGAAGGGCTTTAGAAGGCTTAGAAAGGCTTATTCCCCCAAGGGGGAGGGTTGATGGTTCGTTAGCTAGGTTTTGGAGGCTTTTTGTAGAAAAAATATGGAAGAAATTGAGTTAGAATAAAAAAAAGCATGAAAAAATGAGTTTGATTTAGATTCTACTGCCTAGGATAATTTTCTACCATTAAATTGGGTTCAAACGGTCCAGATTTCATCAAAATTCATCACCCGTAGCTTCAATAAGACCCAAATTAATTCACGAACATTGAATCACTTGATAGGATAAATTCTTACCATCGGATCATGATGGATCTTCCTTAATCAAGTAGGAAATGCTATTTGGCCATTGGATCTTGACCAGCATGATTTCTGGCCATTGAATCGTGCAAATCAATTGGACACAATTAGAATCAGAGCAGGAAATGATATCAGCCATTGGATCTTGACCGAGATGAATGCCTACCATTAGATCATGCAATTACTATTGCCATATACCGCATAGACCGACTGCACCAAACGTGGCAACTAGTCATGCTGCACTCTGCTTGAGAAAATTATCCTTTCTACCCTTATGAGCCATGATGAATTTTCGGTGAATCCATTAAGGATCAAGGTTTGCCATGCGGCATGCTTTGATTCATTGTGCCTACTGAGCTGGCCGATCTGCACTAGGATCTATGGACCGGCCGACCGGTCTACCATGCACCGACGGGCCAAATGGGCTGAATTTTTGGGCTTTTTATGTTTTTTTCATTTTTTCTTTATTTTTCCTTCAAAACTCCATTCTGGGTCCATTTTAAGTCTGATTTGCTTGAAATTTATTTCATTGTGACCCATAAGTCGATCTCTTTTCATCCATGATCTTTTTTCTATAAAAAATAAAATAAATATATCAATTTTGAAGAATAAAGATAAATTAATTAATTAGTTAATACTTTTATAAATATATTTTATGCGTTTATCACACCCTCCAACTTGAACTTTGCTCATCCTCGAGTAAAGTAGATAAAATAGCAATGTATACAAACTTAGCCTTGAATTAAAAGTTAGGTTAGATACTCCTACAGGCAGCTAATACCTGATCAGATTGTTAAAGAGGTACATCATCGGCTTACTAATTTGATCCAATTAGTGGTTGAGTATTAGCTATAGAAATTTTTAGAGATCTTCTTTTCACCAATTTTTCACTTTGCTCTCTAAATTGTCTAACTTGATGTAAGCTGGATTTACTATCATTTTATAATTTATTCCACTTTTTTCTCTTTTTCTTTTAGAATCTTGCATCCAAACCTTTTGACATGAACCACAACACTTAGGCGAAGGGGCCAGGTTACTCAGTAAGACAATGCTAAACCTCCTTTTAAATTTACATAGCCCACTTTTTTACGTGAACCTCAACACTTACTTAGGTGAAGAGGCCTGGTTACTCAGTGACAAATTAATATTTTTTTTTTTTATAACTAGATTTTAAAGGAGACTTTTGCATAATATGACCTCTCCACCCAACTCTCATAAAGTAGATTCTTTAATAAGATCAGTAACAAGAGGGTTCTAAAATTACTCTTAAAATTTTGTTTGGTCAAAACCCTTTCATTTATTGGGTTTTCTTAGTAATTTATCCCTCAGTATCTCTAAAATTATCTAGACCATTAATCATTAATTAATTAGGGTGCCTAATCAACTATTAATCAAAATAAAGTTTGGATATATAAAGCTAATTATTTCAAATCATACTTGAGGACTCATAAGTTTTAAAGTTAGTTATTCTCCCCCTCCAACTTAATTTTCATTGTCCTTAATGAAAGAAGAGAAAAACAAAAATATTTATCAGGAAGGGGGACCACCTGGTGTGTTATTCGTTGGTCCTTTCATATACTCCATTAGGTTCATACAGGATGTCTGGATAATGTGCTCCCCCCAACTTAGGCTTATCATCTTTACTGGTTTCCTACAAAAAGATAAAAACTAGAAATTTGAAAGAAAGAAAGAAAACAAATGATGGATTGCCTCCCAACAAGCACTAAGTTTAAAATCTTCAGCAAGACCAGTAATCTTGCCTATCCTATGTCAAAATTGGATTGATAAATTTCAATGATTTTAGATAGCCAATCTCAAGAAGATAGCTTGCAATCCCAATATTTATAGATTTTAGTATTTTATCATCAATTTTTAGAAAATAACTTACAGCCCCATTCTTAGCCAATTTTATTTTTCTATTTTTAAGAAGATGATTTATGATCCTATTCTCAGACTCATGTTTATTAAGAATTTTTTCAATTTGTTCTTCTAATATGCTTATAAATTGAGTTTTTGAATTAAGGATTGAGTCTGATATAATAGGTACGGAAAGGGTATCACTCGATTCTAAAAAAGCATACTCGGGTTTGATCAAGGGAGGATTCAGTTCTAGAGGATGTCGTGATTGTAGAGAGAAAGCTATTGGAGCTGGCATTGATTCATATTTCTTAGCCCATGGAGAAGTTGTGCTAAAATTATGTGGCTCTAATAATGTATTTTCATTTTTAGTATATCCATCTATATTAAATTTATCCTCTCCAAAAGTATCCCAACATGTATGTACTAAATCCTGAGAAATAACTCTAGGGATAGCTTCCTTAATTACATCTTTAGGTACATCGACCTCAAGATAATTTTCAGTTTGTATATTGGGCTGTTCTATAAGGATTTCATGAACAATTGGATTCTCAATCATATATTGCTCCATTGGGTTAATTATGGGCTGACTAAATAATTCATCCTCTTCCCAACTATTAAATACAGTAGTTAACTGATTAACTTGGGTTTCTATTAATTAAGCTTGAGAGTGGATGATCTGGGTTTTCATATTAAGCTCCTCTAATTCTTTTAATATTTTTTCCTTAAATACCTCACTATAGGCACTTGAAGAGGGTTGCTGATCATTTTGATATTGGTATGCCATATAAGTTTCCTCCGGATAACTAAGTTCATAATTAATTACTGGTAGTGGTATCCCATAAAAATTTGAATAGTTTTTCCAACCAAGATTGTAGGTGTTGGAGTAAGGATTGTAATAATTGGTAGTCTAGGTTTGGGTTGGGTAATTTCGCTCATGCGCAAATTCCCAAGTTCTATATATAGTTCCTCATTCACTAACCAGATGGTTGGGACTTGAACATATATCACACATGCAAGGATGAGGTAGGCGAGTGTCTCATATTCAGTAGTGTTGTCCCACCAACTGGCATTACCTCGCTCTGATACCAATTGTTGTTCCTACGGCTGCTTGGAGCTGCAGCCGTAGATCCGATCTCTTGCGTGAACCTGGGTGTTAATCCAGCAAACTCAAGAAGATCTAAGAAAGATGAAAGAAGCTAGGGTTTTGGTGTTGGAACCAGAGAGAAGAGAGTTAGGAAGAAAAGTTCAATTGTATTTCCTTCTTCTTTTAAAAGTTACAACGTCCTGATTTATATATCCTAAAGTTCCCACATGAACCCTAATAAACCACAGCTTAAAAACTCCCTTAGGCTAACCCAATACATGAAAGAACTCACCGAGCCCAAGTCTCAAATGCTCTCATTCCCTTGATTTAATCCCAACCCATACATGAATTAGCCACCTTAAAATCTCTCATACCAGGCCTTAAGACTTCTAGGATCAATCCAGACCTAGCCCAAAACAGACCCTTGCATAACTCTGCCTCCGCACTGAGCCAACTAAGTTCCACTGGGTCGACTCAGTCTAAAACTAAGCTGGCCCAGTTCTATGCCATGCCTGCAGTCCCAAAACTCAATCTTTCTATTTTGCCTATGCTTTGAGACTTAGCCGACCCAGTTTTGGACTGAGTCGGCTAACCTACAGAAAATATCCTTTCTACAATCTTGATTCTCCGACTTTGGTTTCTTGCTCCACCTTGAATACCAGATCTTCGAAGCACCAACCAAGCCCCTTGAGGCCCTCAATACTCGAACCTCAAACCCATGGAGAGCTACATGCCACCTCCATCCTAGGATAACTCCTATCCTAACCCTAGGACTACACCTGTCCTAGCCTCCTCGAAGCCCTCACCCTGGCTTCATCCGTGGCCTCCCAAGGCTTGGAAGCACCACACCACCTACAATCTCCACCTTGGTGCACCCAAGCCTTGGCACACCTGGTAACATCTTTATGTACGATCCTGTTGTTCCTGCATGTCCTGATAGCCCCTCGTGCTTTCCTTGCCACTACCATTCTTCTTCAACTACTGAGTACCCTTTAAGGCCTTCGGGATGACCACCTCCACTACTGAAGTCCTTGGCTTGTTCCTCTGCACCACTTTTGGAGTTATAGGTATCCTTCAGCTTGACAGCTGCATCACTTGTCCTTGACTTCCCTGGAGATCATGCAACATTCCTTTATCAGCACTCACCGCATATCCTGATGCTCTTCCTGATACTGTCCCCTCAAAGCCATGCTTATCTTCCTACACAATTCTCTCCACCTGGATCTATACAGCCTCAGCACTGGTGCTAGGATATAGGTCCTCCCTCTGCACCCCTCTGCTCTGAACTCCTATCACGGCTTCCTCCACCTATGAAGCCACCTCTGCCCGGTGCTCCATGTGGAACTGAAGTCCTCTTGATGCCACAAAAGCTGACTCTATCTCTGAGTCCCCCGAGGCCAATCACCCAATGCTACACTGCTGGGCCTGTCACTGTACCTTGAACACCATCACTGCCCCTTCGAATCTTCTGCACTTCGTAGACCCATCTGAAATCATCTCAGATACACCACATCCTATAGGCTCCTCTGAGACCACCAAGATTTTATCTGAATCTTTACTTTCAGTGATTGTACTGATGAAATCTGAGCATTCTCCTTCCTTGTACTTCTTCCAAAGTGGACACTCCCGCTTAAAGTATCCTACTTCTCCACACTTGAAGCATCTCTTGGATCTCTTGCTGCCCCTCTGTTCGCCCTTCTTCTTCTCATTTCTATGCTTCTCTGAAACCATAAGACTCTCTTGGAAGACCTTCCTCTTCGTCGTCCATTCTTGCTGCTCGTTGGTCCTGAGCACTGATATGATCTCCTCATACACCAGTGTCTTCTTACCATACAACAAAGTTATCTCCAATGGATCGAAGCTCTTGGGTAGCGAACACATCAACAATAGACTCTTATTCTTCTCTTCTAAATCTACCCCTATATTGAGTAAATCCATGCTCATCTAGTCGAACCACTGATTATGCGCCGCAACATCCTCACCATCCTACATCCAAAGGCTATACAGTTGCTTCTTCAGCATCAACCTGTTGCACATGTTCTTTTTCATGTACAACTACTAATAAGTACCATAAATTCATCAATAAAAATATTAATTTATTAATTGATTCATATTAATTTTAATAATTCTTAATTAATTAATACACATTTTTAAGAAATTCATATTTTATTAATTAAAAATTTAATAAAAAAATAATAAAATTAAAAAATTAAATTTTATTTTTAGTGGAAAGAGCTTATTTTTTTATCATAATAAAATAAGTTTCAAGCAAAATGGAGCTGAAATAAAGAAGATATGAATTTCTAAAGAAATAAAATAAATAAAAATTAAATAAAAAATAGAAAATGGCTCAGTCGGTGCCGCAAGCCAAGCCAAGCCATCAAAGTCGACTCAGCCACAGAAGTTGCCAGTCGGTCTATGATCCAGGCATAGACCGCCAACTCAGCGACAACCAGCGAATCATAGAGCGACATGGGGTGGACCTAGACCCTTAAAGGATTCATAGAAAATCCATCATAGTTTATAAGGTAAAAAGGTAATTCCACATCAAAGTAGCGAGCGCTGATTGGTTGCGATGTATGGTGCAGCCAGTCCATGCGGTCAATGGCAATAGTAAAGTCACGATTGGATGGCTCTAGTAGCTTACGGTCAAGATCGGATGGTGCAGGTAGTTTTTCTACATCAAACTTCATGCGGATCACCATCCAATGGTAGTGCTCGATCTAGGGGATGATCCGACGGTCCATAATGCTTTTGATGGTGATCAAGACTCCCGACGCATGATCAGCGGCCAGATTTTCTCCATCAACCTGCGATCGAAAGGCCAGAATTTATTCAGACCTGATCTAGGCTGATACACATTCGATTTTGATGATTTTTGATTTGTTGGATACCTATCAATGGTCAAATTTCATCCAGGAAAACAGAATTTATCCAGGACTCCTTTTAATCTAATTTTTACTCAGATTTCTTCATATTTTGATGATGAAAGAGCTCCTTAGTCACACATTGCCTAGAAGAAAACTCTCCAGCCCTCCTAGCTCTATAAAAAGGACCCCAGGCCTCTAGAAATCAACATCTTCAATCAAGGTGAAACTTTGGTATAGGATGAAGCTAGGCTCTAGGTTAATAGCTGCTTCGAGGCAACTGGTGCTGAGAGAAAAAGCTGGGCTTCTACACCATCTTTCCACCCATACCGATCCAAGATCAGAGATCAGGCTATTTTATTTTATTATTATTTTTTTAAATTTTATATATTTAACTTCTAAAATTTTAATTAATGTAATATTTATTTTTATGTTCTTTAATTTGATGCTCTTTATTTTTATTATAATTTAATTTTTATACTTTAATTATTACTTTTTATTTTATTGCAAGTAGATGCTAAGATCTAACTGGTAGATCTTAATACCAAGTTTAAATTTCTACATCTTTTAATTTTCATTCTTTTTTATTTTCCAACTTCACTTTTGATTCTAACACTCTTCTCTTTTCATTTTCTTTTGCAAAATCAAAGATTTCAAATCTAAAAACACTACCTTTCCTATGGATTCGACCCGACTCACTGCTATCTATGCATTTTTAATTATTTTAAGAAGTTGGATTAAACTGATAAACATGGTGTCTTCATGACAACATTGCATTCCTATCAAATTTTTGGCAACATTGCCGAGGATTATTTTTAATTTTTAATTTTTAATTTTTTTATTTATTTTAAATAAATTAAAAATAATTTCAACAAAGGCACCAAGTTTTTGGCGACATTGCCGAGGATGAAATAGATGCTATTTTTTTGATTTCTTTGATAATTAATTATAGTTTTTTTAAATATTGCTTACTAACTTTTTATTTATTTATTTTATTAAAAAAAAGGAGAAGGAAGAAGGAAGAAAGCATCTACTTTTGGTGAGATCAATCATAATCCTGGTCTTCTTTTCTTTTTATTTATTCTTACTTTATTTTTAAATTAATTTAAAAAAACCATTTAAACCTAATTAAAAGCTTCATGATAAGATTAGAAATCCTAACTATTTATAGCATGCATCATATTAGTTTTATTTTTATTTTTTGGTGATTATTGGAGGCAAGGTAAGCCTTTCAGAATTCAATTAGTTACATGCATCTAGCTTAAATTGCATAGAACCCTTTGATTGAATTTTTTTTTTGCATATCATATTAAATCAAATTAAGGGCAACACCCAATTAAATAAGATAAGATAGAAATTTGATCACCCTTCCTTGGCCCACAAATAACCAAACAGCATCCTGCATTGACCTAAGCCTTTAATTTTAAAATCAATCAGACATCAGCCCTAGGAACTCGAGCTCAATAGGATAAGGAACCCTAAGAGTTGAACCAGGTTAGGGTTAGTCAATTTGACTGGTGTCTAGGAAAGTGATTCAGGGATGATTGGGCCTGAAGGAAGGTGGTTTCTAATTGGTTCTGTTTGCTTATCTGGCCAAGCACAATTGGTGTCTAAGGCAAGCAATGGAGGGACTTCCACTAACCTTACACTTACCTGACCAGTTGATTAGCCGATCCTACACTTTGAGGGCTTGAAGATGACCTTGGCAGTTAGGAGCTGTCTAGATCTAGGATAAACATGTCATGATTGATTGATCAACTTGATTGCTAAGCAATATCAAACCTAATTAAACCTAATTCTTCTCTCTTTTCTTAGTTCTAGGACTCCATAGGATCTCTTCTTTAGAACTTTTTTTTCTTTCTTCTTCTTTCTCCTCTGAAAGTAAAATAAAATAAAATAAAATAAAAATTAAATTAAACTAACTAAAAAAATATATTAAAAATAATTATTAAATTAAATTAAAATTAATAAATAAAATAATTAAAAAAATTAATTTTTAATATAATAAAATAATAAAAAATATAAAAAAATTCTAAAAAAAAATTTAAACTACATGTTAGGGTTGCACTAGTGCATGCACGGTAGAAAATCGTTTTACCTGATCTAGTTGGAGCCAACCATAAAATTAAAAGGCTGAATTATATTAAATCCGATAACCAAATGGCTGAAAATTTTAGAGAACCACCTAAGTAGGTGAAGGAATACTTCATTCCTTCCACCTATAACCGATCGACTTGTATCCAATTACCTAAAATTCATGCTACCCACTATGAGATCAAGCCGACTGCAATCCAGATGCTTCTATCTTTCTATGGAAACACCACTGAAGATCCTTATAAACATCTAGATAAATTCTTAAAAATCTGCTCTACGGTGAGAATTCAAAATTTAACTAATGATGCCCTCAGACTAATTTTATTTCTCTTATCATTAAAAGACAAAGCCAAGTACTGGCTTGGCACAATAGGAAGACCAATTAAAACTTAGGCAGACTTGCAAAGTGAATATCTTAAAAAATTTCACCCCATAGGCCGAACCAATACTATGAGGTGAGCTATCACTGGATTTGCTCAGCTTCCAGGAGAACAGATTCATGAATCATGGGAGAGACTTAGGAACTTCTTAGAAAATGCCCACAACATGGTCTATCTAAGTGGCAAATAGTTTAAGCTTTCTATGAGGGTTTACGAGACCAATACAGACAGATGGTAGATGCATTCTATGAAGGTGCATTCATGAACAAGAGTGAGGACGAAGCGTATACCTTATTTGAAATCCTAAGTGAAAACTCAATTAACCATGCTTCATTATCTTTCTACCAAACCTGGGCAGGGATCTATGAATTTAAACATCTAGAATCTAGTCCTAAGATTGAATCAAATTTGATAAATAAAGTGGACTTTGTTGCTCAAAAATTAGATCAAGTCCTAACCCTAGGTCAACAATCTCCTGCATAATTCACATCATCTTCTAATTATTAGGAGATTTGTTCAATTTGTACTAGCTTAACCCATCATATGAGTGAATGTCCTATGACTGCACAATTTCCACCTTTTATCCAAGAACAAGTATAAGTTGCTAAAGGCTACTCTAAGCCAGTTAATGATCCATTTTCAAATTCATATAACTCTGACTGGAGAAACCATCCCAATTTTTCTTGAAAATCACAACAGACTCAGGCTCAAACCCAAATTTTACCTATCCAAAACTATAAGAATAGACCCCAATACCAAAACTATGCCTATAATAATGGTCAGCCTAGTCAGTTTATCTAGCCATCCTATAATAACTAGATATCATACCCACCTCCTCAACTGACCAATCTAGCTGATGATAGATTTAATCAACTTCAATAATTAATTCTGAATCAACAACAATCGATCTTAACTCAACAACAATCTATCACCAGGCTAGAAGTTCAAATAGGATAATTAGTTGAGTTTAATACGAGGAGAGAACTAGATCAACTATCGAGCCTACTAATTTCAAACAACCCACCTATTATCCACCAACCACCTGGACCAAGTTATCAATTTAATGTCTCACTTAAGAATCCCCAATCTGAGAATGCCGAAGTAATTCCTAAACTTAAAAGCTATAGGATTCTTATGGATCCATGCCAAGATCAGGTGAGAGAAGCTAGTACTGATGCTAGCCAAAATAAAAATTTAGAGAAACAGGTTAGTACTGAGACTAACCACATAGAAGAACCCAAGGCAGAAATTAGTATTGATGCTAGTTCCAGTTTAAATGAGATAAACATAGGAAAAAAGAGAATAGATGATTTATCTGAAACTTATAAACTAGAAAACCTATTCCCTTCAACCGTAGAAGCCAGTTCTTTTTACAAAAATCAAGAGGCATGTAATGAAGTGTCAATGAAGTTATTTAAGCAAGATCATATTAATTTACCTTCAGAATTAAAATAGTCTTTAGTCACCCTTCCAGTACCCATTGAATCAAACTTAACTCCTAATACAAAAACTCAATTCATGGGCATTTTAGAAGAATAAATAGGAGAAATTCTTAATAAACATGGGTCTAAGAATAGGGTCACAAATTATGTCCCTAAAATTAACAATGATTATATTGATAATGGGATTATAAATCAACTTTTTGAGATTAGAAATCCAAAACCATTGAAATTTATCAATCCAATATTCGACACAAGATAGTTAAGTTGCATTGTGTCTAGCTAAAGATGGTAAACTTAGCGCTTGTTGGGAGGCAACTCAATATTTAATTTTTTTTAGTTTAATTTATCTTTTCAGTTGATTTTTTTTAGGATAATTTGAATAAGCTGGAGGGAGAGCTTAAATTTTCAAAGGCATGTGCTGGACCAAAAATATAGTCAGGTATATTCTTTCATGTTCTTTATTACATCCTTTATTTTTTCTTCTCCATTGAGGACAATGTCGATTAAGTTTGGGGGGGAGAAAAATAAAAATTTTAAAAATTTTAAGTCCTCAAAAAAGTTAGTATTTAGTATTTAGACATCGATTATGCTTGAGAATCGAATTAAACTAAGCATTTTTAAAAAAAAATTGATGCACATATCAAAGAATTTGTGAGATATTAAGGAATTAAGTATTAATAAAATTCAATAAGAAATTAAGTCTAGGATATAAAAAGATTTTTCTTAAGCATTTTTAATTTTTTTCTACTAGCATCAAATAAATGTCTACTTTTTATGAGCTTATGTAGGGTAACTATACATTTTTTCATATAAATTTTTTTTTAATAAAATAATTTCCAAGTACTTCTCACTGAGTAATCAGGCTTCTTTGCCTAAGCAAGCACTGAGTTTCGCATCGAAAGGTAGGAAGGGTAAAGAAGCTCGTTGTAAAGCTAGTCTTAACTCGTAGCTTGTTTGATTCGAGCTAATAAGTCCAAGGGGTATTCTATACCTAGTGCCTTAAAACCAACTGGTTTGGGAGTCATTGGCCCAAGACTCACTACATGGATGAAATAGAAAGCTTAAGGAGTTAAGACACTCAATAGTGGTACAACATTTAAAAAAAAATATTGATTTTCCATCGAGTATTTGGGTCCCGTTGCCTAAGTAAACAATGATATTTGCATCAAAAAGTGGGCAATGTGAAAATAAAAATCAATAAATGAAGGATGGAAGTAGCAATACACTTGCTCATATGAAAGTTTAGATAAATCAGAGATAAAGGTGGGATAATTTAAAAAAAGTTCAGAAAAATTTAATATTCTTGACTTAATTTTTTTATTGATGAGTATTAATACCCCAATGATATACCTCACTTATACTCTACTGAATATCAATGGCCATTTTGAAAACTGCTTAGATAAAATTTGAAACTCTAAAGTTAAATAGTATTTAAAACTAAACTCTTTCCTTACCCAAGGATGAGCAAAGCTTAAGTTAGGGGGTATGATAAGTACCATAAATTCATCAATAAAAATATTAATTTATCAATTAATTTATACTAATTTTTAATAATTATTAATTAATTAATACATATTTTTAAGAAATTCATATTTTTATTAAATAAAAAATTAATTAAAAAATAATAAAATTAAAAAAATTAAAATTTATTATCAATGAAAAGAGCTTATTTTTTTATCATAATAAAATAGTTTCGAGCAAAATGGAGCTAAAATAAAGAAGATATGAATTTCTAAAGAAATATAATAAATAAAAATTAAATAAAAAAGAAAAATAGCTTAGCTAGCTCTGCAAGCTAAGCCAAGCCATCAAAGTCGACTCAGCCATAGAAGTCACCAACCGATCTGCCATCCAGGCATAGACTGCCAGCTCAGTGACAACCGGTGAATCACGGAGCGACACGTGGTGGACCTAGACCCTTAATCACAGAAAATCCATCACGATCTATAGGATAAAAAGGTAATTTTGCATCAAAATAGCGAGCACTGATTGGTTGCAATGTACGGTGCAGTCGGTCCATGTGGTCCATGGCAATAGTAAAGGCGCGATTGGACAGCTCTGGTATCTTACGATCAAGATCGGACGGTTGAGGGAGTTTTTCTACATCAAACTTCATGCGGATCACCATCCAATAGCAGCACTCGATCCAGGGGATGATCCAACGATCCAGAATGCTCTCGATGGTGACCAGGACTCTTGACTCACAATCAACGATCAGATTTCCTCCATCAATGCATGATCGGATGGCAAGAATTTAATCCGACCTGATCTGGGTTGATACACATCCGATTTTGATGATTTTTGATCCGTTGGATTCCTATCAATGGTTAGATTTCATCTAAAGCAATAAAATTCATTCAAAACTCCTTTTAATCTAATTTTTACTTAAATTTCTTTATATTTTGATGATGAAAGAGCTCCTTAGTCCCACATTGCCTAGAAGAAAACTCTCTAGCCCTGCTAGCTCTATAAAAAGGACCCCAGGCCTCCAGAAATCAACATCTTCGATCAAGGTAAAACTTTGGTACAGGATGAAGCTAGACTTTGGGTTAATGGTTGCTTTGAGGCAACTGCTATCGAGAGAAAAAGTTGGACTTCTACACCATCTTTCCACCTATGCTGATCGAAGATCAAAGATTAGGCTATTTTATTTTATTTTTTTTCTTTTTAAATTCCATATATTTAAATTTTAAAATTTTAATTAATGCATTATTTATTTTTATGTTCTTTAATTTCATGCTCTTTATTTTAATTATAACTTAATTTCTTTACTTTAATTATTATTTTTTATTTTATTGCAAATAGATGCTAAGATCTAACTAGTAGATCTTAGTACCAAGTTTAAATTTTTGCACCTTTTAATTTTTATTCTTTTTAATTTTTTGACTTCACTTTTGATTCCAAAACTCTTCTCTTTTCTTTTTCTTTTGTAAAATCAAAGATTTCAAATCTAAAAATACTATCTTTCCTGTGGATTTGACCCAACTCACTGCTATCTATGCATTTTTAATTATTTTAAGAAGTCAGATTAAACTGGTAAACATGGTGTCTTAACGATAACATTGTATTTCTATCAACTACTGCAACCTTGACGATAATCCCTTAGGTGTTCTCTACTCTGACACACTATACAAAATCTCATCTACCAAACAAGCCCTAATCATGGCACATACCTTTTTCTGTATGGACACCCACTCCTTGTCTGTGATCTCCTCCGACCTATCTTCCAAGGCCGAATCCAACCTCATCTGAACTAGCAGATCCTCCATGCGTACCATCAATATCGTGAAACTTTTTTTTCCATCAAACTTCTCTAATCCTACCTTCAACCCGCTATTTTCCATGATCAATCCGAATCAAATAATAGCAAGCAGATAGATCTGAGAAATATCTTGACTAGAGATGGTGGACAGCAGTCCTATGATCTCTTCCTTCTTCATGAAGCCTAGAGAAAGCCTTTAGATCTGAATCTCACTGTTGATCTCTACTGAAAATTGATCTTCTTCCTCCTTCATGCTCAACCGAGCTCTAATACCAATTGTTGATCCACCAACTAGCATCACCTCGCTCTGATACCAATTATTGTTCCTACGACTGCTCAGAGCCACAGCCGTAGATCCGATCTCTTGCGTGAACCTGAGTGTTAATCCAGCAAACTAAAGTATGAACCCTAACAAACCACAGCTTAAAAACTCTCTTAGGCTAACCCAATACATGAAAGCACTCACCGAGCCCAAGTCTTACATGCTCTCATCCCCTGGATCTAATCCCAATCTATACATGAATTAGCCCCCTTAAGACCTCTTAAACCAAGCCTTAAGACCCCTAGGATCAACCCGGACCCTATCCTAAAATAGATCCTCGCGTAACTCTACCCGCGCACTAAGTCGACTAAGTTCTACTGGATCAGCTCAGTCTGAAACTAAGCCAGCCCAGTTCTGTGCCGTGCCTGTAGTCCTAAAACTTGACATTTATATTTTGCCTATGCTCTAAGACTTAGCCAATCCAGTTTTGGACTGAGCTGGCTAACCTACAGAAAATATTCTTTCTATAGTCTTGATTCTCCAGCTTTGGTTTCTTACTCCACCTTGAATTTCAAGTCTTCGAAGCACCAACCAAGCCCCTTGAGGCCCTCAATACCCGAACCTCAAGCCCATGGAGAGCTACATACCGCCTTCACCCTAGGACAACTCCTGTCCTAGCCCTAAGACCATACCTATCCTAGCCTCTCTGGAGCCCTCACCCTAGCTCCGCCCATGGCCTCCCAAGGCTTGGGAGCACCACACCACCTACAAGTAGATAGTCATGTTTCTTGGACAACTCATCTATCTTATTATAGATTTTTATGGAGTTTTCAATCTCATAGATTCTACCTCTATTAGATTCATACATGGGTGTATAGGGGTCATAGGTGTAAGAAGAAGAGATAAAGTATTCTCTTGATTGGCAAAAGGGTCCAGCCATAATTCTAGGTTTGTTAACTCTAAGGGTTCATTCAATTTTAGGATCTAGGGATTGAATTTTAAGTCGTGATGAACAATGCCAAAATAAATACCCATAATTATACCTTAGAGCAAACACAAAATGATATTATTATTTTTTTATAATTTTTTTAAAGAGACAAAGATTCAAAAAATTTTAAAGATGAGAATCTAAGGAGTCCTAAATCTAAGAAACAGATAAGAGGAGTTTTATTTAGGTTTAATGTTAGTTAGTAATAAAGTTATATAGTCAATCCTAGCTAAGGGTTATCGTAGATCTAGACAACTCCTAATTGCCAAGGTCACCTTCAAGCCCTCCAAATAAAGAATCAGCGAATCAACTGGCTAGGTAAGTATAAGATCGATAGGAGTACTTCTGTTGCTTGTCTTAGACACCAATTATGCTTGGTCAAGTAAGCTAACATAATCAATTAAGTAACCATCTTCCATAAGGCCCAGTCATCCCTGAACCACTTACCTTAGACACTAATTGAATTGACTGATCCAAACTCAGTTCAACTTTTAGGGTTTCTTATCCTAATGAGCTCAAATATCCTTAGGGGCTAACGTCTAATTGATTTTAAAAATTAAAGGCTTGGGTTAATGCAATATGAAGGTTTTTGATTTTTGGACTAAAGAAGGATGATCAAATCCCTATCTTATCTTCTTTAATTCGATTTAGTGCCTTTAAAGTGCCTTATGAAGATGAAATGCAAAATGTCAAGAAGTCCAAGTTAGGTTAGGCAATCAAACTTAAATTTATTAATTTCTCTTATTAGGTTCTATGATTAGATCTCTAATCCCTAGATAACTTATGCAGTGTTAGTTTAAATTTTTTTAAATTTTTTTATTTTTTGAATCTATATTTTTTTAATATTTTTGATTTTTTGATTTTTTAATTTTTTTAATTATTTAAAGTAACTAAATCATGATCCATGATAATGACGTCAAAATTTGATCACTGTCATAGATGATGAAAAATAAAATCTAACTCAAACTATATAGATAGGATGAATCAGCATCAAATCCATTGGGATCATGTTAATTATATTTAAATTATAAATTAGAAGTGATTAGAATTAATTAAAAATTGATTAATTAAAAGGATACTTAAATTAATTAAGAAAGCTAATTAAATAGTAAATTAATTAAAAAGGAGTTGCAGGTATGGAGATGGATTCTCAGGATTTTAATTGATCACTTATCTGATAGCTGGTACTCTTTTTAATTATGCTGTAACTGATATCTAATCAATAAACATATAATCTATCTTAGAGAGCATGACATATATCCTTACATCATAGCCCATCCCTTAATGTTATGAACTAATCTAAATTGATTTAAATATAATATCAAGAATTAATTTGAATATAATCTATCACAAGAGCATGAACCATACCCGTAGATCACTGCTTGTTCCAAGGATAATAAACTATTCCAAATTAATTGCAATAGAATAAAGACATAAAATATTATAACTAAAAAATAGTTTTTATTATAAATTAAAAAGAAATACAAAAGATGAAAAATAGAAAACACCATCAAAATAAGATCACAATGATCTCCTAAGAAAGAGAGATTCAGTCGGACATAGAAAAGCTTCTTGTTGAAATCTTCATCCTTGAAGCCTTGTACAAGAATCTAGGCAACAGCAGGTGACAGAAATTTAGAACAGGAAAGAAGTTTTGGTGGAGATGCAGGCTTAGATTTTTGATCTATTAGAAGAGAGAAAGGAGAAGAAAGAAGGAAGAAAGCTTGAGAAGAGAGAAAAGAGAGAGAGATGGCTAGCTATTGATGGAGAAGCTTTGGAAGGGCTTTAGAAGGCTTAGAAGGGCTTATTCCCCCAACGGGGAGGGTTGATGGCTCGTTAGTTAGGCTTAGAGAGCTTTTTAAAGAAAAAAATATGGAAGAAATCAAGTTGGAATCAAAAAAAAGCAATGAAAAATGAGTTTGATTTGGATTCTACTATCTAGGAAAATTTTCTACTATCAGATTGGGTTCAAATGGTTAAGATTTCATCAAAATCCATCACCCGTAGCTTCAATAAGACCCAAATTAATTCATAGCCATTGAATTACTTGATAGGATAAATTTTGATCGTCGGATCATTCTGGATCTTCCTTAATCAAGTCGAAAATGCTTTTTGGCCATTGGATCTTGTCTGGCATGATTTTTGGCTATTGGATCGTGCAAATCAATTGGGCATAGTTCAAATCAGAGTAGAAAATGATATCAGTCGTTGGATCTTGATCGAGACAAATGCCTACCACTGGATCAAGCAATTACTATTCCTGTAGACCGCATTAACCGACTGCACCAAATGTCGCAACCAATCATGCTGCACTCTATCTAAGAAAATTACTGTTCTGCCCCTATGAGTCACGATGGATTTTCGTTGAATCCCTTAAGCATCCAGGTTTGCCCCACAGCATGCTTTCATTTGCCATGCCTGCTAAGCTGGCCGATCCATGCCAGGATTTGTGGACTGGCCGATCGGTCTACCATGCACTGACAGACCAAATGAGCCAAATTTTTGGGTTTTTTTATATTTTTTATTATTTTTTTCTTTATTTATCCTTCAGAACTCCATTTTGGGTCCATTTTAAGTTCGATTCGCTTCAAATTTATTTCATTGCGACCCATAAATCGAGCTCTTTTCATCCATGATCTTCTTTTCTATAAAAAATAAAATAAAGTATCAATTCTTAAGAATAAAGATAAATTAATTAATAAGTTAATACTTTTATAAATATATTTTAGGTGTTTATCATCCTCGTTCTTCAATAAGGTCGTCACGGACATCCAGCCCATCTATTGGATAGGGATTTGGCTGTTTGCTAAGCAATTAAGTAGCAATGCCTCGCCAGGGCTTGATCTCCTCTGATCTCTCTGATTTCATAACTTGTTGAAAATTTTATTTTTAAATAATAAATTGACACTACCACCTGAAGTGCATTTAGATCAGATCGGTCGAGAATTGCATTGTAAGTAGATGGGGCCTTTACAACAAAAAAATCCAGCTATGCCCTAGTCTGTCTTGGGTACCACCCTACAGCCATAATTAATGTTATTATCCCTTCAACTGGCATAGCATCGCCAGTGAAGTATACCAATGGAGAGTTCATTGGTCCTAATCGGTTATTAGCTATAGATATTTTAGAGAAAGTATCATAAAACAAAATATTGATAGAGCTTTCATTATTGGTAAAGATGCGACGTACATCATAGCCTCCAATATTTAAAAAAACTACAACCACATTATTGTGCAGGAATTAAACCCTTTGTACATCTTCTTTAGTGAAAGTGATGGATTTTTTGGTCTTGTACCTTTTAGCCGACTCTGCAAATCTATCAGCCTCTTCCCACCGAAGCCCTTAGAGATAGTATTGATAATGCTCAGTGGGGATCGATCTTCTTGCTGCTCCTCCCTCCTTGATGGCTCTGGCTATGGCAGTGCTCTCGATCGATCTTTTCTTATCTCAGATTGATATCGTAGAAATCGGCCAAGCCAATCTTGCCTGATGAGCTCCTCGATCTCATCTTGGAGTTGAATACATTCTTTAGTATTGTGATCGTGATCATGATGATAGAGATGGTATTTGTTAGGATTGCGCTTGCTAGGATGAGTGCACATCCTTTTCGGCCTTGGCAGTTGCTCCTTGATCTCCATCAATACTTGAGTCTTTGAAGCATTAAGGGGGTCATAGTTGTGGAATCTTCTGGGGAGAGAGTTCCAACTTGCCCTTTAATCAGGGCTTCTTTATCGATGAGCTCGAGGAGTCCAGGCTCGTCTGTGCTTAGGAGGAGTTTTAGAGCATGGCCAAGCTTCACTCAGCTTTTCTTCAACTGTGGGCTTGCTGGATTCACCCGTCTGTCTCTCTCCCGTGGACTTATCATCCTTCATTTTGATGGCCTCCTTAGTTTGGGTATAACCTTCAGCCCGTGCTAGCATATCAGCAAAATTCATGTGGTACTTCTTTTCTAGAAAGAACAAAAGATTATTCTTCTGAAGATCGCCTTTTAGTGCGGCCATAGCAATAGATTGGTCTAGGTTTCGGACCTTTAGGATAGCAGCATTGAAGCAGCTGACAAGAGCTTGGATGGACCCTCCTTTCTGGTTGATATTGATGAGGGAGTCCGAGCCTCTCCTTGGAAGTTGGTTATTTGGTCAAAGAAGAAGATCGTACCTAGCTTAAGCATTGAGTATCATTTTTTTGCTGCTCTCTTTAGAGTAGATGGGAAAGCCTGGCATAGAATGGTATCTGATGCACCATGGAGAGCATCATGGTCTGAAAGATCTCCAAGTGGTCGATCGGATCAGTGGTTCCATTGTAGCTCTCAAATTGAGGGAGCTTGAAGTTTGGCAGGACCGACTCCTACAAGATTCGCTAAAAGAAAGGAGGGTTGGTGTAGATATCGTAGTCATGGGTGGGGGGAGCATGGCGGAGTTCCTCGATCCATCAATTCATTTTCTAGAACCTTTGATCTAAAAGATCCTCACAATCATGGATCTCGAGGGTCTTCTGGTAGAACGGAGGTAGAGATCCTCCAGGGATGGAGTCATAATCAGAACAAGGGCTCTCCACCCACTGCTTTCCTTTTCTAGGGGTCATCAAATGACTAGCCCAGGTGGGTCATCCCAGCACCAGATCTTGATACTCCAGTGAGGTTCTTTGTAGCTAAACAGATGTCGTATGTGAAGGAGAAATTCTAAATTTTTGGATCAGGTTTGTTCAGATCTGATCGGAACAAGAGAGATATTTCAAAAATTTCTTTCAAGCATCTATATCAGATCTGAGAAATTTTAGAGCTGATTTTATAGATCTAATAAAATAAATTAAATTAAATTAAATCTAATTTAATTTATACCTTGATGTGGGTAATTCGATTATCCTTTGATGATCTTGCTAATTGCTTGAGGTTCTGGATCTAGCCACGCAAGCGTCTGACCTCAATCGATATCCACTCAGACTGAATTTGGAGATTTTCTCCTTCTTTATTACTTCTCCAAAAATTAGATCTGGAACTAATTTGGAGGATCTTCAAAACTTTTTCTGAAGAGCAGCAGTCGTCTCTGCAATAGTGCTACCTTCTTCCTTTCTCATCAGCCTTTTCTTGCCAGGATCGCACCAAACTGGAGCCCAACTTCCCTTGGGCATGGAGAGGAGAGAGAGGATTAAAAGATAGCATGGAGGAGGGAGAGGGGCAGCCTTGGGGCATGGGCTAAGAGGAACTCTCTTGAAGTTGGGCGCAGATAGGGTTTATTTATTGACCCTGTTGCACCATGCAGTGCCACATCATTCCGGCCAATCGCGTTGCTTCGTATAATCAGATCTAAATCTGATTGGTGGGATGACATCACCTGATCCAATCATATGAGAGTTCCATAAATTCATCCTTAGATGGTGCCTAAGACTGGTCAAAGTCTATAGGTAAGGATCACCTAAGTTGAATCCAAGAAGCAACCTGGAGTCCCATCCGTATGGGACTCCAGGCATCCCTATCCATGGCCGCACGCCATCCTAGGCATGCGCCCCCTCCTTTTCAAATTCCAATAAGGGGATAAGCCCCGATCTACTTTTCAATAAGTGCATGACACATGGACAAATTCCAAGGATCAAAGGTCAATGTTTGACCAAAGTCAAAGGATAAGAATTAGTAGGTGATGGAAAATGGCAGGTGTTGTCTCAAATTTTTTTCATAAATTAAGACAATCCTTTTTTGACCTGGACAAACTTCAGTCAGACCAAGTAAAGGTACCTGAGTGAGCACAAACATATTTGGCTCAGTTGAGATAACTTTTAATGATAATAAAAGGAGAACGTTAGGTTCAATCGTATGCTGCTTGATTTTCTTGAACCTAATTAAATCTAATTCAAATCAATTGAACTAGGTTAGTCCAATTGATGATATCTAGATCCAAACCCTTGTTTGTGTGACCCAGTTAGGTTTAGGTAAAAGGAATATGCCCTCAAGCCAATTAATTTTTTGGACTATTTTTTGTCTTCCAAACTCATGTAATGACATTTTTAATAAATAAATAAAGACATTTATTTCATCATATATAGTGTCTTATTATTTATTTAAGATTATGATGAATCCTTTAAATTAGTACTATGATTTTAGGATTATGATGAGATCATACCAATGAGACCTAAAATCTTAAAATCCTAATTTAAATATTTCTAGTCGATGGGTTATTGAGTTAGAGATCAATATTTTTCGGTAAGACTAGCACATTCTTTGTATGCTCGATTGAGAGAGTGATTGATGTCACAATAACTTGTGTATAACACTAATACAAGAATGTGGGTGCTCATTAAAGAACGATTTCACTGAATTGATCCAAATCAAGAATATGTAATGGAGTCTTATCTACATGTCAATAGATGGTTCTCATAATAAAATTTGTGCATGTAATCCTTTGACTTGAAACTACCATAGAATTTTATATATATAAATCCATATTTTGGTTCATACTCATTCATGACTCAATTATGTATGGGATGATCTAGATATGGTAGATTATATATATGAAGGTTGTGAGTAGGTTAACATGGAATCGATCTCTCTTGGTAAGAGGAAATAGCATCCTATCTGCTTCAAACAAATGATGATTCAGGAAGACTTTGATCAAAGTATGATGAAAATTAGAAATGGTTTCTAATATTTTATTAAATGAATCATCATCATAAGATTGAAAGAGAAATGAATATGATATTGGGATTGACATATTTTCATACCCAGAGTCATATTCAGGATGTAGGGAGATCGAAGGATCTAGTTGCATGGTAATTTTCACTAAAGGGTATTTTTGGTATTTCCATCAAAATTTTACATCTTTCAGGAAGTTATGATACATTGCTAGACGTCAATCATGTCTTGTGGGTTCGATCAAATTAAAATTTTAATTTGATCATTAAATTAGAAAGTGTTCTAAATTAAGTCAAATTGGGTTGGCTAGTTTTGACCTAAATCAGTTTGGTTGTGTTCTAACCAGATTAGGTCAAATCACACCCAGACTCACTGCTGGTTAGATGTGAAACCAAATGGGTCATCACAAAAAGAGTTGATTAAGGGTCTAATTGGATTAGACCATGTTTGTTAGATGAACATGCTAGCACATGTAGTAAACCCTAGCACCTGGTTTCGAATTGATTTCGAATCAGCTTTCGATTTGGGCTAATTTAGATCCGATTTGAGCCAAATAGAATTTGGTCTTGAATTGAATTAACTTAAACTGATTGGGCTTCAGTTGGGGTGCCACATACCTGAATCTCATGTGCCAGAGAGAGCCAGAGAGTCTCTCTCTTGCATGTGGAAAGTCTTTCATGCACAAAGAATTTTTGGCACATGGAATTTGTTGGCACCTACCTTCTTTGAATTTTTCCATTTGTTATGTCACATAAAAATTTTGAATAGGAAAGGACATCTGATATGAGGTGATAAAGAGTCCTTCTACAAGTTAAAAACTCTATTTTATTTTTAATTTTTGTCATCCAGGATTTTTTGTCGCCCAAGACTCCTTGCCGCCCAGGACTCCATGCCGCCCACTCCTTCTTGATGCCTCTTGGACCAAGTCAAAGTTCCTTGGGACTTTGACTATTCAAAGATCATCTCCATGCCTTGCTAAATGGGCATCCTTTTTTAGAGCCATTGGATGCCCCTTTTATCTGATCTAACGTATGAAAAGGGTGGTGCCAATAATGAAATATTGCGACTCTTCGTAAATAACATACGTAGAATTAGTCCAAGAGTCCTTCTGCTTTATGGCACCTCTTGGACTAAGTCTACATCTCATTATTTACTGATGAGGTGTGAGATTGGCTGAAGGAACAAGAGACTTTTTTTTAAAAGGATGCGAGAAATTTAGTTGGCACCCCTACGTACATTATAAATAGGGGTGCGCACCAAGAGTCTGAAGGTGTGAGAATAATCTTTCTTTCTTACAAGAGTTTCTTTTTATCCAATTTTCTTTCTTCTCTTCTCTTATCTAGACCTTGTCCTTACAAGAACAAGAAGTGATCTTAAGACTAAGAGATTAGGAAGGAAAATTAAGGAGACAAAAGAAAAAAAAAGATAGATAAGAAGAGGCAAAGAAGGTGACATAAAGGCTAAAGAAGGTCTTGCCCTTTTAATTAATGTTTTTATTATTAGAACTCTAATTATATAAATCAGAGATGCTGGTGTCTTGATCAAGTCTCTGTGTGGATCAACGTTGGAGGGTGAACACGTGGGCACCTAGTGGAAACCCTGACGGACTGCTACCGACGATCAGGGTCAATTTAGGGTTTAGCGATAAGAGGTATGTCCTAATACTTTTTTTTATATTACAAATGCATGTTATATGATTTAATTGCTAATGAGGTGGTCCTAGGGTTTGGATTTGGTTTATATGATTTCATGTTTTTGCTTTGAAATCCATGCTTTCGTCCTCTACACCAATCCTATCAATGGTATCAGAGCAAGCTTTATTAGGTTAAATCATATAATGCTTTGCTTATAATATAATGGCACAAAAAAAATGTATGATATTTTTTTTTCTATTTATTTGCATGTTATTTATATGATGAGATCATATTCTTTTATTTATCATAATGAGATTATGATGTATATATTATTCTGTAAATGTTGCCCTGATATAGTGGAAAGTATTCACTATATAATGATGGTTGTCCTAGAATAATTATACATGTTAATAGATATATATATATATATTTTATTATAATTGATGCTATTAGGCATTTAGTTTAAGATCATATAAATAAATTGACTGATCAAAATTATGTTGACTAATTGAGAAACCTAAAAATAGTACTGAATAAAAAAAAACTCTTCTATATTCTTGATGCCCCTGATCCTAAGCCATTAGAAAATGATGCCATAGATGAAGATAAGTCCACATACAAGATGAGGCAAAATAATTTTCTTACTATCAAATGCATCATACTTGCCTCTATGAATAATGAATTATAGAGGCAGCATGATAGCATGGATACTCAATCCATATTGCTCAACCTAAAAGAGCTTTATGGAGAGCATAGTAGGACTGCTAGATATGAGATATCTAAGCAATTATTTCATTCAAGAATGATAGGAGGAACATCAGTACAAAATCAAGTTTTGATGGTAATTGACCTAATCACTCGATTAAGTCAATTAGGTTTTGTTATGGATGGAGAGTTAAGTCAAGATTTGATCCTACAATCACTCTCAGAATCATTTTCTCAGTTTGTCATGAACTATCATATGAACAAACTAAATTCTTCCTTACCTAAGCTGTTAAATATGCTCAAGACAGTAGAAAGCCATATCAAGAAAGATAAGGCTCCTCTTCTTCTTATGGATGGGATCTCCAAGAAGAAGACAGGCAAAAAGGGTTCGAAGAGAAGGTTGAATCCTAAAAGTGGTATAAATAAGAAGAAAAAGGGGAAGAAGATCTTCGAACAGATGACCTATTTTTACTGCGGCAAAATAGATCATTGGAAGAGGAATTGCAAGGCTTACCTTGCAATTGTGAAGTCTGGTGCAAATAATGCACCAAAAGGTATGTATGAGATACATACTATATTATCATTAAATTCTTCCATTTTAAATTCTTGGATATTAGATATCGGCTATGGTTTTCATATTTGCAAATCTTGGTAGGGGCTGCAGAAAATTAAGAGTTTGAAGAAAGGTGACTTTAAGCTCTATGGCACTGGAGGAGAGTCTTTCCAAGCAGAAGCTGTAGGGACAAATATATTGAAGTTACCTTATGGGAAGATCTTAGAGCTTACAAATTGTTATTATATGCCTAAGACCATTAGAAATATTATATCTATACCCTTGTTATTAAAACAAGGTTATAGTCTTAATATAACGAGCGAAGGTTGATCAATCAAATATTCTAATAAAAATATTTGTTTTGGCATATTTAGCAATGGTTTGTTGACTCTATGTTTGGATGATAATATATTTCATATTTATGAAAATAGAAAACGTAAGAGAGATGACATAAATAATACTTCACTTTGGCATTGTCGATTAGGTCATATTAGTGAGGCTAGGATTAACAAGTTATACAATGAAAAGTTCTTTGATTCTTTTGATTATGAATCATTGGGAACTTGTGAATCATGCCTTATGGGTAAAATTACCAAGATTCCATTTAGTGGACATGGAGAAAGGACAAATGAGTTATTAGAACTTGTACATACAAATGTATGTGGTCCTGTGACAACTCAAGCCAGAGGAGGATACTCTTATTTTATAATGTTCACTGATGATTTATCTAGGTTTGGATATGTGTATCTTATGAAACACAAATCAGAAGCCTTTGATAAATTTAAAGAGTATCAAAGTATGGTCGAAAAACAAATTGGACAATGTATAAAAATCCTTCGATCTGATCGAGGAGGAGAATACTTATCTAGTGAGTTTTTAGACTATCTTAAAGTTAAAGGAATTCTCTTTGAATGGACACCTCCTTATACACCATAATTAAATGGTGTAGTTGAAAGAAAAAATCATACCTTATTAGATATGGTACGATCCATGATGTGCTTCACTGAATTACCTATTTCCTTCTGGGGTCATGCTCTGGAGACTACAATTTACATCTTGAATAGAGTTCCTTCTAAATCTATATCTAGTACTCCATATGATATATGGAGAAGTAAGAAACCTAATCTTAAGTATCTTAAGATATGGGGTTATCCAGCTTATGTCAAAAAAAATTTTGGACATAAACTTGATGCTAGATCAGGCAGATATCTATTTATAGGATATCCTAGAAATAGTATAAATATTTATTCTACCATCCTACTGAACAAAAGGCATTTGTAAGTAGGCATGCCACTTTCATGGAAAAAAAATTTATCTTAGAAAAGGGCAGTGGCAAAAATATTGAACTTAGAGAAGTTCAAGAAAAACAAATAGAAATTTCTCAACTATATAATCACATAAAAGAATCAAAACACATAACTCCTATCCATAGGTCTAAAAGAGTATGAAATACACCTGTGAGGTATGGTTTCATTATTGAGAATAATGAAGCCCAAGTCATTGAGAATGACGAACCTCTGACCTATACGAAAGCAGTCAAAAGTAAAGACTCTTGTAAATGGCTGGCTGCCATGCAATCCGAAATAGAATCCTTGCACACCAATAATGTATGGATTTTGGTGGATGCACCAGAGAATATAAATCCTATTGGATGCAAATGGATTTTTAAGAAAAAGATTGGAGCTAATGGTGAAATTGAAACCTATAAGGCCAGATTGGTGGCTAAGAGTTTTAGGCAAAAATAGGGGATTGATTATGATGAAACATTTTCACCTATTGCCATGCTCAAATCTATTCAGATTATGTTTGCTATAGCAGCATACCACGACTATGAAATATGGCAAATGGATGTAAAGACTGCCTTCCTTAATGGTTTCCTTGAGGAGGAGGTCAATATGTCACAGCCAGAGGAATTTGAGTCAAATGAGAGACCAAATCAAGTATACAAGCTTAAGAGATCCATTTATGGATTAAAGCAAGCATCAAGGAGTTGGAACATCCATTTTGATGAAACAGTAAAAGAGTTTGGTTTTATCAAGAATGTTGATGAACCATGTGTGTACAAGAAAACTAGTGGAAGAACCATAGTCTTCTTGGTTCTATATGTAGATGACATACTCCTCATTGGGAATGATATCCCAATGTTACAATCAGTCAAATTATGGCTATCAAATAAGTTTTCCATGAAAGATTTGGGAGAAGCATCCTATATACTAGGAATAAAGATCTATAGAGATAGATCTAAGAGGATGCTAGGCTTGTCTCAATCAAGGTACACTGACTTAATACTGAAAAGATTTAGTATGGATCGGAGTAAAAGAGGTTATTTACCCATGAGTCAAGGCATACATCTCTCTAAAAAGATGTCTCCAAAGACACCTGAAGAAAGAAATAGAATGAGTTCTATTCCTTATGCTTCGACTGTTGGATCAATAATGTATGCCATGTTATGTACAAGGCCTGATGTTGCTTATGCTTTAGGCATTGCAAGTAGATTTCAAGCTGATCCAGGAGAGGATCATTGGAAAGCTGTGAAAAATATTCTTAAGTACTTGAGAAGGACTAAAGATATTTTTCTAGTATATGGTGGTTCTGATCTTAAATTAGAAGCATATTCTGATTCTAGTTTTCAATCAGACCAAGATAATAGCAAATCCATTTCAGGGTATGTCTTTACTCTGAACGGTGGAGCAGTAAGTTGGAAGAGTACTAAGCAGCCAACTGTAGCTGACTCAACCACTGAAGCAGAATACATAGCTGTAAGTGAAGCCACCAAAGAAGCTGTCTGGATGAAGAAGTTCATCACTGAATTGGGTGTTATTCCTGAAATTGATAATTCAGTACCACTTTATCATGATAATACTGGGGCTGTTGCTCAAGCAAAGGAACCAAGGTCTTATCATAAATCCAAACACATTCTGAGAGGCTTCCATCTCGTTTGAGAAATTATTGAAAAACAAGATGTAGTCATAGAACGAGTGGACACAAAGAACAACATAGCAGACCCATTCACTAAGGCTTTACCACTGCAACTGTTTGATCACCATCTTGATTGTATGGGATTAAAATATAAGAGAAATTAGCTTTAGTACAAGTGGGAGATTGAAAGGAACATGCCTTCAAGCCAATTAATTTTTTGGGCTGTTCTTTGTCTTCCAAACTCATGTAATGACATTTTTAATAAATAAATAAAGACATTTATTTCATCATATATAATGTCTTATTATTTATTTAAGATTATGATGAACCCTATAAATTAGGACTATGGTTTTAGGATTATGATGAGATCATATCAGTGAGACCTAAAATCTTAAAACTCTAATTTAAATATTCCTAGTCGATGAGACATTGAGTTTGGGATCAATGTTTTTCGGTAAGACTAGCACATTCTTTGTATGCTCGATTGAGAGGGTGATTGATCTCACAATAACTTATGTGTATGACACTAATACAAGAATGTGGGTGCTCATTAGAGAATGAGTTCACTGAATTGATCCAAATCGAGAATATCTAATGGAGTCTTATCTACATGTCAATAGATGGTTCTCATAGTGGAATTTGTGCATGTAATCCTTTGACCTGAAACTACCATAGAATCTTATATATATAAATCTATATTTTGGTTTATACTCATTCATGACTCAGTTATGTATAGGATAATTTGGATATGATAGATTGTATATATGAAGATTGTGAGTACGTTAACATGGAATTGATCTCTCCTAGTAAGAGGAAATAGCATCCTACCTGCTTCAAACAAATGATGATTCAGGAAGACTTTGATCAAAGCATGATGAAAATTAGAAATAGATTCAAATGTTTCATTAAATGAATCATCATCATAAGATTGAAAGAGAAATGAATATGATATTGGGATTGACATATTTCCATACCCAGAGTCATATTCAGGATGCAGGGAGATCAAAGGATCTAGTTGCATGATAATATTCACTGAAGGGTACTTTTAGTATTTTCATCAAAATTTTACATCTTCTGGGAAGTCATGATATGTTGCTAGATGTCAATCATTTTTTGTGGTTTCAATCAAATTAAAATTTTAATTTGATCATTAAATTAGAAAGTATTCTAAATTAAGTTAAATTGGGTTGGCTAGTTTTGACCTAAATCGGTTTGGTTGAGTTCTAACCAGATTAGGTCAAATCACACCCAGACTCACTGTTGGTTGGATATGGAACCCAATGGGTCACACACAAAGAGAGTTGATTAAGGGTCTAATTGGATTAGACCATGTTTGCAAGATGAACATGCTAGCACATGTAGCAAACCCTAGCACCTGGTTTCGAATTGGTCTTGAATCGACTTCCAATTTGGGCTAATTTAGATCCGATTTGAGCCAAATAGGATTTGGTCTCAAATTGGATTAACCTAGATTGATTGGGCTTCAGTTGGGGTGCCACATACCTAAATCCTATGTGCCAAAGAGTCTCTCTCTCTTTCATGCGCAAAGAATTTTTGGCGCATGGAATTTGTTGGCACCTACCTTCTTTCACTTTTCCCATTTGTTATGTCCTGTAAAAATTTTGAATAGGTGTGGACATCTGATATGAGGTGATAAAGAGTCCTTCTACAAGTTAAAAACTCCATTTTATTTTTAATTTTTATCACCCAAGATTTTTTGTCGCCCAAGACTCCTTGCCGCCCAGGACTCCATGCCACCCACTCCTTCTTGACACCTCTTGGACCAAGTCAAAGTCCCTTGGGACTTTGACTATTCAAAGATCATCTCCATGCCTTCTTGCTGAATGGGCGTCCTTTTTTAGAGCCATTGGATGCCCCTTTTATCTAATCTAATGGATGAAAAGTGTGGCACCAATAATGAAATATTGCGACTCTTCATAAATAACTTACGTAGAATTAGTCCAAGGGTCCTTCTACTTTAAGGCACCTCTTGGACTAAGTCTACATCTCATTATTTACTGATGAGGCTTGAGATTGGCTGAAGGAACATGAGATTTTTTTTTTAAAAGGGTGCGAGAAATTTAGTTGGCACCCCTACGTACATTCTAAATAGGGGTGCACACCAAGAGTCCGAAGGTGTGAAAATTATCTTTCTTCCTTACAAGAGTTTCTTTTTGTCCAATTTTCTTTCTTCCCTTCTCTTATCTAGACCTTGTCCTTATAAGGATAAGAAGTCAACTTTAGACTAAGAGATTAGGAAGGATAATTAAGAAGACAAAAGAAAAAAAAAGATAGATAAGGAGAGGCAAGGAAGGTGACATAAAGGCTAAAGAAGGTTTTACCCTTTTAATTAAAGTTCTTATTATTAGAACTCTAATTATATAAATCAGAGCTGCTGATGTCTTGATCAAGTCTTTGTGTGGGTCAACATTGGTGGATAAACACATGGGCACCTGGTGGAAACCCTGACGGACTGCTACCGATGATTACGGTCAACTAAGGGTTTAGCGATAAGAGGTATGTTCCAATACTATCTTTTATATTATAAATGCATGTTATATGATTTAATTGCTAATGAGGTGGTCCTAGGGTTCGGGTTTGGTTTATATGATTTCATGTTTTTGCTTTGAAATCCATGCTTCCGCCCTGTACACCAATCCCATCATCAGTTCTGTATGGTAATCGGATAAGTCATGATCTCCATCATCGACATCATCGAAACTCCTTTCAATGGATCAAAACTCTTCTGATTTAGGCAACTGAAATGATCAATCATCTAAATCATTCTAATTGCTCCCAAAATCCATCAGTGACACCTAGTAGTATATGGTGGCAATCCATCAAAATTGAAAATGAACCTTTTGGTGCAACTACTTGTGTGATTTAGTTCTTCTATCTTGAGCCCCGATTAGATTAGGGATAAGGTGAACTCATCAAACCCTAATTTCTATCATATGATTTAATCATTCGATTCAAGTCCGATATGAAAATCTTAATAGAAACTCTTTCTATTATTTCACTCTCTACCATGGCCATGGGCTTATGGACTTGATTCTCATGATCATCATAGGGCAGCTCCTCATCCACCGAGGTAGATAGATTTCCTCTTGGTGCAATCCAATTCCTACAATGAACATGCTATAGCCAACATACACCTCAGGGTTCCAAATGGCTAGGAGACCGAGTCATGGTGTAGTCAAACTATAACACCCTCGAAGTGAACTGCCGATGCACCTCAGGTCAAAGAACCAAACACACCACTGCGGCTTTGAGTCAATCATCGATGAGAAGGTAGACTTCCTTATGACTATTCATGATGGTCACGTTCAGTGCCCTCGTTCTCTAATGAGTACCTATACTCTTGCTTCGGTGTCTCTATACCAAAGACTCAAGACTCATCTACTATAAAGAAGTGATTGTACACTAACCTTTCGGATCAATCACCATCCTCATGATAATCCTACGGTCAGGAGCATTTTATGCATTAATAAATAAAAATTCATGTCTTAAATTTTTAACTCTTGAAAATATGAATTATCATTATCATTAACTCAAGGGATGTATCAAAAACACTAAATACACATTTATGATAGAAATAATCCATTTTATTTTTTATAGTCAAAATTATAATTTTGCTCCTAGAAGTGTATTACAAGTGTCAGCCAATTCTAGCTTCTAGAGCACACATATCTAACAAACTCCCACTTGACCTAAAGCCAATTAGCTACAAATCTAAGTTCCATCTTCTTAAGGTGGGCTTCGATCTTCTACTAGCCCAACGGCTTTGTAAGCGGGTCCACCACATTGTCTGTGGAGTTGACTCTCTTGACCTCGACGATCCATTCTCGAGATAATCATGGATGAGGTGGTATCGCCACTCGATGTGCTTGGATTTCTAGTGAGACCTCAACTTCTTAGCAAGGGCTATGGCACCATTGTTATCGCAGTATAGAGGAATGGCATCTGATGGCATCACTCCTATCTCAGTGGCAAACTTCTTATACTAGAATGCCTTCTTTGCAGCTTCTGATGCAGTGATATATTCTGCTTCCATGGTAGAATCTACTATCACTGTCTGCTTGAAACTTTTCCAACTGATAGCTTTACCATCGCACACAAACAGACTCCCAGATGATGACTTTCGATCATCTACATCGAACATAAAATTCGAGTCTGTATACCCTTGGACTTGGAGTTCTCCATTACCAAAGATCAACAACATAGCCTTAGTTCTTCTTAAGTACTTAAGGATACATTTCACAGAAGTCTAGTGTTCTTCACCTGGATTCGACTGATATCTGCTCGTGACACTCACAGCATGGGCTATATCAGGTCATTGTACATAACGTGGCATACATAAGGCTTCCTATTGCTGAAGCATAAGGGATCTTGCTCATGCATTCTATTTCCTCAGGTATGCTAGGGCACATCTTCTTGGAAAGATGAATGCCATGTTTGAAGGGTACCAAACTCATCTTAGAGTTTTCTATGCTAAACCTCTTTACCACTTCCTCTATGTACATCTTTTGTGAAAGTCTTAGCATCCTATTCGGTCTATCTCTATAGACCTTAATTTTTAGAATAAAGGATACTTCTCCAAGGTATTTCTTGGAGAATTTTTTGGATAACCACATTTTAACTATGGTCAACATGGGAATATCATTCCCAATAAGGAGGATGTCATCCACATACAATATGAGGAAGACAACAGCGCTCCCACTGACCTTTTTGAAGATACATGGCTCCTCTTCATTCTTGATGAAACCAAACAATTTGATCATATTATTAAAGTGAGTATTCCAGCTCCGAGATGCTTGCTTAAGTCCGTATATGGACCTTTGTAGCTTGCATACCATATGATCATCATCACTAGATGTGAAACCTAGTGGCTGTTCCATATAGATATCTTCCTCAAGATATCTATTTAAGAATACTGTTTACGTCCATTTGCCATATTTCATAGTCAAAATAGGTTGCAATAGCAAGAAATGTGCAGATGGATTTAAGCATAGCTATTGGTGAAAAGGTATCCTGATAGTCAATGCCTTCGCACTGACTATAACCTTTTGCCACTAATCTAGCTTTGAATGTCTCCATCATTCCCATCTACACTAATCTTTCTCTTATAGATCCATTTACATCTGATAGGTACTATATCTTTTGGTGGATCTACCAAGGTCCAGACTTGATTTGAGTGCATCGAGTCAATTTCTGACTTCATTGCCTCTAACCATTTCTCGGAATCGATATCCGATATCGTCTTGTTATAGGTTTTGGGATCATCTCCATGAACCCCATTGCCTATGAGGAACATGTTAGATATGTGTACCCTAGAAGCCAGAATTGGCTGATACTTGTAATACACTTCTAAGGGCAAAATTATAATTTTGACTATAAATAATAAAATGGGTTATTTTCTATCACATAAGTGTATTTAGTGTATATGATACATCCCTTGAGTTAGTGGTAATGATAATTCATATTTTCAAGAGTTGAAAATTTAAGACATGAATTTTCATTTATTAACTCATAAAATGCTCCTGATCATTGGATTATCACAAGGATGGTGATTGATCTGAAAGATTAGTGTACAATCGCTTCTTTATAGTAGATAAGTCTTAAGTCTATGGTGTCAAGACACCGAAGCGAGAGTACAGACACTCGTTAGAGAACGAGGGCACTGAGCGTGACCACCTCAAGTAGTCATAAAGAAGTCTACCTTCTCGTCGATGACTGACTCGATGCTGTAGTGGTGTGTCTAGTTCTTTGAGCTGAGGTGCATCGGCAGTTTACCTTGAGGGTGTTATAGTTTGACTACATGATGACCCAGTCTCCTAGCCATTCAGAATCCTGAGGTGTATGTTGGCTATAGCATGTTCATTGTAGGAATTAGATTGCACCAAGATGGAATCTATCTACCTCGGTAGAAGAGGAGCAGCCCTATGATGATCATGAGAATCAAGTCCATAAGCCTATGGCCATGGCATAGTTTGAAATAATAGAAAGAGTTTCTATTAAGATTTTCACATCTAACTTGAATCGAATGATTAAATCATATGATAGAAATTAGGGTTTGACGAGTTCACCTTAACCCTAATCTAATCGGAACTCAAGATAGAAGAACTTAATCACACAAGTAGCTGCACCGAGAGGTTCATTTTTAGTTTTGATGGGTTGCCACCATATACTGCTAGGTGTCACTAGTGGATTTTGGGAGCAATTAGAATGATTTAGATGATCGATCATTCTAAGTTGTCTGAATTAGAAGAGTTCTGATCCATCGAAAGGAGTTTCGATGATGTCGATGATGGAGATTGTGACATATCCCATTACCATACAGAACTGAACCTAACTGGATCACACAAACAAGAGTTTAGATCTGGATATCATCAATTGGACTAACCCAGTTCAATTGATTTGAATAAGATTCAATTAGGTTCAAGGAAATCGTGCTAGCACACGATTGAGCCTAACGTTCTCTTTTTTCTATCATAAAAGTTATCTCGACTGAGCCAAATGAGTTTGTGCTCACTCAGGTACCTTTACCTGGTCTGACTAGAGCTTGTCCAAGTTAGAAAAGGGTTGTCTTAATTTATGAGATAAATTTGAGACAACACCTGCCATTTTCCATCACCTGCTAATTCTTGTACTTTGACTTGGTCAAACATTGACCTTTGACCCTTGGACATCTGCCCATGTGTCATGCACTTATTGGAGAGTAGATAGGGGCTTGTCCCCTCTCTGGAAATTAGAAAGAAGAGGGTGCATGCCTAGGATGGCGTGCACTCATGGATAGGGACGCTAGAGTCCCATACGAATGGGACTCTAGGTTGCTTCTTGGTTTCTACTTAGGTGGCCCTTAGGTATCTACTTTGACCAGTCTTTGGCACCATCTAAGAATGAATCTATGGATCTCTCATCTGATTGGATCAGGTGATGTCATCCCACCAATCAGATTTAGATCTGATTGCATGAAGCAATGTGATTGGTCGGGGTGATGCAGCACTGCAAGGTGTAGTAGAGTCTATAAATAGATCTTGTCTGCGCCCACTTCTAAGCTCTCCTACTCTTAGCCATGCCCCAAGGCTGCCCCTCTCCCTTCTCCATGTTACCATCTATTCCTCTCTCTCCTCTCCACACCCAAGGATGTTGGGCCTTCAGATTAGTGCGAGTTACACAAGAAAAGTTTGACGAAAAAGGAAGAAGGGAGCACTACTACAGAGATAACAGATGATCTTCAGAAGAAGTTTTGAAGATCCTCCAAATTAGATCTAGATCTAATATTTAGAGAAAAGAAAGAGAAAGAGAAGATCTCTAGATCCAGTCTGAGTGGATATTGGTAGAGGCCAGGCACTTGCGTGGCTAGATCCAGAACCTCAGGGCTTCGACAGGATCATCAATGGGTAATCAGATTACCCAAAATCAAGATAAAATTAATTTAAAATTAATTTAATTTAATTTTTTATTTATTAGATTATAAAATTAGATTTAAAAATTGTTAGATCTAATTAGGATCTAAGAGAAAATTTTTTGAAATATGCCTCTCGATCCAATCAGATCTGAACGAACCTGATCCGAGAAATCAAGATTTTCCTTCAATTGGTATCAGAGCAGGTTCTTATAAAATTTATTTAGATCTAATTTAATATGATTAATTAATAATTTTAGATATCACATGAGATGTGATTAGATCTAAAATCAAAAAGAAATAGAAAATTAAAATTAATTAATCTAGATCTAATATGTATGAGATACATAACTAGACTAGGAATAGAATTATTCTATGTATAGTCTAGTATAATCATGATTTTTAATTTTATTAAATATGATTTTTAGATATATTTATTTTTTATTTTCTAATATTATAAATATTATAATCAAATCTAAAAATAGAAAATAAAATAAAATTGATTTGTTCATATGAGATATGATAGTTGCATGTTTAGACTAGTTGTAGAATAGTTCTACAAAAAGGGTCTAGATTAAATTTTATTTAATAAGATTAAATTTAAATTTAATTTTTTATATGATTATGAGATAATTTAGGTCTGAGAAATATGCATGCATAATATATGTGATATATACAAAACATGTCTTAATTAGATGATTTTTTTTTATATGAGATATATGCTTAGATCTAATTAATTTTTGAAGATTAGTTGTATTTCTGATTAAGGCGTTCCCCTTGGCCGTCCGGTCATAAGAACAAAGTAGGGCTTAAAGACCCTCTCCTTTCATTCAATGGGGTGTTCTTATGATGTGTAGGGGTGTTGTGCATTCGTCCTTAATCAAAAATTGAAAACTTACTTTCTGCAAAATCCTAGATCTTGAAATCCTAAGATCTTACTTACATGTTTTGTTTAAGAACCCTAACTTAATTGAGAATTAAATTTGTGAAATATCTATTAGATCTAAAATTGAGAATTTCAGATCAAAGATATATTCATAAAATTGGGTTCGGGCTTGGGTAGCTCAATTAGGTCTAGTGGTTGATCAAACTGAATCAAGAGTTGGTTAGATGGGATCAACAATGCTTAAATTGACCAGCCTAATAGGATTAAGTCTGGGTCAAGATCAAGTCACGAATGTGATCGATCAAGCTAAGACCTAATTAGGCTCAGTGGTTAGAGTCTGGATTGTAGGCTGACTCGATTGATTCTGGCTTAATAATTTGGTGTCTAAGGTAAGTTTGGTGGATACGACCGACTGATTTTTAATTGGAAGCAACTCGACTCGAATGCGTTCTTATGGAGTTAATGGCATATCCCTTCCACTGGTCTCACTTACTTGACCATGTTTGTTGACTCAGTTTTGATCTAAGGTGGTCAATAATCCGAACTAACCCATGCCACTAGGTTAGTCATAATGGTTATGACTATGTCAAGTCTAGTTTAATGAGACCTAAATCAAATCTCCGTAAGAAAAGATTAAGTCTAAGGTCTTCCACCATTGTAGATGTGCAGGCCCTTCCTAGGGTTGATTGTTCTCGACTGGTTACAAAGGCTCAATTACACCGTGAAGATGCAACCATGTCTATTAGGCATTGGATGCTACAGGCTGGAGGATGGATTGGGCTTAATATTTCAGATACGGTGGGAGACCCAATTAGGAATCCAATCTATGCAAATGGTGGGTCTAACCTAACTAAGAAGTGGATCAATATTCTGGACACGGTGAGATTCATGAATTAGAGACCAAGTTTGGGTGCATCATGATTAGAGAATCATTAAACAAGAGTTGTTCACTCATTAGCTAACCCATCACCAATAACTATTAGGTGAGGTGATGAGTCAGTTGGTGGGACCGCACCATCCATTAGAAATCATAATCATGGAGATTTTTGCATCTCTATAGAGGGAGTGTAGAGATTCAAAAAAATAGTGGGAGCTAATTTATTTTAAAATAAAATCTCTAAATAAATTGGTTAAGTCTTAATTATAATATCTAACTAAAAACTTTGACTCTCTATAGGAAAATATCTGCATCCAACCCACTAGCATGAATTTTGGACACCCATAGACTGACCGAACCAAATTATAAGGATTGGCTCCAAAACTTCAAAATTATTTTGGGTTCTGAGAAGTTAACTCATGTATTGGACCAGGACCCTCCCATCTTACCAGCTCATCCATCCGCTGAACAGAGAGCATCTCTGGATAAGTGGACTGACGAAGATAATAAGGTCAGATACTACATGTTGGGCTCGATGTCTGATGAGCTTCAGCACCAACATGAAGATATCAGAATTGCTCACCAAATATTGGCTCACCTATAGGAGATGTTTGGTGAACAGAGTCGCACAGCCAAGTATCAAGTCACTAAACGACTGTTCAAGGCTAAGATGCGTGATGGGCAGTCAGTCCAAGATCATTGTCTGATAATGATCAAGGACTTGGAAGAGCTTGAGAAGCTCGAAGTGAGGTTGGACTTGGATCTATAGAATGATATAATTCTGCAATCCTTGACTGATGTGTATGGGCATTTCATCATGAACTACCATATGCATAAACTTCAAAACTCCTTGGCCGAACTTATGAACATGCTGGTTACCGCTGAGCTTTCCATGAAAGGTTCAAACGCTCAGTGCTTGCTATGGAACTAACTTCTTCCAAGAGAAAGTCTATTGAAAAGAAGAAGTCTATAAAAAAGCAAAAGATGGAAGCAGGAAAGAAGAAAAAGGCAAAGCTGAAGAAGGCCGCTGACAAAGGAAAGTGTTTCCATTACAACAATGATGGCCACTGGAAGTGGAACTGTCCTACATACCTGGCCACCCTGAAGATTAAGAAGGAGGCTGGTCCTTCTGGAGGTATGCTCGTTATTGAGTCTAACCTTATGGTTTCTTCTGCATCCAGTTGGGTGCTTGACTCTGGTTCTAGTGCTCATTTGTGCACTTCTATGTAGGGTCTTGAGGATAGCAGGAGGCTGAGGGATGGTGAGATGATCCTGCACGTCGAAAATGGAGCAAGGGTTGCTGCTGTGGCCATGGGAACATATCCTCTTCGACTACCATCTGGATTAGACTTAGTATTTAAAGATTGTTATTATGTGCCTGCAGCAAGTAGGAATTTGATTTCTATTTCTTGCCTTGCATTAGAAGGCTATGTAATTAGTTTTCTTAAGGACCATTGTAACATTCTTTATGAGAGAAATAAAATTGCAAATGGTTTTCTTATTAACGATCTTTATCAGTTACATGTTGATATATCTATTTTTAATTTCGAGCAAAATGTGAATGCCATAAAATCAAAATGACCTAGGGATAGTCCAAATGATAGATATCTATGGCACCTAAGATTAGGTCATATAGCAGAAGATAGGGTTAACAAATTGGAAAAAATCGGGCTATTGAGTCCATTGACTTTTGAGTCATATGCAATTTATGAATCCTATCTTCATGGCAAAATGACTAAGCTCCCTTTTGTAGGACATGGGGAAAGGGCCATAGATCTTCTTGCCCTAGTACATACAGATGTGTGCGGCCCATTTGATGTACCGACTAGAGGCAACTTTATCTACTTTATAACCTTTACCGATGATTTATCAAGATATGGGTATGTGTATCTTATGAGATACAAGTCTGAAGCATTTGAAAAGTTTAAAAATTCAGACATGAAGTAGAAAAGCAAATTGAAAAAACCATTAAGGTTCTTCAATCAGATC
>QRFJ01001945.1:0-321848 GCA_006176705.1 Cocos nucifera | reverse complement strand
TACTTACATGTTTTTGTTTAAGAACCCTAACTTAATTGAGAATTAAATTTGTGAAATATCTATTAGATCTAAAATTGAGAATTTCAGATCAAAGATATATTCATAAAATTGGGTTCGGGCTTGGGTAGCTCAATTAGGTCTAGTGGTTGATCAAACTGAATCAAGAGTTGGTTAGATGGGATCAACAATGCTTAAATTGACCAGCCTAATAGGATTAAGTCTGGGTCAAGATCAAGTCACGAATGTGATCGATCAAGCTAAGACCTAATTAGGCTCAGTGGTTAGAGTCTGGATTGTAGGCTGACTCGATTGATTCTGGCTTAATAATTTGGTGTCTAAGGTAAGTTTGGTGGATACGACCGACTGATTTTTAATTGGAAGCAACTCGACTCGAATGCGTTCTTATGGAGTTAATGGCATATCCCTTCCACTGGTCTCACTTACTTGACCATGTTTGTTGACTCAGTTTTGATCTAAGGTGGTCAATAATCCGAACTAACCCATGCCACTAGGTTAGTCATAATGGTTATGACTATGTCAAGTCTAGTTTAATGAGACCTAAATCAAATCTCCGTAAGAAAAGATTAAGTCTAAGGTCTTCCACCATTGTAGATGTGCAGGCCCTTCCTAGGGTTGATTGTTCTCGACTGGTTACAAAGGCTCAATTACACCGTGAAGATGCAACCATGTCTATTAGGCATTGGATGCTACAGGCTGGAGGATGGATTGGGCTTAATATTTCAGATACGGTGGGAGACCCAATTAGGAATCCAATCTATGCAAATGGTGGGTCTAACCTAACTAAGAAGTGGATCAATATTCTGGACACGGTGAGATTCATGAATTAGAGACCAAGTTTGGGTGCATCATGATTAGAGAATCATTAAACAAGAGTTGTTCACTCATTAGCTAACCCATCACCAATAACTATTAGGTGAGGTGATGAGTCAGTTGGTGGGACCGCACCATCCATTAGAAATCATAATCATGGAGATTTTTGCATCTCTATAGAGGGAGTGTAGAGATTCAAAAAAATAGTGGGAGCTAATTTATTTTAAAATAAAATCTCTAAATAAATTGGTTAAGTCTTAATTATAATATCTAACTAAAAACTTTGACTCTCTATAGGAAAATATCTGCATCCAACCCACTAGCATGAATTTTGGACACCCATAGACTGACCGAACGAAATTATAAGGATTGGCTCCAAAACTTCAAAATTATTTTGGGTTCTGAGAAGTTAACTCATGTATTGGACCAGGACCCTCCCATCTTACCAGCTCATCCATCCGCTGAACAGAGAGCGTCTCTGGATAAATGGACTGACGAAGATAATAAGGTCAGATACTACATGTTGGGCTCGATGTCTGATGAGCTTCAGCACCAACATGAAGATATCAGAATTGCTCATCAAATATTGGCTCACCTATAGGAGATGTTTGGTGAACAGAAACGCACAGCCAAGTATCAAGTCACTAAATGACTGTTCAAGGCTAAGATGCGTGATGGGCAGTCAGTCCAAGATCATTGTCTGATAATGATCAAGGACTTGGAAGAGCTTGAGAAGCTCGAAGTGAGGTTGGACTTGGATCTATAGAATGATACAATTTTGCAATCCTTGACTGATGTGTATGGGCATTTCATCATGAACTACCATATGCATAAACTTCAAAACTCCTTGGCCGAACTTATGAACATGCTGGTTACCGCTGAGCTTTCCATGAAAGGTTCTAAAGGCTCAGTGCTTGCTATGGAACTGGACTTCTTCCAAGAGAAAGTCTTTTGAAAGAAGAAGAAGTCTGTAAAAAAGCAAAAGATGGAAGGAGGAAAGAAGAAAAAGGCAAAGCTGAAGAAGGCCGCTGACAAAGGAAAGTGTTTCCATTACAACAATGATGGCCACTGGAAGTGGAACTGCCCTACATACCTGGCCACCCTGAAGATTAAGAAGGAGGCTGGTCCTTCTGGAGGTATGCTCGTTATTGAGTCTAACCTTATGGTTTCTTCTGCATCCAGTTGGGTGCTTGACTTTGGTTCTAGTGCTCATTTGTGCACTTATATGTAGGGTCTTGAGGATGATAGGAGGCTGAGGGATGGTGAGATGATCCTGCACGTCGAAAATGGAGCAAGGGTTGCTGCTGTGGCCATGGGAACATATCCTCTTCGACTACCATCTGGATTAGACTTAGTATTTACAGATTGTTATTATGTGCCTGCAGCAAGTAGGAATTTGATTTCTATTTCTTGCCTTGCATTAGAAGGCTATGTAATTAGTTTTCTTAAGGACCATTGTAACATTCTTTATGAGAGAAATAAAATTGCAAATGATTTTCTTATTAACGATCTTTATCAGTTACATGTTGATATATCTATTTTTAATTTCGAGCAAAATGTGAATGCCATAAAATCAAAATGACCTAGGGATAGTCCAAATGATAGATATCTATGGCACCTAAGATTAGGTCATATAGCAGAAGATAGGGTTAACAAATTGGAGAAAAATCGGGCTATTGAGTCCATTGACTTTTGAGTCATATCCAATTTGTGAATCCTATCTTCATGGCAAAATGACTAAGCTCCCTTTTGTAGGACATGGGGAAAGGGCCATAGATCTTCTTGCCCTAGTACATACAGATGTGTGCGGCCCATTTGATGTGCCGACTAGAGGCAACTTAGCAACTTTGTCTACTTCATAACCTTTACCGATGATTTATCTAGGTATGGGTATGTGTATCTTATGAGACACAAGTCTGAAGCATTTGAAAAGTTCAAAGAATTCAGACATGAAGTAGAAAAGCAAATTGAAAAACCCATTAAGGTTCTTCGATCAGATCGAGGAGGTGAATACCTTAGTCGGGAATTCCTGGACTATCTCAAAGAAAATGGCATAGTCTCTCAATGGACTCCACCAGGAACACCTCAACTCAACGGAAGTTTCAGAATGGAGGAATCGGACCCTATTAGATATGGTCCGATCCATGATGAGCTTCACAGACCTTCCTGATTTTCTTTGGGATACTATTTGTTAACTACAATATACTTACTGAATAGGGTTCCTTCTAAAATCGTTCCTACCACACCGTATGAGATATGGCATGGTAAGAAACCAAGTCTGAGTCATCTCAGAATTTGGGGTTGTCCTGGCTCATGTCAAAAGACAACAAGCGAACAAGTTAGACTTTAGGTCCTTTAGAGCTCGATTCATAGGATATCCTAAAGAGTCATTAGGATATTATTTCTACATTCCAGAAGATCACAATGTGATTATGAGTCGACATGCCATCTTTCTTGAAAAATAGTTTATTCAAGATAGCGGCATTGGAAAGCAGATCAAGCTCGATGAGAAAGTCTCACAAGAGCAACGAGCTAAGGACCAAATGGAACCAAATCAGGTTAAGCCAATCCATACACTACCTCCTCCACCTCGTAGATCGAAAAGGATTTTCTCATCCTCTTGAGAGGTACTTAGGTACTATTTCAGAGGATGTAGAAGAAATGTTCCTCATAGGTAATGGGGTTCATGGTGATGATCCCAAAATCTATAACGAGGCGATATCAGATATCGACTCTGAGAAATGGTTAGAGGCAATGAAGTCAGAAATTGACTCGATGCACTCAAACCAAGTCTGGACCTTGGTAGATCCACCAGAAGGTATAGTACCTATTGGGTGTAAATGGATCTACAAGAGAAAGATTGGTGCAGATGGAAATGTGGAGACATTCAAGGCTAGATTAGTGGCAAAAGGTTATAGTCAACGTGAAGGCATTGACTATCAGGATACCTTTTCATCAGTAGCTATGCTAAAATTCATTCGCACATTGCTTGCTATTGCAGCCTATTTTGATTATGAAATATGGCAAATGGATGTGAAAATGGCATTCTTAAATGGATATCTTGAGGAAGATATCTATATGGAACAGCCACTAGGTTTCACATCCAGTGATGATGATCACAAAGGTATGCAAGCTGCAAAGGTCCATATATGGACTTAAGCAAGCATCTCAGAGCTGGAATACTCATTTTAATGATGTGATCAAAATATTTGGTTTCATCAAAAATGAGGAGGAGCCATGTGTCTTCAAAAAGGTCAGTGGGAGCGTTGTTGTCTTCCTCGTATTGTACGTGGATGACATCCTCCTTATTGGGAATGATATTCCCATGTTGACCATAGTTAAAATGTGGTTATCTAAAGAATTCTCCATGAAAGACCTAGGAGAAGCATCCTTTATTCTAGGAATTAAGGTCTATAGAGATAGACCGAATAGGATGCTAGGACTTTCACAGAAGATGTACATAGAGGAAGTACTAAAGAGGTTTAGTATGGAAAACTCTAAGAGGGTTTAGTACCCTTCAGACATGGCATTCATCTTTCCAAGAAGATGTGCCCTAGCACACCTGAGGAAATAGAATGCATGAGCAAGATCCCTTATGCTTCAGCAATAGGGAGCCTCATGTATGCCATGTTATGTACACGACCTGATATAGCCCATGCCGTGAGTGTCACGAGCAGATATCAGTCGAATCCAGGTGAAGAACACTGGACTTCTATGAAATGTATCCTTAAGTACTTAAGAAGAACTAAGGATATGTTACTGGTCTTTGGTAATGGAGAACTCCAAGTCTAGGGGTATACAGACTCGGACTTTATGTCCGATGTAGATGATCGAAAGTCGACATCTGGGAGTCTGTTTGTGTGCAATGGTGGAGCTGTCAGTTGAAAAGTTTCAAGCAGACAGTGATAGCAGATTCCACCATGGAAGCAAAATATATCGCTGCATCAGAAGCTGCAAAGGAGGCATTCTGGTACAAGAAGTTTGCCATAGAGATTGGAGTGATGCCATCAGATGCCATTCCTCTGTACTGCAACAACAATGGTGCCATAGCGCTTGCTAAGGAGCCGAGGTCTCACCAAAAATCCAAGCACATCGAGCGGCGATACCACCTCATCCATGATTACCTCGAGAAGGGTTACGTCGAGGTCAAAAGAGTCGACTCCTCAGATAATGCGGCGGATCTGCTTACAAAGCCATTAGGCCAGCAGAAGATCAAAGCCCACCTTGAGAAGATGGGACTTAGATTTATAGCCAATTGGCTTTAGGTCAAGTGGGAGGTCAAGTGGGAGTTTGTTAGATAAGTATGCCCTAGAAGCCAGAATTGGCTGACACTTGTAATACACTTCTAAGAGCAAAATTATAATTTTGACTATAAATAATAAAATGGATTATTTTCTATCACATAAGTGTATTTAGTGTCTGTGATACATCCCTTGAGTTAATGGTAATGATAATTCATATTTTCAAGAGTTGAAAATTTAAGATATGAATTTTCATTTATTAACTCATAAAATGCTTCTGACCGTAGGATCATCATGAGGATGGTGATTGATCCAGAAGGTTAGTGTACAATCATTTTTTTATAGTAGATGAGTCTTAAGTCTATGGTGTAGAGACACCAGAGCGAGAGTATAGGTACTCGTTAGAGAATGAGGGCACTGAGCGTGACCACCTCGAGTAGTCATAAGGAAGTCTACCTTCTCATCGATGACTGACTCGAATGCTGTAGTGGTGTGTCTGGTTCTTTGACCTGAGGTGCATCGGCAGTTCACCTTGAGGGTGTTATAGTTTGACTACACCATGACTCGGTCTCCTAGCCATTCGGAACTCTGAGGTGTATGTTGGCTATAGCATGTTCATTGTAGGAATTGGATTGCACCAAGATGGAATCTATCTACCTCGGTAGATGAGGAGCAGCCCTATGATGATCATGAGAATCAAGTCCATAAGCCCATGGCCATGGCAGAGATGTGAAATAATAGAAAGAGTTTCTATTAAGGTTTTCACATCGGACTTGAATCGAATGATTAAATCATATGATAGAAATTAGGGTTTGATGAGTTCACCTTAACCCTAATCTGATCGGGCTCAAGATAGAAGAACTTAATCACACAAGTAGCTGCACCGAGAGGTTCATTTTTTAGTTTTGATGGGTTGCCACCATATGCTGCTAGGTGTCACTGGTGGATTTTGGGAGCAATTAGAATGATTTAGATGATCGATCATTCTAAGTTGTCTGAATCAGAAGAGTTCTGATCCATCGAAAGGAGTTTCGATGATGTTGATGATGGAGATCATGACATATTCATTACCATATAGAACTGAACCTAACTAGATCACACAAATAAGGGTTTGGATTGGATATCATCAATTGGACTAATCCAGTTCAATTGATTTGAATAAGATTCAATTATGTTCAAGAAAATCATGCTAGCACACGATTGAGCCTAACGTTCTTCTTTTTCTATCATAAAAATTCTCTCGATTGAGCCAAATGAGTTTGTGCTCACTCAGGTACCTTTACCTAGTCTGACTGAAGCTTGTCCAAGTCAGAAAAGGATTGCCTTAATTTATGAGATAAATTTGAGACAACACCTACCATTTTTCGTCACTTGCTAATTCTTGTACTTTGACTTGATCAAACGTTGACCTTTGACCCTTGGACATCTGTCCATGTGTCATGCATTTATTGGAGAGTAGAGAGGGGCTTGTCCCCTCTCTAGAAATTGGAAAGAAGGGGGTGCACACCTAGAATGGCGTGCGCCCGTGGATATGGATGCTGGAGTCCCATACGGATGGGTCTCCAGGTTGATTCTTGGTTTCTACTTAGGTGGCCCTTGGGTACCTACTTTGACCAGCCTTAGGCACCATCTAAGAATGAACCTATGGGTCTCTCATCTGATTGGATCTGGTGATGTCATCCCACCAATCAGATTTAGATCTGATTGCATGAAGCAACGTGATTGGTCGGATGATGCAGCACTGGATGCTGCAACAGAGTCTACAAATAGACCCTATCTGCGCTAACTTTTAAGCTCTCCTCCTCTTAGCCACATCCTAAGGCTGCTCCTCTCCCTTCTTCATGCCACCATCTGGCCCTTTCTCTCCTCTCCATGCCCAAGGAATTTTGGCCTTCAGATTAGTGCGAGTCAGGCAAGAAAAGGCTGACGAAAAAGGAAGAAGGCAACACTGCAGCAGAGACAATGGATCATCTTCAGAAGAAGTTTTAAAGATCCTCCAAATTAGATCTAGATCTAATTTTTGAAAAAAAAAAAGAGAAGGAGAAGATCTTTAGATCCAGTCCGAGTGGATACCGGTAGAGGCCAGGCGCTTGCATGGCTAGATCCAGAACCTTAGGATTTCGGCAGGATCATCAATGGGTAATCAAATTATCCAGAATCAAGATAAAATTAATTCAAAATTAATTTAATTTTATTTTCTTATTTATCAGATCATAAAATTAGATTTGAAAAGTATCAGATCTAATTAGGATCTAAGAGAAAATTTTTTAAAATATGCCTCTCGATCCAATCAGATCTGAACGAACCAGACTCGGAAAATCAAGATTTTCCTTCAGAATATTTCCTCTACTTTCTCTAAAATAGTACCTAAGTACCTCTTAGGGGGATGGGAAATTCTTTTCGATCTATGAGGTGGAGGAGGTAGTAAATGGATTGGCTTAACTTAATTTGGATCCATTTGTTCCTTAGCTCGTTGCTCTTGTGAGACTTTCTCCTCAAGCTTGATTTGCTTTCCAATGCTGCTATCTTAAATAAACTATTTTTCAAGAAAGATGGCTTGTCGACTCGCAATCACATTGTGATCTTCTGAAATATAGAAATAATATCCTAATGACTCTTTAGGATATTCTATAAATTAAGCTCTAAAGGATCTAAAGTCTAATTTGTCCGCTTGTTGTCTTTTGATATGAGCCAGACAATCCCAAATTCTGAGATGACTCAGACTTGGATTCTTACCATGCCATATCACATACGGTGTGGTAGGAATAGTTTTAGAAGAACCCCTATTTAGTAAGTATATTGCAGTTAACAAATAGTATCCCCAAAGAAAATTAGGAAGCTTTGTGAAGCTCATCATGGATCGGACCATAACCAATAGAGTCCAGTTCCTCCATTCTGAAATCCCATTGAGTTGAGGTGTTCCAGGTGGAGTCCATTGAGAGACTATTTCATTTTCTTTGAGATAGCCTAGAAATTTCCGACTAAGGTATTCACCTCCTCAATCTGATCGAAGAACCTTAATGAGTTTTTCAATTTGCTTTTCTACTTCATGTCTGAATTTTTTGAACTTTTCAAAAGCTTTAGACTTGTGTCTCATAAAATACACATACCCATACCTAGATAAATCATCGATAAAGATTATGAAGTAGACAAAGTTGCCTCTAACTGGTACATCAAATGGGCCACACACATCAGTATGTACTAAGTCCACAAGATCCGTGGCCCTTTTCCCATGTCCTATAAAAGGGAGCTTAGTCATTTTGCCATGAAGACAAGATTCACAAATTGGATATGACTCGGAATTCAATGGACTCAATAGCTTGGTTTTCTTCAATTTGTTAACCCTATCTTCTACTATATGACCTAGTCTTAGGTGCCATAGATACCTATCATTTAGACTATCCCTAGGTCATTTTATTGTATTCACATTTTGCTTGATATTAAAAATAGATACATCAATATGTAACTGATAATGATCGTTAATAAGAAAACCACTTGTAATTTTTTTTCTTTCATAAAGAATGTTACAATGGTCCTTAAAAAAACTAATTATATAGCCTTCTAATGTAAGGCAAGAAATAGAAATCCAATTCCTGCTTGCTGCAGGCACATAATAACAGTCTTTTAATACTAAGTCTAAATCAGATGGTAGTCGAAAAGGGTATGTTCCCATAGCCATGGCAGCAACTCTTACTCCATTTCTGACACACTGGATCATCTCACCATCCCTCAGCCTCCTGCTATCCTCAAGATCCTGCATAGAAGTGAACAAACGAGCACTAGAACCAGAGTCAAGCACCCAACTGGATGCAGAAAAAACCATAAGGTTAGACTCAATAATGAGCATACCTCCAGAAGGACCTGCCTCCTTCTTCTTTAGGATGGCCAGGTAAGTAGGGTAGTTTCGCTTCTAGTGGCCATCATTGTTGCAATAGAAATATTTTTCTTTGTTAGCAGCCTTCTTCTTCAGTTCTGCCTTTTTCTTCTTTCCTCCTTCCACCTTCTGCTTTTTCACAGACTTCTTCTTCTTTATAAAAGACTTTCTCTTAGAAGAAGTTTGTTCCATAGCAAGCACTGAGCCTTTAGAATCTTTCATGGAAAGTCAGTGGTAACCAGCATGTTCATAAGTTCGGCCAAGAAATTTTGAAGTTTGTGCATATGGTAGTTAATGATGAACTACTCATATGCATCAGTCAAAGATTGCAGAATTATATCATTCTATAGATCCAAGTCCAACCTCACTCTGAGCTTCTCAAGCTCTTCCAAATTCTTGATCATCATTAGATAATGATCTTGGATTGACTGCCCATCACGCATCTTAGCCTTGAAAAGTTGTTTAGTGACTTGATACTTGCCTGTGCGACTCTGTTCACCAAACATCTCTTGTAGGTGAGCCAACATTTGGCGAGCAGTCCTGATATCTTCATGTTGGTACTGGAGTTCATCAGACATCGAGTCCAACATGTAATATCTAGCCTTGTTATCTTCGTCTATCCACTTATCCAGAGATGCTCTCTATTCAGTGGATGGACGGACTAATAAGATGGGAGGATCCTGGTCCAATACATAAGTTAACTTCTCGGAACCCAAAATGATTTTGAAGTTCTGAAGCCAATGCTTCTAATTTGGTTCGATCGGTCTATGGGTGTCCAGGATTCGTGCTAATGGGTTGGATGCAGACATTTTTCTGTAGAGAGTCAAAGTTTCTAGTTAGATATTATAATTAAAACTTAACCAATTTATTTAAGAATTTTATTTTTAAATAAATTAGATTCCATAATTTTCTCAGATTCCTATACTCCCTCTGTAGAGATGCGAAAATCTCCATGATTAATGATTTCTAGTGGGTGGTGTAGTCCCACCAACTGACTCATCACCTCACCTAACAGTTATTGGTTATAGGTTAGCCAATGAGTGAACAACTCTTGTTCAATGATTCTCTAATCATGGTGCATCCAAACTTGATCTCTAATTCATGAATCTCACCATGTCCGAAATATTGATCCACTCCTTAGTTAAGTCAGACCCATCATTTGCATAGATTGGATTCCTAATTGAGTCTCTCACCATATCCAAAATATTGAGCCCAATCCATCCTCCAGCCCATAGCATCCAATGCCTAATAGACATGGTTGCATCTTTTCGGTGCAACTGAGCCACTGTAACCAGCCAAGAACAATCAACCCCAGGAAGGGCCCCACATCTACAATGGTGGAAGACCTTAGACTTAATCTTTTCTTAGGGAGATTTGATTTAGGTCTCATTAAACTAGACTTGACATAGTCATAACCATTATGACTAACCTAGTGGCATGGGTTAGCTCGGATTATTGACCACCTCAGATCAGAACTGAGTCAACAAACATGGCCAGGTAAGTGAGACCGGTGGAAGGGATATGCCATTAACTCGATAAGAATGCATTCGAGTCGAGTAGCTTCCAATTAAAAACTAGTCGATCGTATCTACCAAACTTACCTTAGACACCAAATTGTTGAGCCAGAACCAATTGGGTTAGCCTACAATCCTAGACTCTAACCACTGAGCCTAATTAGGTCTTAGCTTGATCGATCACTCACGTGACTCGATCTTGACCCAGACTTAATCCTATTAGGCTGGTCAATTTAAGCACTGTTGATCCCATCTAACCAACTCTTGATTCGGTTTGATCAACCGCTTAGACCTAATTGAGCTACCCAAGCCCGAACCCAATTTTATGAATATGTCTTAGATCTAAAATTCTTAATTTTAGACCTAATTAATATTTCATAATCTTAATTCTTAATTAAGTTTAGGGTTTATAAATAAAATATGTAAATAAAATCCTAGGATTTCAGGATATAGGATTTTGCAGAAAGTAAGTTCTTGATTTCTGATTAAGGACGAATGCGCAGCATCCCTACACATCATAGGAATACCCTATAGAATGGTAGGGGAGGGCATTTAAACCCTACTTTGTTCTTATGATTAGACAGCCAAGAGGAATACCTTAATCAGAAATATAAATCTACAAAACTAGTTAGATCTACAGCATATATCTCATATATAAAATTTGATCTAACTTTAATACATGTTTTGTATACATCTCATATATCATGCATGCATATTTTTTAGATCTAAATTATCTCATAATTATCTAAAAAATTAAGATTTAAATTGATCACATCAAAATAAAATTCTAATCTAGAGAACTATGTAGAACTATTCTACAACTAGTCTAGACATGCAATCATCATATCTCATATGATCTAAAAATTAAATAATTTTATTTTTTATTTTTTAGATCTTATTATAATATTTATAATCATTAAAAAATAAAAAATAAATAGATCTAAAATTATAATTTAATCAAAGTAGATCATGATCATGCAAGACTACGTATAGAACTATTCTATTTTACAACTAGTCATGCATATTATAGAACATAGATCTATTTTATTTAATTTTAATTTTTTTTAATTTTAGATCTAATCATATCTCATGTGATATCTAAAATTATCTAATTTTTAGATCAAAATAAATTAAAAATTAGATCTAAAAAATTTTTATTGAACCTGGCACTGATACCAGTTGAAGAAAAAATCCTGATTTTTCGGATTAGGTTCGTTCAGATCTGATCGGATCAAGACAAATATTTTAAAAATTTTTATCAATCATCCATATTAGATCTGAGATATTTCAAATTTTATTTTATAAATCTAATAAAATAAAATAAATTAAATTAAATCCAATTTAATTTATACCCTGATGTGGATATTCCGATTACCCTTTGATGATCCTACTGATTGCCTGAGGTTCTGGATCTAGCCATGCAAGCACCTGGCCTCTATCGATATCCACTCAAGCTGGATCTGAAGATCTTCTCCTTCTTTATCACTTTTTCAAAAATTAAATATGGATCTGATTTGGAGGATCTTCAAAACTTCTTCTGAAGATCAGTAATCATCTCTGCAGTAGTGCTACCTTCTTCCTTTCTTGTTAGCCTTTTCTTGCCTAGATCGCACCAAACTGGAGCCCAACTTTCCTTGGGAGTGGAGAGGAGAGAGAGCATCAGAAGATGGCATGGAGGAGAGAGAGGGGCAGCCTTGGGATGTGGGCTAAGAGGAACTCTCTTGAAGTTGGGCATAGACATGGTTTATTTATAGACCCTGCTGTGCCATGCAGTGCCATATCATCCCGGCCAATCACGTTGCTTCATATAATTAGATCTAAATATGATTGGTGAGATGATATTATCTAATCCAATCAGATGGGAGCTCCATAAATTCATCCTTAGATGGCACCTAAGATTGGTCAAAGTCTATAGGTAAGGGTCTCCTAAGTTGAATCCAAGAAGCAACCTAGAGTCTCATCCGCATGGGACTCCAGGCGTCCCTATCCATGGACGCACGCCATCCTAGGCATGCACCCCCTTCTTTTCAAATTCTAGTAAGGAGACAAGCCCCTATCTACTCTTCAATAAGTGCATGACATATGGATAGATGTCTAAGGGTCAAAGGTCAATGTTTGATGAAAGTTAAAGGACAAGAATTAGCATGTGACGAAAAATGGCAAGTATTGTCTCAAATTTATCTCATAAATTAAGACAACTCTTTTCTAATTTGGACAAGCTCTAGTCAGATCAAGTAAAGGTACCTGAGTGAGCACAAATACATCTGGCTCAGTTGAGACAACTTTTAATGATAATAAAAGGAGAACGTTAGGTTCAATCGTGTGCTAGCATAATTTTCTTGAATCTAATTAAATCTAATTCAAATCAATTGAACTGGGTAAGTCCAATTGATGATATCCAAATTTAATTTCTTGTTTGTGTGATCCAGTTAGGTTCAGTTCTATATGGTAATGGGATAAGTCATGATCTCCATCATCGACATCATCGAAACTTCTTTCGATGGATCAGAACTCTTCAGATTCAGATAACTGGAATGATCAATCATCTAAATCATTCTAATTGCTCCAAAAATCAACCAGTGACACCTAGCAGTATATGGTGGCAACTCATCAAAATTGAAAATGAACCTCTTGGTGCAGCTACTTGTGTGATTAAGTTCTTCTATCTTGAGCCCCGATCAGATTAGGGTTAAGGTGAACTCGTCAAACCCTAATTTCTATCAGATAATTTAATCATTCGATTCAAGTCCGATGTGAAAACCTTAATAGAAACTCTTTCTATTATTTCACTCTCTGCCATGGCCATGGGCTTATAGACTTGATTCTCCTGATCATCATAAGGTTGCTTCTCATCCATCGAGGTAGATAGATTCCCACTTGATGCAATCCAATTTCTACAATGAACATGCTATAGCCAACATACACCTCAGAATTCTGAATGGCTAGAAGATTGAGTCATGGTGTAGTCAAACTATAACACCCTCAAGATGAACCATCAATGCACCTCAGATCAAAGAATCAGATACACCACTGCAGCTTCGAGTCAGTCATCGATGAGAACGTAGACTTTCTTATGACTACTCACAGTGGTCATGCTTAGTGCCCTCTTTCTCTAACGAGTATCTATACTCTCACTCTGGTGTCTTTACACCATAGACTCAAGACTCATCTACTATAAAGAAGCAATTGTACACTAACCTTTCAGATCAATCACCATCCTCATGACGATCAATCACCATCGTCATGACGATCCTATGGTCAGGAGCATTTTATGAGTTAATAAATGAAAATTCATGTGTTAAATTTTCAACTCTTAAAAATATGAATTATTATTACCATTAACTCAAGGGATGTATCACAGATACTAAATATACATTTGTGATAGAAAATAACCTATTTTGTTTTTTATAGTCAAAATTATAATTTTAGCTCTAGAAGTATATTACAAGTGTCAGCCAATTCTGGCTTCTAGGGCACACATATTTAATAGTATGCTGCTGCATGGCATACACTATTTCTATGAGACCTCTGCCCTACTAGATCAGAAGGTTAAACTGCTCCATGTCCACCACTACTACTGGTGGAGGAGCCTGGGGTGTCGGAGGTGGAGCAAGAGCAAGTAGATCTGAATGAGATCTAGTCGTGAAGGCACTAGATCACCTCGTTGATGCCTTCTTGGATGGCATCTTGTAGAGATGATTGAAGAAGAAGAAGAGGGTGAAGCAGAGAAGGAATTTCATCAAGTACTCCTTTAGGAACAAGGAATCTAGGTGTCCCTTCTTCTAGTGTCAATTCCATTGATGTAGAATTTTGTTATCGTCAGAACTAGGATAGAGCTGGAGAAGATGAGATTGCCGTCGATGACCTGTAAGACAAGTCTTGATCGGAGTTGGGGGTTGGCTCTGGTAGGATCCTTCGATGATCAAGCCAGCTCCCTTTCTCTAGTGCTAATTCTATTGATGCAAAATCTGATTATCGTCAAAACTAGGCTGGAGTTAGAGAAGACGAGGTCACCGCCAGTGACCTGCAAGATAAATCCTAACTAGAGTTGGAGGGTGGCTCTAGTAGAACCCTCTAACGATCAAGTAAGCTTTTCTGGCCAGTAGAAATAGAGCAGACAAGAAAATTAAAGCAGAGTTTAGAGCTTAGAGATAAAACATATCTAAAGGATCTCTTAAATAGGTGGAGCTCATAATAGATTGATGGTGACAGCCATAATTGCCTTATAGTAGACTGTTAGGGGCCACGTGGGATTTGTTATGGAGGATAATATCCATTATCGTAACATGCCAGTCTGTTGAAATTTAATAGTTGAAGTTTGGATGGAACAGTTATTAGCGATGAAGAGCTTCATTTCATAATAGTTCTGGAGATGTTCAGACTTCTCCGAGGTCATCTGCATATAGATTGATATTTGTTAAACTGGGAGCTGAGTTTGCCTAGATGACGAGGTCCTTCTAGGCGATCGTAAGGAGTTCTATCGAAAGGAGCTTGCTTGGCGATCGAGAGGAAGTTCAACTGGAAGGAGTCCTTTGGATGATTGGAGGGAGCTGATCTGGCGACAAGAAGTGGGATGGGCAAGCACAATTAGAGCATTCTGGTGAGTCTCAATTACTTCTCTAAAGATTGATTATCTTTAAGGTCGTCTACAACTAAATAACTATCATTGATTGAAGGTTGATAAGGATGGCAGATTCACTGATTTGGATTTACGGCCAAGTTCTTTAGGAAGGAGTTTGGGCTTAATCTGATGATGAAGTTCCTTTGATTATCCTGGCTTGTACACTTGAGATTCTAGATTCAATAGGATCGAGATTTGCCACTCTCGATAAGGCATAGAGGTTCGTTTATAGGGGAGCTCTGCCAGTCTGTGGTTCTTGTCGTGAGATCCAATCTACAATAGCAAGACTTGGCCTGAAGGGGATCTAGTTAGATAAGAGCTTAGCCAACTTCAAGATTGGCTAGGCTAGGTTACGCAAGGATTGAATGCCTAGCTAACTGCTTGGACGATCGTTTTCACTATTCAAGTTCATCCGAGAAGGGTTCAACTAAAATCAACTGCTTGTATCGAAGGAATTTGACTATTTTCACAACTTGTCACTAAACAGAGTCAGACCAATTGGGTTTTGATTCTCAAGCCTTACCGTCAAGTGAAAAATGATCACTTTCACTATTCAAGCTCGTTTGGGCAGGGTCCACAATACTTCACGGGCTTTGCAATTTATCCATGTAATCTAGAAAATCAGCTAGCTGATTGAAGGTCGGCCATTTTGGAATACCTTGGGATCAGATACTAAGTCGAACTTCGGTAGGAGCGGGTTTAACCCCAACACTCTACATCTAGTAAAGAAGATAGAGTCTTCAACAAACATTCTTTGGTTGTTGAAGAATCCATCCATGTTATTTTTGATGAAGCTAACAATCAATCTTCAAGAAAGAAAGATAATTTTGGTGATGATGCAGGATTTCTTAAAGATGGAATAAAGTTGCCAAATTTAAAGGACAACAACATTCATGATAGAGGTAAATCTACAATAGTCAATGAATAAGAGAAGAATGTTGAAATTGAAACAACTAAAGAACATGAAGATCTATCCAAGGAGTAGAGGTATGCACACAATCATCTAAGAGAACTGATTTTAGGTGATCCTTCACTAGATGTAAGAACTAGATATTCATTTAAAGATATGTTTGATTATCTTGCTTTTGTTTCATAAATAGAACCTAAAAATATAGAAGAAGCTAAAAAAGACTCAAATTTGATGTTATCCATGCAAGAAAAACTAAACTAATTTGAAAGAAACAATATATAGACTCTTATAAACAGACCCCTTGATCATCCTATAATTAGCACAAAATGGATATTTAGAAACAAATTAGATGAACATGAAAATATAATAAGAAATAAAGCTAGATTAGTTGCTAAGGGATGTAATCAAGAAGAAGGGATTGACTTTGAAGAAACATATGCTTCTGTAGCAAGATTAGAGGCTATAAGATTATTACTTGCTTTTGCTTGCTACATGAACTTTTAATTGTTTCAAATAGATGTAGGGAGTGCCTTTTTGAATGGTTATATCGCTAAAGAAGTCTATGTAGAACAACCTCCCAATTTTGAAAATCACTCACTTCCTAACCATGTGTACAAATTTAAAAAAATACTATATGGACTTAAACAAGCACCTTGAGCCTGGTATGATTTAGTACGTTTTTCTTATAAAATGGATTTATTAGAGAAAGTATGGACACTACAATATTTTTGAAAAAGAGAAATAACAACCTTCTTGCAGTTCAAATTTATGTGGATGATATCATATTTGGAGCTACTAATGAAATTCTTTGTCAAGAGTTTGCAAAGTTAATGCTTGATGAATTTGAAATGAGCATGATGGGGGAGCTGAACTTCTACCATGGGCTTTAAATCAAATAATTAAAGAAAGGTATTTTCATTAGCCAAATAAAGTTCATCAAAAAAATACTGAGGAAGTTTGATATGAAAAATGGAAAGGAGATCGGTACACCAATGAGCCCCTCATGCAAACTTGATAAAGATGAAAATGATAAGAATGTGAATGAAAAGCTCTACAGAGATATGATAGGATCCCTACTCTATTTAACTGCAAGTAGGCTTGATATACTATTTAGTTTTTGCATGTGTACTAGATTTTAATCTAATCCTAAAGAATCTCATTTACTAGCTATTAAAAAAATTTTCAGATATTTAATCTATACACATAACTTAGGACTATGGTATTTAAAACAATCCTGCATTGAATTGATAGGATACACTAATGCTGATTATGGAGGATGTAGAATAGATAGAAAAAGTACCAGTTGCACATGCCAATTTCTAGGGTTGAACTTAATTTGATGGTATAGCAAGAAGCAAAAATCTATAGCATTATCAATGGTTGAGATCGAATATATTGCTGTAGGGAGTTGCTATGCTCAAATACTTTGGATCAAGCAACAACTCAAAGATTTTGAAATTAACCAAAATAATATGCCCATTAGGTGTGATAACACTAGTGCCATAAACTTAACAAAAAATCCTATTCAACATTTAAGAACTATGCATATTGAAATTAGAAATCACTTCATTAGAGATTATGTTCAAAATAAAAACATAATGGTTGAATTTATTTCAACTAAAAATCAACTTGCTGATATTTTTACAAAAACTCTAAATGAAGACAGATTTTTAAAATCCAAGGTGAACTAGGGATATGTGATCCTCTCTAAATGTGTTTTATCTTGTATTTATTGAATTACATTTTGTTTTCTTTTACCATCCTAAACACCCTTGTTTCAATCATGAAAAAACAAGAAAAATTTTGGTAGAAATCTTATTTTTTCTTTTGATTCTTCTCCTATCTCTGAGACGTCTCAGTTTATACACAAGACCTCTCGACTGTGATCCGAGACCTCTTGCTTCAAACATGAGAGCTCTCAATTTTTTGAGATGTCTCATTTTCAAGATGAGACCTCTCAAATTTCATGGCCCTTTTTCCTTCTTTTTAGGCAGACCTTTGAGAAGCCCTCATTCTCATCCGTTCTTTTCATTCTCTGAGACCTATTTTCCTAAACTCTTTAAAACTCTTATCAACTCCTCCAAACCTCTCAAATCACTGTTCCATTGCTCATTTCATCTAAATTCAAGGTCCCCATGGCTCTAAAAAGGAAAACCTCCACCGCTCAAAGACCGTCCATCACTCCATCAACTAAAGCTAGGGCAAAACAACATCGAGACATCTCCCAAGCATCTCCATCCGCTCACTCTTCATGATCTCAGTTGTTCATTGCTACTAGGACTATTCCTAACGGACAGAAGGTTGATATCAGAAACCTAGACAAGGAAAACTTCTATATTGGGTCGTGGTTGAGGCAACAAGTTTGGGAGAAGCTTTGCTCTCTTGAGATAAACATATATCCAGGCCTCATTAGAGTGTTCTTTGAGAATATAAACTTTGAGAGAGAGTCAAGTGTAGAATCTATAGTAAAAGAAGTTCACATTACTTTGGATGAGAGGAAATTAGAGCATCTATTGGAAGTTCCTAGGTCAGGGATATGCTATTTGAATCTAACTAAGAAATGTGAAGCATTAAAATGTATTTTGGAAAGAAAAAATATGGATGAGAGTCAACAATTAGTTTTGAATCATCTTTCGATGGAAATGAGATTGTTGCAATGTATTGTAGGTCACATAATTTTCCTAAAAGTTGGAAGGCATGATTGGGTAGGCAAAAAGGAATTGGCAGTCATGTATTACTTGATAATAGGGACACTAATGAATTTTCCATTCCTAATGCTTCAATAGTTGAAAGACACTGCAAACAAGAGCAAGGCCTGTCTACCCTATGGAATGATTTTTACTCTGATTTTTAAGAAATTTCATGTCAATTTGGAAGGCGATGATTTTAAGAAATTGGCACACACTGACTACATAAATGAAGGGACTCTTCATAGGATGAAGTTTGTGAAGAAAGATGATAGGTGGGTAAGATCAGAGGAAGAAATTACAACAAGAATTGAGCCTGAAGAGCACAGGCCCCTACCTCCTCCATCCTCTCCCTCTATAGCTGGACCATCCTTCATGACATCAGGATCTCCACACACACCACAAGTGCCTCCAAGTCAATTTTCTACCCCATCCTCTAATTTTGATCAATACAGTTTAGTTGAGAGGGTTGTAGAGTAGGTTGTTGAAAAGATGTCTAAACAGTCTAATTATCTTCTCTCCAGACTGAGGCATCAATTGTTGGTTAGCATTGAAGAATAAAGGATATCTACTGAGGGACAGATCGAGATGCTCAGCCAGCAAATCAATGGTTTATCTCAAAGGCTTGAAATCTTGGAAAAAGAACAGCATGTGTCATCTGCACACATGGAACTTCTATTGACTGAGACTACCAAAGTAGCTCAGAGGGTGGAAGAAAGCATTGTCACCCAATGCACCACTGCTGAAGTCATCATCACATCTTTGCGGTAGATTATGGATCGCATTAGCAGCCTTGAGTCTCGGACTCCATCCACCTCTCAACCCTTACCCTCTCCTCGACTAGCACCTCACCATTCATCCTCTAGACCTCGATCTTCATCTGAACCTATCATAGAATTCCTCTCTGATGAGGATAGGTCTAGTCTTTTCTACTTGTCTCTGTATGTTGTTTGATTTACCTTTGGGGTATATTGGTATAGATTTTCTATTTGTAAACCAATATATAATTTTGTCATTGTAATCTCACTTCTCTGTAATGTAATCAAAATTTCTTAGCAATGTTCCTCTCTATAATGAAATTATTTTTCTTATCTATGATTTTGATGCTGACAAAAAGGAAGAGAAAAATGTATGAAAAAGGAATAATCAAAAGCACACTTAATCTTCATACTAAATTTATTTTTTTATTAATCCTTCATAAATCAAAAGAGCACATTTTAAGGGAGAGCAAATCAAAAGAGCACACATTAAGGGGGAGCATCGATAGTACATTGTGTATATCATTGAAAATTTGAGCACTCTTAAAATCGAGCACATCATATTCTTTCACTCAATTGTACATGGTACATATATCGCTTACAATCTTTTTATGAAATGCTTGGTGTTTTTTCATCATCAAAAAATGAGAGATTGTTGACCCCCTAAGTGATTTTGATGATAACCAAACTATAAAGTAAATGATTACTAATAAATTTTATTTTAAGTATTCAAATGTTAAAAGAAAGAGAGCTCCTTGACCAAAATAAGGATGACAAAGTGCAATTCAAATCAAGATCAAATCTTCTTGTTTGGTAGCATGAATTCTCTTGAAAATTGTCTTGGAGCATTTTTGAGACGTCTCCTAAAATTTTTGAGATGTCTCATGGAGTCTAGCATGCTCAAGCAAGGTTCTGGCATAATTTTGAGAGGTCTCGAGTTAAAATCAAGATGTCTTCGTCTCAGGAGACAAAAATATAGTTTCTATGCTTTGAAAGCAAGATGTCTCATAGAATTCTTGAGAGGTCTCACGGTCGCGGTGAGATGTCTCCATCAAAACCAACAGCTCTCAATCTCAGGCAATAAATTTTTCAGAAAGTAGATTTTCGAGCGACTGAGAATGAGACATCTCCTGGTCAAACTGAGAGATCTCAAAATCAGGTGAGAAGTCTCGAGACGAATTGAGAGGTCTCGAGACACAACGACAACACTTCAATGGATAGTTCCAGACCTTCTTTTTTTGGCTCCAATGGCTAGCTCTCTTCTCTAATGATCACATTCAACCTATTTTTGCCCTCTAATCAAATCAAGCATGTGGGAATGGACCAGATATAAAAGAAAAGAGTAAACTCTTTTTTGGACATCAAGAAAATGAGAGAAAAGAAAATTATGCTATATTTTTCAATGAGAAAACATTCTTCAATCAAAAAGTTCTCTCAAGCATTGAAGAGCCCTCAAGTGCAATAGCTCCAAGCATTCAAAGAGGCAACAAACAAACTGCAACAACAACTGCTCAGCTCATTTAAAAGAGCATTCTTTATTTGTATAAATTTTTCATCTCTTTTCATGTACTAGGTTTCAGCAAGGGCTGAAACTCAGGATTTAGGATTTTACTTTCCTTTCTTTGGTTTGTATTGCCTCATCCGATATTTGTAAGGATTGTGGTTGGTGAACCTAAGAAAAAACCAACTAGATTTGGGATAGTAAGCCTAGAAAAAACTATTCGACTGTAACTTTGAGAGATTATAGTTGTTGACCCTATGATTGATTTTGATGATCATAAAATATTGAGTAAAAATATTATTAATCATGTATTTCAAGATTGAATATAGAGTTTCTCAAATGCTCACATTGAAGAAATTATCTTTGGAAGAAATCCTCTCAAGATGTAAAGCCAAAGCACTTTAAAGAAGAAGTTTTCATAAATTTGGATAGCTCATCATAAAGAAAATAAAAGAGAAAGAAACAAATATCATTTGAAAGACTTAGGGCTAAGAAATTCAAGTTTGAAAGGTCAAACAATAAAGAAAAATAAAGCTGGAAAGTTTAGAGCCAACCCGCCCAAGAATAAAGCAAGCTCTGGCATGAAATAGGATTGATACTTTGATTTGGCATGCAACTGAGCTAGTTTTAATTGGATCCAAGCCAGCTTTCTCAGGATGGCAGAAAAGATATTTTTCTATTCTGCTGGTCAAGCCAGCTAGATTTGGATCTAGGCCAACTCTTAGGATGACAGAAAATTGATTTGTTGAGTTTTATAGTTTGAGCCAGCTCGAGCTAGCTCTAAGCCAAAATCGAGCTAGATCGATGGTATCTGACAGCCTTTAATGGCTAATTTCTGCAACCTCTCCAATGGCCCTTTTTCATCTCCAATGACTATTTCAAAGCTTCAAATGGTCAGAACTCACTCTCTAACCATCTTCAAGCATATTTAAATATGAAGAATCAATTTAGAAGTAAGATTAAGTAGGATTAAAAGAGAAATTATTTTCAAATAAGTGGGATTCCATTGAATATCAAAAAGAGAGATATTATGTAGTGATTTCAGAGGGCATTCAAAAGCTATCTTCTACAACTTCTCAACCATCCTCTCAAGTCTCAAAGAAGAGAGTTCAAGCGTCAAAAGAGCCGATCATTCAACCGCCTCTTTGTGTCTAACAAAGTTTAAATTCTATTTTTCTTTTGAGCTATAACTTCTGCATCTTATATTTTTGTTTTCTTTACAAGTTTCTTTGGAGAGAAAAAACTTAAAATTTAAGTTTGTCAAAGCCCGTAATTGGACATTGTAGGTTTTATTGAAAAATATCTCCCAAAGCCAATAATCAGTCTATTGACGGTTGTGCTACATTATATCTATAATTAATTTATTAATAAATAAAATATATTTTTGATATTTTTTATCATAAAGTATTCATCTTCTAATGAACTCCATTACTGTGAAGTCCTTAGGACTATTTAGCTTCAATAAAAGAAAGATTTATCAATTAGACTTTAAATTTGTTCATGATCAAATGATAGACTATTAATTAGGATGACAGCATCTATCGAGCATAGGTCGCTGTATGCCATATGGGTTGATTATCCTCTTAACCAAGGAGTGTGAAAATACCGGTATGACATACCGATGAGATGTATGGGTACATCTTCATTAAATGTGACCAACTCTAGAGCATTCTGCTATCGAGAATGTCTCTGATGGGATATAGGTATAAGTATCCCTTAGACCTAAGATCACCTCAGTGACTTGCAGGCAACTCACTATGCTTTGGTACTAGATTAACTAAATTTTTAATTCAATAATGAAAGGATTTTGGGCATAGTCAAGTGTTTGCAAAGTTAGAGTGTGATCAAGATGAAATTGACCACTCCAAGAGTTGGAGAAGAATGTATCACTATATTTCAATATAGCAAAACCTTGGTCAGGATAATCCATCAGATGGATTTGGTATTTTGAAATACAATGTGGATAACTTGATCAGAGTTGATAGTTGAACTCTAAGATATCCTATGAGTATTTTCATCAAGGAGATGAATTATATGAAAACTATATCCGCATGGGTTCTAAGGATGTTGTTCTACACATTCGACCTATCCGACTATCGGATACCATAGCTAGATGGTTACTTTGATTGGTATCTATTCTTATGCTACCGACTTAGGTTTAGATCTATGAGGTCACACACATTAGAGCTCATGATCCGATCAGATGGTTGATCAATGATTAAGAATCATTCTAGAGTTAAACGATCAATACAATTGATATTTAACCTAGCGCAAATGTTATAGGAGGATCGATTAGCAATTCGATTGCTAAATAGCTTAATTTAATTAATCCAAAGGGCTGATATTAAGTTTAATTAAATATAATTTAATTAAATTTAGTTTGGACTTGATTGGATCAAGTTCAATTGGCTTATTGAATAAGCCAAGCGCAAGGAAAAAACTAGTCCTAGTTCAACTAGTACTAGGGTCAACCCAATTTCCTAATTTGATTAGAAAAATTAAATTAAAATTAAATATAATTTAACCTAATTTAATTAAATTATTAATTAAGTTAGAACCTAATTTAATTTAGTTGACTTGGTTTTGATTTAATTTAGTTTGAGAAACCATGTTTGACCAAGTCATAGATGGAATCCTAGTCAGACTAGGATTACACCTTGCGCCACCTTAGCCCTCCATGCCCCCATGCCTATTTCTTTGGAATTTTTTCAGGGAAATTCTCTTTCCCCTGATCTTCATGCATGCCTCCTCTCTCCCTCTTTTTCTCATATGGTAATTTGGTGGTTGACCAAGTCAAAAAGAGAAGTAAATTTTGATCTAGGATTCTATGAGATAGAATCCTTATAAACTAAAACACCTCCTTCTAATTCTGCCATCCAAACCCTCTTTATTTTCTCTGAATTCCATGGTAAAAGAAGAAGTTTTTGTGTGCCCCTATTGCTGGTCCACAATAGGAAATAAGGTGGGGGCGCCCAACTCTTGGGCGCCCCAACAACTTGCCACATTATGTCCATTCCTTATCTGAGTTTTTGACCAAATTTGGACTGTGCTTATCTTTTTATTTAGGATAAATTTTGGTCTGATTTTTTTATACCTTTAGGAGTGCTTTGGGGTGTATGAAAATCAGGGGGAGAGGATCTTTGGGCGTTGGGGTTCCATGGACACCAAACTAGGTGTCTAGGTGAGAGCAAAGATAAGAAGAAGAGGGTCTTCTTCCAGGGTTGCTGTGTTCATCATCTTCCTTCCTTCTTTCTTGGGTTTTTTAAGAGAGTCTCAGATATGAAACCTCTTCTCCACCTCCTCTTTGGAAGAATCCAAATCCAGAAAAAGAAGGTATCTGATCGACCATCGAAGAAAGATCAACATAGTACTGCATACTATGCTGATTTTCTGCATTGGAATTTCTGACTCGTGTGGACGACTCCTAGAGGCCAGACATGTGTGTAGCTCGTAACTTCATCCTCAAGCTTGGATGAGTAAGTTAGAACATCTAACTTGCACAGGTAATAGATCTGATCTATTGGTTTCATAGCTGCATTGATGAAGTATTGTAACATGTTGATGAGTTCAACATGTTAATCTTTTCTTTATATTTTTAATTTTTGATTTACTATCATATCTTGATCATATAATAAATCATAGATCTAGAATATTTTTATATTTATTTAAATAAATATTTAATTTATTTAAATTTTTTATTGCCTGATCTTGAAAAAGTTTCAAGATCTATCCTTGAAACCCTAGATCTGATTCCTTCAATTGGTATCAGAGCCTAGATTCTTATTACATGATTTACTTGAGCATGTTTAGATTATTTATTAAATTAGATCTAATTTATAATCTAATTATTAAATCTAAAATTAAAAATTTAGATCTCATGAACTGCCATAAGGTTGTCCTGCTGTAAGGTTTATCCATTACAGTGAAAAGGTTGTCCTAGTTCATGATGATCTATTTCTAATCATAAATTTATTAGATTTGATCTAATTATATTTATGATTTAATAGATTTAAAATAGTTTTAGATCTAAAAATAAAGTTTTTAGATTGCACGGACTACTATAAGGTTATCTTGCTCTAAGGTTTATCCTTTATGGTGAAAAGGTTATCCTAGTACGTGCTAATCTAAAATATTGACCATAAAATTTTAGATTAGATCTAAGATACTTTATGATCTAATTAAAAGTATTTTAATTTAATTTTAATCATTATGAATATGTTAAATTTGATCTAAGTTGATTTATGCTTGAGGTGTTGAAACTATTTTAATTATGTGAACCTATTTAGATTAGATGTAAACTAGATTCATGTTTATGTTACTTATATTTTGATTATAAATCAAACATGTTACTTGGTTGATAAAAATATGTTGTAAAAATATTTTATAAAAATAAAAATTATTTTTGAAAAGTAGAACTCCAACCCTCAATCCAAAACTTAATTAAGAATTAAGATGTTGTCTAATCAGGATTTAGAATTGTAAATTGAAGATCCTAAGACATGAATCATAACACATTGGGTTAAATGGGTTAGTGAAGATTAGGTCCATTAATTGGGTTAGACCTAGAGTTGATTAAAGAATGGACTTAGTTATAGAATTGACTAAATCTAATCAATTGTTGTCTTAGATTAGGTCAAGGATTCTCTAGATCAATTGCAATAGTTGTAGTTGGTCAAGTCCATGTCTTTAGCAAAATCCAAGATGGACTTGATTTTTGGCTATGAGGTCCAGCACGAACTATTAGATTGATCTAATTGAAACTAATTAAACTAGTTGGTGCCTAAGATAAACTAGACCGGTGGTCTTTAATTGGTAGCCCACTTATCTAGCCATTTCTGATGGTGTCTAAGACAAGCTTTGGCAGACCCTCCCACTAATCAAACTTATCTAGCCTCTTGATAAAATTATGTTTTAATTGGATCACTTGACTATTCGAGCTGACCCATGTTAGCTAGGTAAATCAGTATGATTGATTTATATGCTCCTTGACTAGCCTATTAATGATCTTCCTTAAACGGACTTGGTGAATTCAGTGGGAGAATCATGATAAGCTGATTCATATGATCTTTCCTCTTCTTTAAAAAATTAAATCCTCTAAAATTATTAGGTCCTTAAAATGAATTAGTTATGGTGATAACTAGATCATAGCCTCCCATTAAGTGGATAATAATGGGTTCATTAGTTGGATAATCATTGAAGGCCCATAGGCATGGTGCTTATCTGCTAATGAAATTATCATTCATAATATGATTTTTTGGATGCATCTCTCTAAATGATGGTTAGGTTGACCAACCATAGTTGGGCTTAATCATTCATTAGTTAGATGGACCAAGTATGATCATGTTAATGGTTGGACCTAACTGAAACTTTCAATGGAGGCCCTAACCTAATGAAAAGCTACTTGGGGCAAAATTAAATTACTAAAAATTATTTGAAGAAATAATTGATTATGAACCTATCCTTAGATGTACATGGGTTGACCAACCATAGTTGGACTTATGTGCAGTCTATGTGGATTCTAGTACCCACTAAGAAATTAGGATAATTCCTCGAATTGGAGGTAGAGGCTACCAATTCAAATAAAATAATGGACGAAATCTTTTGATTAAAGTCTAAATCTTTAGGTTTGGTGAATCAATTACTAATTAGACTTTTGGTTCTTTTTTATGCAGTTAAACACAAACCATAGTTGCTCCATTCACTATTAGGCAGTGATTAACTTATGAGACCCAACTTCGATAATAAGTATCAAAAGTTGAATGTTGTTCAGCAACACGAAGCGGTTCGTGCAGGGGCCTCTATGTACAATTTAAACATAAGATCCAAGAATAACTTAGATCAGGCAGAGTGCTTCCATTGTAAGAAGCAGGGGCATTGAAAGAGGAATTATTCTCAGTATCGTGATTCCCATGACCCTTACAGGTTGAATAAGAGAGATGAGCAAGTAGTTGTTGATCAATGATGTTATATGATAACACCTTGTAATTTCTCTATTTGTGATACTTCTACTTAGGTATTGGATACCAAAAGTCCAGTCCATATTTGCAATACATTGCAGGGACTTCAAATTAGTAGAAGACTTGAGAATAATGAGCGATTCCTGAATGTTGGAGATGGAAGGTCTATTCTAGTTCTAGCTATGAAAATAATTCAACTTATTCTCAGTACTAATATCATTTCTTTAAATGAATATCATTATTATCCTTCCTTTTTGATGAATATAATATCTATTAGCCTTTTGGCCAAAGATGGTTATCATTTATCTATAAAGGAAGATTATTATGATATTATTATGAATAATATTATAATAATGCAAGGATAATAAAAAAGTAATATTTATATTTTATCACAGCTTGTGAGTATAATGTACACTTCTAGGAAACATCCTAGATTAGATAATGTCTATGATATCTGCCTATGGCACTATAGACTGGGTCATATTAACAAGAACAAGATAAATAGGTTGACCTAAGAGAAAATCCTTGAAGTTGGTGATTATGAATCACTTCCAACCTGGGAGTCCTGTCTTCTTGAAAAAATAACCAAGTTACCTTTTACTGAAAAAGGTGAGAGAGCTACTGAGCTCTTAGGTGTAGTACATACTGAAGTATGTGGACCAATGAGCACAAGTGCCAAAAGTGGATATGTCTACTTCGTCACTTTCATAGATGATCTATCCAGATATGGATATGTCTATCTGATGAAACATAAGTCGGATTCATTTGAAATATTCAAAAAATTCTGAAGTGAAGTAGAAAAACAAACTGAAAAATGTATTAAAACTCTTCGATTGGATCGAGGTGGTGAATATCTATCCAGTTAGTTCTTGACATATCTAGGAGAGAATGAAATTCTCTCATAGTGGACTCCTCCTGGCACACCACAGCATAATGATATATCAGAAAGGAGAAATTGAACTTTGTTAGACATGGTTCGATCCATGATGGGGTTCTCTAGTTTGCCTATTTCATTTTGGGATCATGCTCTTAAGACTGCATATTATATATTAAAAAATGTACTGTGTAAATTTATCGCAAAGAGTCCATATAAGATATGAACTGGGCATAGGCCTACACTCTCTCATCTGCGGGTTTGGGGTTATCCAGCCTATGTCAAATATTTGCATATATATATGCTTGGATCCCAGTTTGATAAGTGTGTGTGTATAGGATATCCTAAAGAATGTAAGGGTTACTATTTCTATCATGCTGAAAATCAAAAGGTGTTCGTTAGCCTTAAGGCAATCTTTTTAGAAAAGAAGTTCCTTGGTGAAGGAACTGTTGTCTCTAAGGTTGAACTTGATGAAGTTCAATAGGTAGAAAAACTAACACCTGTAGCTGAACCTAAATTGGATTTGATTAGATCAGATCTAGAGTCTAGTATACCCGCACCATTAAGACGATCTGGTAGAGTACCTTATCATCCAGATAGATATTATGATTTTTTGATCTAGGATGGTGATCCCATCAAACTCGATGAGAATGATTAGGATTCGATCACCTATATGGATGCTATGTTGAGACCTAATTTCGAGACATGGCTTGAGGCCATGAAATTTGAAATGAAGTCTATGACAGTCAATGGTGTGTGGACATTGGTTGACCCACCCGAAGGGATTAAACTCATTGGATGTAAATAGGTCTTCAAAAGAAAAAGAGGCACAGATGAAAAGATGGAGACCTGTAAAGTCCATCTAGTTGCCAACGGATATCATTAACGATATGGTATTGACTATGATGAGACGTTTTCTCCTATGACAATGCTCAAATTCGTTCGGATTATGCTTGCAATTGCTGCCCATATGGACTATAAGATATGATAGATGGATGTAAAAATAGCTTTCCTGAATGAAGAGTTGATTGAAGAGATGTATATGATAACTTAAGTGGTTCACATCCATAGATGAGTCCAAGATTTGCAAGCTTCAGAGATCTATGTATGGACTGAAGTAGCCATCTCGAAGTTGGAACATGCATTTTGATAAAGTGATCAAAATATATGGCTTCATTAAGAATGGAGAAGAACCCTGCATTTACAAATGGACAAATGGTCCAGCAGTAGTATTCCTTGTCTTGTACGTGGATGACATTCTTTTAATCGAAAATGACATTTTTGCACTATAGGAAATAAATGTTTGGTTATCATTACAATTCTCCATGAAGGACTTGGGTGAAGCATCCTACATCCTAAGGATGAAGATCTATAGGGATATATCTAAAAAGATGCTTGGGTTATCCCAGTCTACATATGTAGATGCTATGCTGAAGAGGTTCAGCATGGAGAATTCCAAAAAAGGCTATCTTTCGATAGGCCGTGCATGAAATTTCTCTCTTTAAGAAGGATTGTCTAACAACTCTTGAAAAGAGAGAGCGTATGAATAGAGTCCCATATGATTTGGTAGTGGAATCTATCATGTACGCCATGACATGTACAAGACAAGACGTGGCACACTCACTAGGAGTAATGAGTAGATACTAGTCTGATCCTAGAGAAAATCATTGAAAAGTGATTAAAATCATTCTTAAGTATTTGAAAAATACTAAGGATCAATGATTGGTTTATAGTGAGTCAGATCTAAAACTAGTCGGGTTTATTGACTCCAGCTTTCAATCTGACCATGATGATAATAGAAGCATGTTGGGATATATCTTTACTCTGAATGGTGGAGCTATCTGTTGGAAGAGTTCCAAGCAGCATACTGTACTAGACTCTATTGGCGAAGTAGAGTACATCGCAGCATAAGATGCCATGAAGAAAGCTATGTGGTTGAGGAAGTTTATCACCGAGCTCGGAGTAGCACCCTCCTTAGATGGTCTGGTCTAGCTCTACTGTGATAGCACTGATGCCATTGCTCAAGCGAAAGAACCAAAGGCACACCAGCAAATAAAGTACATTCTGCGCTGCTTCCACCTGGTCTGAAAGATCATGGATAGAGGTGACGTCGACCTTCAAAAGATCGATGGAAAGGAGAACTTGGCCAACCTCTTCACTAAAGCCCTAGTGATAAATGTGTTTGACAACTACAATTCGAAGATGGGTATTAGATACTGTGCCGAGTGACTTTGGGACAAGTGAGAGTTGTTGAGAAATGTGTTCCAAAATCAATCATCAGCCTGTTGATAATTAAGCTACATTGTATCTATAATTGATTCATTAATAAATAAAATATATTTTTGATATTTTTCATCATAAAGTATTTATCTTCTAATGAACTCCATTATTGTGATGAAGTTCTTAAGACTATTTAGCTTCGATAAAGAGAGGATTTATCGATTAGTCCTTAAATTTGTTCACGACCAAATGATTGGCTGTTAATTAGGATGATAGCATCTATCGAGCATAGGTAACTGTATGCCATATGGGTTGGTTGTCCTTTTAACCAAGGAGTGTGGAGACACTGGTATGGCATATAGGTGAGATGCATAGGTACATCATCATTGAATGTGATTAACTCCAGAGGATTCTGTTATCGAGAATGTCTCTAATGGGATATAGGTATAAGTATTTCTTAGACCTAAGATCACCTAGTAACTTGCAAGTAACTCACTGTGCTTTGGTATCAGACTAACTAAATTTCTAATTTAGTAATGGAAGGCTTCTAGGCATAGTCAAGTACTTGCAAAGTCAGAGTGTGATCATTTCAAGAAGTTGTGACTCGGGAGACCTGTTAGATATATGTGCCCTAGAAGCCAGAATTGGCTGACACTTGTAATACACTTCTAGGGGCAAAATTATAATTTTGACTAATATCAATAAAATGGGTTATTTTCTATCACATATGTGTATTTAGTGTCTGTGATACATCCTTTGAGTTAATGGTAATGATAATTCATATTTTCAAGAGTTGAAAATTTAAGACATGAATAATCATTATTAACTCATAAAATGCTCCCGACCATAGGATCATCACGAGGATGGTGATTGATCCGGAAGGTTGGTGTACAATCGCTTTCTCTTTAGTAGATGAGTCTTGAGTCTACGGTGTGGAGACATCGGAGCGAGAGTACAGGTACTCGTTAGAGAACGAGGGCACTGAGCGTGACCACCTCGAGTAGTCATTAGGGAGTCTACCTTCTCGTCAATGACTGACTCGATGCTGCAGTAGTGTGTCTGGTTCTTTGACCTGAGGTGCATCGGCAGTTCACCTTGAGGGTGTTATAGTTTGACTACACCATTACTCGGTCTCCTAGCCATATGGAACCCTGAGGTGTATGTTGGCTATAGCATGTTCATTGTAGGAACTGGATGGCATCAAGATGGAATCTATCTACCTCGGTGGTAGAGGAGCAGCCCTATGATGATCATGAGAATCAAGTCCAGAAGTCCATGGCCATGGCAGAGTGAAATAATAGAAAGAGTTTCTATTTAGATTTTCACATTCGGACTCGAATCGAATGATTACATCATATGACAGAAGACTAGGGTTTGACGAGTTTCACCTTAACCCTAATCTGATCGGGGCTCAAGATAGAAGAACTTAATCACACAGGTAGCTGCACCAAGAGGTTCGCATTCAGCTCTGATGGGTTGCCACCATATACTGCTAGGTGTCACTGGTGGATTTTGGGAGCAATTAGAATGATTTAGATGATCGATCATTCTAGCTGTTCGAATCAGAAGAGTTCTGATCCATCGAAAGGAGTTTCGATGATGTCGATGATAGAGATCATGACATATCCCATTACCATACAGAACTGAACCTAACTGGGTCACACAAACAAGGGTTTGAATCTGGTGATCATCAATTGAACTGATCTAGTTCAATTGATCTGAATGAGATTCAATTAGGTTCAAGGAAATCGTGCTAGCACTCGATTGAACCTAACGTTCTTCTTTTACTATCATAAATAAGTTGTCCTGACTGAGCCAAAGGAGTTTGTGCTCAATCAGAGGCCTTCATATGGTCTGACTGGAGGTTGTCCAAGTCAGAAAAGGTTGTCTTATTTTGTAAGACATTACCTGCCATTTTTGGTCACCTGCCATTTCTTGTTCTTTGACTTTGGTCAAAAGTCTACCTTTGACTGGTCAAAATGTTGACCATTGACACTTTGACTTTTGACCACATGTCATGCACCTATTGGAGAGCTGGTGGGGGCCTGTCCCCCTGCCAGAACCTGGCAAGGAGGAGGGCGCACGCCACCCTTAGGCGTGTGCCCAAGTTGGAGGCGCCTAGGAGTCCCTTGTTGGACAAGGACTCCATCTCCTTTTTGGATTCCAATTAGAGTTCTCCTAAGAACCAACTTTGACTGTCTTAGGCACCCTCTAAGGAGGAATCCAGGGGACTCTATTCCCACCAATCAGATTTAGATCTGATTTCACAAAGGGTTGTGATTGGTTGGGAAGAAGAGGAGTTGGATCACAGTTAGTCTATAAATAAGACCCTGCGCCCAACTCAAATTAAGATTGAGATGATTGAAAAAAATTTCCATACCCCAAGGCTGCCTCTCCCTCTCCTCCTCCATGCCAAACCACTTCTTCTCCCTCTCCTCTCCACGTCCAAAAGGAGTTTTGGACCTTGGTTGGTGCGATCCAGATCAAAGAAAGGCGATCAAAAGCTAGAAGGCTGCGCTGCTGCAAAGGACGACTGCTGATCTTCAAAAGGAGTTTTGAAGATCCTCCAGATCAGATCCAGATCTAATTTTTGGAGATGTGATAGAGAAGAAGAGGATCTCCAGATCCAGCCCGAGTGGATACCGGTAGAGGCCAGGCACTTGCGTGGCTAGATCCAGAACCTTCCGCTGCATACAGGATCATCAACGGGTAATAGGATTACCCAAATCAAGGTAAATTAAATTTGATTTAATTTATCTTATTTTATTTTATTTATTAAAATAATAAGAATTAGATCTAAAATATTCAAGATCTGATTAGATCAAAGAGAAAAATTTTTGAAATATATCTCTTGATCTGATCAGATCTGAACGAACCTGGACCGGGAAAATCAGGATTTTCCTTCAACTGGTATCAGAGCCAAGGTTCTAAAAGTATTTAGATCTAATTTTAAATTTATTTTAATTATAAAATAAGTGATTTTAGATGTCACATGAGATGTGATCAGATCTGAAATCAGAAAAAATTAAAATTAAATGATTTGGATCTAAGATTAGAAAATATGCATGACTAGTTCTAAAATAGAATAGTTCTATAGAATAGTCTTGCATGTTTTTGATTTAATTCTGATTAAATCATATTTTAGATCTATTTATTTACTATTTTTTGATATTATAAGTGTTATAATAACATCTAAAAAATAGCAAATAAAAATTATTTAATTTTAAACATCATATGAGATATGATTGATGCATGTCTAGACTAGTTGTAGAATAGTTCTACATAATTATCTAGATTAGAATTTATTTTGATTAGATCAATTTAAATCTAATTTTTTAGATTATTATGAGATAATTTAGATCTAAAAATATGCATGATTTCGATACATGAGATGTATGCAAAATATGCCATGATTAGATCTAATTTGTATATGAGATATATGATATAGATCTAAAACTATTTTGTAGTATTGCATGTTCCTGATTAAGGCGTTCCTCTTGGCCGTCCGGTCATAAGAACGAAGAAGGGTTTAAAGGCCCTCTCTTCCCATTCGATGGGGTGTTCTTATGATGTGTAGGGGTGCTGCGTGTTCGTCCTTAATCAGAAACCCAAAACTTACTTTCTGCAAAACCCTAGATCCTGAAACCCTAGGATTTATTGTGCATATTTTGTTTATGAACCCTACTTAATTAAAAATTAAGATTATGGAATATTAATTAGGTCTAAAATTGAGAATTTTCAGATCTAAGACATATTCATAATACTGGGTTCGGGCTTGGGTAGCTCAATTAGGTCTAAGCGGTTGATCAAACCGAATCAAGAGTTGGTTAGATGGGATCAACAATGCTTAAATTGACCAGCCTAATAGGATTAAGTCTGGGTCAAGATCGAGTCACGATCAAGCAAGACCTAATTAGGCTCAGAGGTTAGAGTCTGGATTGTAGGCTAACCCAATTGGTTCTGGCTCAACAATTTGGTGTCTAAGGTAAGTTTGGCACATATACGACCGACTGGATTTTTAATTGGAAGCTACTCGACCTGAATGCATTCTTGTACGAGTTAATGGCATATTCCTTCCACCGGATCTCACTTACCTGGCCATATCTGTTGACACAGTTCTGATCTGAGGTGGTCAATAATCCGAGCTAACCCATGCCACTAGGTTAGTCATAATTGTTATGACTATGACAAGTCTAGTTTAATGAGACCTGAATCAATTCTCCCTAAGAAAAGATTAAGTCTGAGGTCTTCCACCATTGTAGATGTGCGGGCCCTTCCGGGGTTGATTGTTCTCGGCTGGATACAGTGGCTCAGTTGCACCGAAGAAGATGCAACCATGTCTATTAGGCATTGGATGCTATGGGCTGGAGGATGAGTTGGGCTCAATATTTCCGGATACGGTGAGAGACTCAATTAGGAAACCCAGTCTATGCAAATGGTGGGTCTGACTTAACTAAGGAGTGGATCAATATTTCCGGATACGGTGAGATTCATGAATTAGAGACCAAGTTTGGGTGCACCATGATTAGAGAATCATTGAACAAGAGTTGTTCACTCATTGGCTAACCCATCACCAATAACTGTTAGGTGAGGTGATGAGTCAGTTGGTGAGACCGCACCACCCACTAGAAATCATTAATCATGGAGATTTTTCGCATCTCTACAGAGGGAGTGTAGGGATCCGAGAAAATAGTGGGAGCTAATTTGTTTAAAAATAAAATTCCTAAATAAATTGGTCAAGTCAATAATTACAGTATCTAACTAGAATCTTTGACTCTCTACAGGAAAAATGTCTGCGTCCAACCCATTGGCACGTATCCTGGACACACATAGACTGACTGGACCCAATTATAAAGATTGGCTCAGGAACTACAAAAATAGTTTTGGGTTTCGAGAAGTTAACCCATGTATTGGACCAGGACCCTCCCACCTTACCAGCCCGTCCATCCTATTGAACAGAGAGCATCTCTGGAAAAAATGGATAGACGAAGATAATAAGGCCAGATATTACATGTTGGGCTCGATGTCTGATGAGCTCCAGCGCCAACATGAAGATATCGGGACTGCTCGCCAAATGTTGGCTCACCTGCAGGAGATGTTTGGTGAACAGAGTCGCGCAGCCAAATATCAAGTCACGAAATGACTTTTTAAGGCTAAGATGCGTGATGGGCAGTCAGTCCAAGATCACTGTCTGACAATGATCAAGGACATGGAAGAGCTTGAGAAGCTCGGTGTGAAGTTAGACTTGGACCTGCAGAATGATATTATTCTGCAATCCTTGACTGATGCATATGGGCAATTCATCATGAATTACCACATGCATAAACTTCAAAATTCCTTGGCCGAATTAATGAATATGCTGGTTACCGCTGAGCTTTCTATGAAAGGTTCTAAAGGCTCAGTTCTTGCTATGGAACGGACTTCTTCCAAAAGAAAGTCTTATGGAAAGAAAAAGAAGTCTGTGAAAAAGCAAAAGGTGGAAGGATCAAAGAAGAAGAAGGCAGAGCCGAAGAAAAAGGCCGATGTCAAAGGAAAGTGTTTCCATTGCAACAGCGATGGCCATTGGAAGCGGAACTGCCCTACTTACCTGGCCACCCTGAAGAACAAGAAGGAAGGTCCTTCTGGAGGTATGCTCGTTATTGAGTCTAACCTTACGGATTTCTTCTGCATCCAGTTGGGTGCTTGACTCTGGTTCTAGTGCTCATCTGTGCACTTCCATGCAGGGTCTTGAGGATAGCAGGAGGCTGAGGGATGGAGACATGATCCTACGCATCGGTAATGGAGCAAGAGTTGCTGCAGTAGCCGTGGGAACATACCCTCTTCGATTACCATCTGGTTTAGACTTAGTTTTGAAAGACTGTTATTATGTGCCTGCAGCTAGCAGGAATTTGATTTCTGTTTCATGCTTAGCACAAGAAGGCTATGTGATTACCTTCTTTAAGGACCATTGTAACATTCTTTATGAAAGAAATAAAATTGCAAATGGTTTCCTTATTAATGGTCTTTATCAGCTACATATTGATGTACCTGTTCTAACTATCGAGCAAAACGTGAATGCCAAACGACCTAGGGATAGTCCAAACGATAGATATCTATGGCACCTGAGATTAGGTCATATAGCAGAAGATAGGATCAACAAATTGGAGAAAAATGGGCTATTGAGTCCATTGACTTTCCGAGTCATATCCAACTTGTGAATCTTGTCTTCAAGGCAAAATGACTAAACTCCCTTTTGTTGGACATGGGGAGAGGGCCACAGATCTCCTTGCCCTAGTACATACTGATGTGTGCGGCCCATTTGATGTGCCGGCTAGAGGCAATTTTGTCTACTTCATTACCTTTACCGATGATCTGTCTAGGTATGGGTATGTGTATCTTATGAGACACAAGTCTGAAGCTTTTGAAAAGTTCAAAGAATTCAGACATGAAGTAGAAAAACAAACTGGAAAAACCCATTAAGGTTCTTCGATCAGATCGAGGAGGTGAATACCTTAGCCGGGAATTCCTAGACTATCTCAAGGAAAAATGGCATAGTCTCTCAATGGACTCCACCAGGAACACCTCAACTCAACGGGGTTTCAGAATGGAGAAATCGGACTCTATTGGATATGGTTCGATCCATGATGAGCTTCACAGACCTCCCTGATTTTCTTTGGGGACACTCATTGTTAACTTCAATTTATCTACTGAATAGGGTTCCCTCTAAAACCGTTCCTACCACACCGTATGAGATATGGCACGGTAAGAAACCAAGTCTGAGTCATCTCAGAATTTGGGGTTGTCCGGCTCATGTCAAAAGACAACAAGCGGACAAGTTAGAGTTTAGGTCCTTTAGAGCTCGATTCATAGGATATCCTAAAGAGTCATTAGGATACTATTTCTACATTCCAGAAGACCACAATGTGATTGTGAGTCGACATGCCATCTTTCTTGAAAAATAGTTTATTCAAGATAGCGGCATTGGAAAGCAGAGATTCAAGCTTGATGAGAAAGTCTCACAAGTACAACGAGCTAAGGACCAATTGGAACCAAATCAGGTTGAGCCAATAAGAACACTACCTCCTCCACCTCGTAGATCGGAAAAGAGTTTTCCATCCCCCTGAAAGATACTTAGGTATTATTTCAGAGGAAGTAGAGGAAATGTTCCTCGTAGGTAATGGTGCTCATGGTGATGATCCCAAAACCTACAACGAGGCGATATCAGATATCGACTCCGAGAAATGGCTAGAGGCAATGCAGTCAGAAATTGACTCGATGCACTCAAACCAAGTCTGGACCTTGGTAGATCCACCAGAAGGTATAGTACCTATTGGGTGTAAATGGATCTTCAAGAGAAAGATTGGTGCAGATGGGAATGTGGAGACATTCAAGGCTAGACTAGTGGCAAAAGGTTATAGTCAACGCGAAGGCATTGACTATCAGGATACCTTTTCCCAGTGGCTATGCTAAAATCCATCCGCACATTGCTTGCCGTTGCAGCCTATTTCGATTATGAAATATGGCAAATGGACGTGAAAACGGCATTCTTAAATGGATATCTTGAGGAAGATATCTATATGGAACAGCCGCTAGGTTTCACATCCAGTGATACTGATCACAAGGTTTGCAAGCTGCAAAGGTCCATATATGGACTTAAGCAAGCATCTCGGAGCTGGAACACTCATTTCAATGATGTGATCAAAAAGTTTGGTTTCATCAAAAATGAAGAGGAACCATGTGTTTTCAAAAAGGTCAGTGGGAGCGCTGTTGTCTTCCTCGTATTGTACGTGGATGACATCCTCCTTATTGGGAATGATATTCCCATGTTGACAACAGTCAAAATATGGTTGTCCAAGGAATTCTCCATGAAAGACCTAGGTGAAGCATCCTTTATTCTAGGAATTAAGGTCTATAGGGATAGACCGAATAGGATGCTAGGACTTTCACAGAAGATGTACATAGAGAAAGTACTAAAGAGGTTTAGTATGGAAAACTCTAAGAGGGGATTAATACCCTTCAGACATGGTATTCATCTTTCCAAGAAGATGTGCCCTAGCACACCTGAGGAAATAGAACGCATGAGCAAGATCCCTTATGCTTCTGCAATAGGGAGCCTCATGTATGCCATGCTATGTACACGACCTGATATAGCCCATGCTGTGAGTGTCACAAGCAGATATCAGTCAAATCCAGGTGAAGAACACTGGACTTCTGTGAAATGTATCCTTAAGTACTTGAGAAGAACTAAGGATATGATGTTGGTCTTTGGTAATGGAGAACTCCAAGTCCAGGGATACACAGACTCGGATTTCATGTCCGATATAGATGATCGAAAGTCGACATCTGGAGTCTGTTTGTGTGCAATGGTGGTGCTGTCAGCTGGAAGAGTTCCAAGCAAACGGTGATAGCAGATTCCACCATGGAAGCAGAATATATCGCTGCATCAGAGGCTGCGAAGGAAGCATTCTGGTACAAGAAGTTTGCTGCAGAAATTGGAGTAATGCCATCAGATGCCATTCCTCTATACTGCGACAACAATGGCGCCATAGCCCTTGCTAAGGAGCCGAGGTCTCACCAGAAATCCAAGCACATTGAGCGGCGATACCACCTCATCCGCGATTACCTCGAGAAGGGTTACGTCGAGGTCAAGAGAGTCAACTCCACAGATAATGTGGCAGACCCACTTACAAAGCCGTTGGGCCAGCAGAAGATCGAAGCCCACCTTGAGAAGATGGGACTTAGACTTGTAGCCAATTGGCTTTAGGACAAGTGGGAGATTGTTAGATATATGTGCCCTAGAAGCCAGAATTGGCTGACACTTGTAATACACTTCTAGGGGCAAAATTATAATTTTGACTAATATCAATAAAATGGGTTATTTTCTATCACATATGTGTATTTAGTGTCTGTGATACATCCTTTGAGTTAATGGTAATGATAATTCATATTTTCAAGAGTTGAAAATTTAAGACATGAATAATCATTATTAACTCATAAAATGCTCCCGACCATAGGATCATCACGAGGATGGTGATTGATCCGGAAGGTTGGTGTACAATCGCTTCTCTTTAGTAGATGAGTCTTGAGTCTACGGTGTGGAGACACCGGAGCGAGAGTACAGGTACTCGTTAGAGAACGAGGGCACTGAGCGTGACCACCTCGAGTAGTCATTAGGGAGTCTACCTTCTCGTCAATGACTGACTCGATGCTGCAGTAGTGTGTCTGGTTCTTTGACCTGAGGTGCATCGGCAGTTCACCTTGAGGGTGTTATAGTTTGACTACACCATTACTCGGATCTCCTAGCCATATGGAACCCTGAGGTGTATGTTGGCTATAGCATGTTCATTGTAGGAACTGGATTGCATCAAGATGGAATCTATCTACCTCGGTGGTAGAGGAGCAGCCCTATGATGATCATGAGAATCAAGTCCAGAAGTCCATGGCCATGGCAGAGTGAAATAATAGAAAGAGTTTCTATTTAGATTTTCACATTCGGACTTCGAATCGAATGATTACATCATATGACAGAGACTAGGGTTTGACGAGTTCACCTTAACCCTAATCTGATCGGGGCTCAAGATAGAAGAACTTAATCACACAGGTAGCTGCACCAAGAGGTTCGCATTCAGCTCTGATGGGTTGCCACCATATACTGCTAGGTGTCACTGGTGGATTTTGGGAGCAATTAGAATGATTTAGATGATCGATCATTCTAGCTGTTCGAATCAGAAGAGTTCTGATCCATCGAAAGGAGTTTCGATGATGTCGATGATAGAGATCATGACATATCCCATTACCATACAGAACTGAACCTAACTGGGTCACACAAACAAGGGTTTGAATCTGGTGATCATCAATTGAACTGATCTAGTTCAATTGATCTGAATGAGATTCAATTAGGTTCAAGGAAATCGTGCTAGCACTCGATTGAACCTAACGTTCTTCTTTTACTATCATAAATAAGTTGTCCTGACTGAGCCAAAGGAGTTTGTGCTCAATCAGAGGCCTTCATATGGTCTGACTGGAGGTTGTCCAAGTCAGAAAAGGTTGTCTTATTTTGTAAGACATTACCTGCCATTTTTGGTCACCTGCCATTTCTTGTTCTTTGACTTTGGTCAAAAGTCTACCTTTGACTGGTCAAATGTTGACCATTGACACTTTGACTTTTGACCACATGTCATGCACCTATTGGAGAGCTGGTGGGGGCCTGTCCCCTGTGTGCCCAAGTTGGAGGACAAGGACTCCATCTCCTTTTTGGATTTCCAATTAGAGTTCTCCTAAGAACCAACTTTGACTGGTCTTAGGCACCCTCTAAGGAGGAATCCAGGGGACTCTATTCCCACCAATCAGATTTAGATCTGATTTCACAAAGGGTTGTGATTGGTTGGGAAGAAGAGGAGTTGGATCACAGCTTAGTCTATAAATAAGACCCTGCGCCCAACTCAAATTAATGAGATGATTGAAAAATTTCCATGCCCCAAGGCCTGCCTCTCCTCTCCTCCTCCATGCCAAAGCTTCTTCTCCCTCTCCTCTCCACGTCCAAAAGAGTTTTGGACCTTGGTTGGTGCGATCCAGATCAAAGAAAGGCGATCAAAAGCTAGAAGGCTGCACTGCTGCAAAGGACGACTGCTGATCTTCAAAAAGAGTTTTGAAGATCCTCCAGATCAGATCCAGATCTAATTTTTGGAGACGTGATAGAGAAGAAGAGGATCTCCAGATCCAGCCTGAGTGGATACCGGTAGAGGCCAGGCACTTGCGTGGCTAGATCCAGAACCTTCCGCTGCAAACAGGATCATCAACGGGTAATAGGATTACCCAAATTCAAGGTAAATTAAATTTGATTTAATTTATCCTTATTTTATTTTATTTATTAAAATAATATGAATCAGATCTGAAACATCCCAGATCTGATATAGATCAAAGAAAAAATTTTTGAAATATATCTCTTGATCTGATCAGATCTAAACGAATCTGGATCGAAAAATCAAGATTTTCCTTCAATGGAAACTATATCCGCATGGGTTTTAAGAATGTTACTCTACACATTCGACCTATCCAACTATCGGATACCATTACTAGATTGTTACTTCAATTGGTATAGAAATTTATTCCTATGCTATCAGCTTTGATTAGAAATTATAAGGTCATGCACATTAGAGCTCATGATCCGATCAAATGGTTGATCAACGATTAAGAATTGTTCTAGGGTTAAACGATTAATACGATTAATGTTTAACCTAGCGCAAGAGTTGTAGGAGGATTGATTAGCAATTTGATTACTAATTGGCTTAATTTGATTAATCCAATGTATTGAGATTAAGTCTAATTAAATATGATTTAATTAGATTCGATTTGGGCTTGATTGGATCAAGTCCAATAGGCTTATTGGATAGGCCAAGTGCAGGGAAAAAACTAGTCCTAGTTCAACTAGGACTTGGATCAACCCAATTTTCTAATTTGATTAAAAAAATTAAATCTAATTTAATATCATTTAATTAAATTCTTAATTGGGTTAAAACCTAATTTAATTTGGTTGACTTGGTTTTGATTTAATTTGGTTTCAGAAACCTTATTTGACCAAGTCATAAATGGAATCCTAGTGAGACTAGGATTACACCTTACACCACCTTAGCCCACCATGCCCCCATGCCTATTTTTTTAGAATTTTTTCATCAAAATTCTCTTTCCCTTGATCTTCATGGACACCTCCTCTCTCCCTCTCTTTCTCATATGGTAATTTGGTGGTTGACCAAGTCAAAAAGAGAAGTAAGTTTTGATTTAGGATTCTATGAGAAAGAATCCTTATAAACTAAAACACCTCCTTCTAATTGTGCCATCCAAACATTCTTTATTTTCTCTGAACTCTATGTTAAAATAAGAAGTTTTTGTGTGCCCCTATTGCTGGTCCATGGTAGGAAATAAGGTGGGGGCACCCAAGAGTTAGGCGCCCCAATAACTTGCCATATTATGTTCTTTTCATGTCTGAGTTTTTGACCAAACTTGGACTTTGCATATCCTTTTATTTAGGATGAATTTTGGCCTAATTTTTTTATGAAATATAGATCTCTATGTGTGCTTTGGGGTGTCTGAAAATTAGGGAGAGAGGATCATTGGTTATTGGGATTTCATGGACACCAAACTCAGTGTCTAGGAGAGAGTAAAGAGAAGAAGAAGAGGGTCTTCTTCCAGGGCTGCTGTGTTCATCATCTTCCTTCCTTCTTCCTTAGGTTTTCTGAGAGAGTCTTAGATTTGAAACATCTTCTCCACATTTTTCTCTTTGGAAGAATCCAAATCCAGAAGAAAGAGGCATCTAGTTGACCATTGAAGAAAGATCAGTACAATACCAGCATACTGTGCTGATTTTCTGTATCGGGACTTTTTATCATGCTCGTAGGCACGTGTGGATGACTCCTAGTGAACGGATGTATGTACAGCTTGCAACTTCATCCTCAAGCTTAGATCAGTAAGTTAGAATATCTAACTTGCATAGGTAATAGATCTAATCTATTAGTTTCATAGCTGCATTAGATGTAGTATTGTAACATGTTAATGAGATCAACATGTTAAGCTTTTCTTTATATTTTTAATTTTTAATTTAATATCATATCTTGATCATATAATAAATATTAGATCTAGGATATTTTTATATTTATTTAAATAAATATTTTATTTATTTAAGTTTTTTACTACTTGATCTTGAAAAAGTTTCAAGATCTACCCATGAAACCCTAGATCTGGTTCCTTTAGGTTTCGATTGATGAGCCCGTAAAACCAACTAGATTGATAGTGAGTCTGAAAAACTATTAATGTAAGATTTTGGTTGGTGATCTTGAAAAATCAACTGGATTTATTTGTGAGCCTAAAAAAATAAACACACAATAATCAATGGGATTATAGTGGAATTTCCAAGGAGAGCTTAGAGAGTGGACGTTGGTGTGGATTGCACCGAACCATAATAAGTTCATGTGTGTTTGTGTTATGCCTTGTCTAGTTTATCTTTCTTACATTTAATTCTTGCTTGCTTAGTTTTAATTTTTGAATTGCAATCTTTATAACCTATTTTTACTGCTCCATTATATGTGCTTTACCAACACTTGAGTTAGCCTAATTAAGTGCACATGCTTAGATTTTAAATTTGGTTAAAATTTTATAAGAATCCAATTCACCCCGCCCCCCTCTTGGGTTGCTACCTCTAAGCAATAATTAGTATTAGAGTAGGTGCTCTAATATTTGATTGTTAATCTAGCAGTTAAAGAGTAAAAGATCTTGCAAACCAAAATGGAATCCTTTTTTAATGAAGGCCATTTTATTGATCATCCTCCACTATTAAATGAATCAAATTACATACATTGGAAAATTAGAATGAAAATCTTCATTCAAGCATGTGACTATAATTTATAGAAAATTATAATCAATGATCTATACACGCCTAATGTATCAATTCATGATAAAGAAGTGATTCAAATGAATGCTAGGGCAATGAATTTACTTTATTGTTCATTAGACATAAATATATTTAATATAATTTCATCATGTATTTCATCAAATCAAATATGAAAGAAATTAGAAATGACTTATAGGAGAGCAAATCAGAAAGAAGAATCAAGCTCCCATGAAGAGAAGGAAGCTCACCCTAATTTTTGCCTCATAGCCCATGAGAATGAAAAAAAGAAAAAGAAGAAGAAACAAAAGAGAAAGAAAGCAATAATTAAGGGAGAGCAAGTCGAAAAAAAACTAAATGAAAAAGAGAAAGGAAGTACTACAATTTCTTATCTCATAACCAATGATGATGAGGTAAATATTAATAACTCTTTTGATTTTACTTTTAAAGAAATATATGAAGCCTTCAATGATCTAATGGATGAACATAAAAAGATAAGGCTTCAAAACAAAGAGCTTAAAAAATCTAACTTATCTTTGACCGAAGAGAAAAATAAAATTTTGAGTGAAAAAGAAAATCTATTAAAAAATATGAAAAACATGACCAAAGAAAAGAAAGATTTCTTGGAATAAATTGAAACTATAACTAAGAAAAAGGAGAATATAGTTGTTGGGGATAAACCCCGCTCCCATCGAAGTCCAGTCTGATGCTTAGCTTGATATAACTGGTAATCGCAGAAGAGCTTCGATCGCAAATTCTTCCTTTCTCTCCAATAGCCGAGCTTCTTTTGGACCTCTCCAGTAGTCGAGCTCCTTCCGAGCTTCACCTTCAGCCGAATCTCTCCATTGGACCGAGCTCCTTTCGAGTTTCACCTTTAGCCGGATCCATCCATTGGACTGAGCTCCTTTCGGACTTCACCTTCAACCGATCCCTCCATCGGATAAATTTTCCTTCAGGTCTCTCCTTCCATGAATCTACATGCAGAATCCTCCAGTAGACCTACTTTCGGATCCCCCTAGTGGATCCACATCCAGACATCTCCGACAGACTTCCTTCAAAGATTCCTCTAGTTGCAGGACACCCGAACCCCTTCTGATCGAACCTTCGATAGTTGCCTAGAAAGGTCTCCCCTTGAATCCAGCTTCATACACAGCATGAATCAACTCACACACAGACTGTCTTAGAGGAGTCTGAACTCCTCTGCAATTGATATAACTCAAAGTTCTTCATCAACTGATGTCTACCTCATCCAAACTTCAACTATTAAATCTCAACAGACTGGCAAGTCATGACAACAGACACCATTCTCGACTGGCAAGTCGCAATAACAGACACCATCCTCCTTAACAAACTTCACGTGGCTTGAGTGGTCCACTACCAAACGATTATGGCTATTGCTATCAGTTTGTTACAGGCTCCTTCTATAATATGGACCCTTCAGATATATTTTCTCTAAGCTCTCTTCTTCTTCCCAAGACTCTGCAACTTTCTTGATTGAGCGCTCCATTTATGTTGGCCAAAAGAGCTGACTTGATCATCGGAGGGTCTTATTGGATCTGCCACATCAAGCTCTGGATGAGACTTATTTTGTAGGTCACCAGTGGTGACCTCATCTTCTCCAACTTTAGCACTTCTGCGGCAACAACCAGATTTTGTACCAATAGGATTGGTGCTAGAGGAAGGGCCCATGCCTCTAACTTTTGAGGTTTTCTTATTCTTAAAGGAGTGCTCAATGGAGATCTCTCTTCTTCTCCTCCAAAGTTAATCCGAGTCCTAGTTAGACTAGGACTAGTTCTTTCTTGCACTTGGCTTATCCAATAAACTAATTGGACTTGATCCAATCAAGCCTAAACTAAAATCATATTTAATTAGACTTAATCTCAGCCTATTGGTTTAATCAAATTAAGCCGATTAATAATTTAATTACTAATCAATCCTCCTGCAATATTTGCACTAAGTTAAACACCAACTGTATTTATTGTTTAACCCTAGAATAATTCTTAATCATTGATCAACCATCCGATCAGACCATAAGCTCTAATGTGTGTGACCTCATAGGTCCGAACCTAAGTCGGTAGCATAGGAATAAATTTCTATATCAATCGAAGTGACTATCTAGCAATGATATCCAACGATCGGATAGGTCGAAGGTGTAGAACACCATCCTTAGAACTTATGTAGATATAGTTTTCATATAATTCATCCCTTTGACCACAATGTTCGTAGGACACCTCAAAGTTCAACTATCAACTCTGATCAAATTTTTCACATTGTATTTTAAAATATCAAATCCATCTAATGGATTACCCTGGCCAAGGTTTTGCTATATTGAAATATAGTGATATATTCTTCTCCAACTCTTGGAATGGTCAATTTCATCTTGATCATACTCTGACTTCGTAAGTACTTGACTGTGCCTAGAAGCCTTCCATTGCTAAATTAGAAATTTAGTTAGTCCATTACCAAAGCGCAGTGAGTTGTTTGCGAGTCACTGAGGTGATCTCAGGTCTAAGGGATACTTATACCTATATCCCATTAAAGATATTCTCGACAGCAGAATGCTCTAGAGTTAGTCACATTCAATGATGATGTATCCATACATCTCATCTGAATGCCATACCAGTGTCTCTACACTCCTTGGTTAAGAGGACAATCAATCTATATGGCATATAGCGACCTATGCTCGTTAGATGCTATTGTCCTAATTAACAGCCTATCATTGGTTGTGAACAAATTTAAGGACTAATCGATAAATCCTCTCTTTATCGAAACTAAATAGTCCGAAGGACTTCATCACAATAATAGAGTTCATTAGAAGATGTAAACATGTGATGAAAAAGATGCCAAAATAATTTTATTAATTAATAAATTAATTATAATTACAAAATAGCTCAACCATCAATAGGCTGATGATTGGCTTTGGAACATAATTTTCAACAACTTCCACTTGTCCTAAAGCCACTTGACATAGTATCTAATACCCATCTTCGACTTATGGTTGTCGAACTTCTTGATTGCTAGGGCTTTAGTGAAGGGGTCGGCTAGGTTCTTCTTTTCATTGATCTTCTGAAGATCGATGTTACAATGATTCACAATCTCACAGACCAAATAAAAGCAGCACAGAATATGCTTTGTCCACTAGTGTGCCTTTGGTTCCTTTGCTTGAGCTATAGCGCCAGTGCTGCCATAGTAGAGCAGGGCTGGACCGTCAATGGAGGGTGCTACTCTAAGCTCGGTGATGAACTTCCTCAGCCACATAGCTTCCTTTGCTACATCTGATGCTGCCATGTACTCTATTTTGCAAATAGAGTCAGCCACTGTATGTTGCTTGAAATTTTTCCAGTAGATGGCTCCATCATTTAGAGTAAAGATATATCCCGATACACTTTTACTATCATCATGGTTAGATTAAAAATTGGAGTCTGTAAATCCCATAAGCTTCAAATCTGACTCACCATAAACCAACCATTGGTCCTTAATATTTTTCAAATACTTAAGGATGGTTTTAATCATCTTCCAGTGATTTTCTCAAGGATTAAACTGGTATCTACTCACCACTCCTAATGAGTATGCCATGTCTGGTCTGATACATATCATTGCATACATAATAGACCCCACTATCGAAGCATATGGGATTCTACTCATACGCTCTCTTTCTTTAGGAGTTGTCAAATAATCTTTCTTAGAGAGAGAAATTACTTGGCCTATCAAGAAATAACCCTTTTTGAAATTTTTCATGCTAAACCTCTTCAGTACAGTTTCTATGTACGTGGACTGGGATATACCAAGCATCCTTTTAGATCTATCCCTATAGATCTTCATTTTTAGGATGTAGGATGCTTCACCCAAGTCCTTCATGGAGAACTGTAATGACAATCAGACTTTTATTTCTTATAGTGCGAGGATATCATTCCCGATTAAAAGAATATCAACCATGTACAAAATAAGGAATACCACTGTTGGACCATTTACCCATTTGTAAACGTAGGATTCTTCTTCATTCTTAACGAAGCCATACGTTTTGATCACTTTATCAAAATGCATGTTCCAACTTCAAGATGCCTGCTTCAATTCATAAATGGATCTTTGAAGCTTGTACACCTTGGACTCATCTATGGATGTGAACCCTTTAGGTTGTATCATATACACCTCTTTGGTCAGCTCTCCATTTAGGAAAGCTATCTTCACATCCATCTGTCAGATCTTATAGTTCAGATAGGCAACAATGGCAAGCATGATCCGAATGGACTTGAGCATTGCCACAGGGGAGAACGTTATGTTATAGTCAATACCATAACATTGACGATACCTCTTAGCAACTAGATGGGCTTTATAGGTCTCCATCTTTTCATCTATGCTCCTCTTTCTTTTGAAGACCCATTTACATCCAACAGGTTTAACCCCTTCAGGTGGGTCAACTAATGTCCGTACATCATTGACCTTCATGAAATTCATTTTGGATCTCATGGCTTCTAGCCATTTTTTAGAGTCGGATCTCTGCATTGAATCCATATAAGTAATCGAATCCTCATCGTTCTCATCAAGTTTGATGGGATAACCATCCTGGATCAAGAATCCATAGTATCTATCCAGATGGTGCGGTACTCTATCAGATCGCCTTAGTGGTGCGGGTTTATTAGGCTTTAGATCTGATCTGATCAAATCTGACTTAGGTTCAATATTATGTGTTGGACTTTCTACCTGTTGAACTTAATCAAGTTCAACCGTAGAGGCAACGGTTCCTTCACCAAGAAACTTCTTTTCTAAAAAGGTTAATCTAAGGTTGACAAATACCTTTTGTTCATCAGCATGGTAGAAATAGTATCCTTTGATCTCTTTTGGGTATCCTATGAATGTACACTTGTCAGACCTAGGTCCAAGTTTATTTGTAACTAATTGTTTGATATAAGGCGGGCACCCCCAAACCCTAAGGTATGAAAGTGCTGGTTTACACCCTATCCATATCTCATATGGGATTTTAACTACAGACTTACTTGGAATCCTATTTAATAGATAACAAGTCGATTCGAGTGCATATCCCTAGAAGGATATCGGCAAGCTGACAAATCCTATCATGGATCGGATCATGTCTAACAAAGTTCGATTTCTTCTTTTAGACAAACTATTATATTGTGGTGTTCTAGGAGGAGTGCATTGAAAAAGAATTCCATTCTCTCCTAGATATGTGAGAAACTCGTCAGAAAGGTATTCTCCTCCTCGATTAGATCGAAGAGTTTTAATACTCTTCTCAGTTTATTTTTCTACTTTACTTTGGAATCCTTTAAATATTTCAAAAGAATCTGACTTATGTTTCATCAGATAGACATATCCATATCTAGATAGATCATCTATAAAATTGATGAAGTAGACATATCCACCTCTAGCACTTGTGCTCATTGGTCCACATACATCAGTATGTACTAGACCTAAGAGCTCATTGGCTCTCTCACCATTTTTAGTAAAAGGTGACTTGATCATTTTATCAAGAAGATAGGACTCATAGGTTGGAAGTGATTTACAATCATTAACTTCAAAAATTTCCTCTTGAGTCAATCTGTTTATCCTATTCTTATTTATATGACCTAACCTACAGTGCCATAATTAGATTGTGAGGATTTATGGTGCTCCCAAGCCTTGAGAGGCCACGAAAGAAGTCAGGGGGTTGGCTCCAGAGATTCTAGGGGCTTGGTTGGTGCTTCAAAAATCTGGGACACAAGGTGAAGCAAGGAACAAAAGTCAAGGAATCAAGACTGTTGAAAGAAGATTTTCTATAGGTTAGTCGACTCAGTCCAAAATTGGATCGGCTAAGTCTCAGTGCAAAGGCAAAATAGAGAGCTATGCATTCGAGACTGCTAGCATAGCACAAGACTGGACTGGCTCAGTTTTAGATTGAGCCGACCTAGTGGAACTTAGCCGGCATAGTGCTGAGACTAAGCCGGCTCAGTGCGCGGGTAGAGTTACACGAGGGCTTATTTTAGGCTAGAGTCTAGGATGATCCTAGGGATCTTAAGGTCTGTTATGAGAGGTCTTAAGGGAGCTAATTCATGTATGGGTCGGGTCTAGATCCAAAGGATGAGAGCATAGGAGACATGAGTGTACATGGGCTCGGTGAGTGCTTTTATGTATTGGGTTAGTCGAAAAGTATTTTGGTCGAACCTAATGGCTATGTATAAATACATAGGTTGTATTAGGATTTCATTAATGCTATGGAATATAGATCTTTTCTCCCTTAACTCTCTTCTTCTCTTCTCTCTAGAGTTGCTGCCCTAGGGTTCTTAAAGAACCCCTACAGAAGGGGGCATCTCCCTCAAGCCCAAGGAGGGAGGTGCCCCTTCATAGATCCAGGTGGAGGATCGGTGGTGTGCTGCCCATAGAGAATGTCACAGGTTTCTTCAGGTCTGTGATAAAAATTAGGTGCTTTCGCAACATGATATCAATGCTTGTGATGTCAAGGATGATTGAAGCTTGAACGATATCGTGGGTCTACAATTTGGTATCAGAGTTAGGTGATGCTTGGAAAATTATGGATGATAATATGGTATCAAAGCCAAGTTTCAGAGTCTGATGGTGCATGAAAGGAAAGAAGAAGTCGTACAAGTTGAAATTAGAAATCTGCATAAGGATTTCATGGTATGTCTCAAATCTACTTTGTTATTACTATGGTTTGGCCAACCGAGAGCAGTGAGTTGAAGGTGGAGGTTGAGAGGATTAATGGGAAGGGATTTTCCTAGGATGGAAGGATTTGGTGCATGATTTGATGATTGATCTTGGTGGAAAGACTGGAGTGCATGATGGTTATGTGACAGGCAGGGAGCGCTGGAGTGCTGCAGTAGCGCTTCCATGGAGATGCAAGATTGAGAGAGGCTCGATGATGCAGCAGCCAAGGAAGGTATCTCAGCAGAGAGCATCAAGGTTCTCTAGAAAGATGGGCAGTGTAGGACTACTGAAGAGAGTTTTCCCAAGGGGTAATGATCAAAGAAAGGCTGAAGAAGTGACTATACGTCCTTCAGTGTTTGGAAGGTGGAAAAGTAGTTGGAGATGTATTCAACGGTTCGACCAAAGCATGGATTTATGGAGCCTTGGGAGTGATGGAGATGGATGATCCATGGAGGTCTAGCAGGTTACAATTGGGCGGTTGTAGAGCGGCATAGAGAAGAGTCAGGGAGTGCTGGAGTGCTGCAAGAGCGCTATCCTAGAGGCACAGGGGTTGAGAGAGGCTCGATGGTGCAGCAGTCGAGGAGTGTATCTTAGTAGATGGTGTCAGGGGCTTCTCAGGAAGATTGGGAGCAAGTCTCAGGGAGAGCCAGGAAGTCTCGTGGAGTGCCAAGAGGACTTAGACAGTCGAGAGTATCATGGATCAGGTTTCTTCTATAGGGGCACCTGGAAGAGTCGTGGTTCAGGTGGAGGATGGTTCTCTAGGTGCAACTAAAGCGATGGCTGGTGTTGGGGCAAAATAAAAGGACTAGAGTGGAATTCCCTAGGGTTCAGTCATTGGTTTTAGAAGAGTTGGATGAGCTCTTGAGTTTCGGAGGTACCCACGGATTGCGGAGGTATCCAAAATGGCTTCGAAGAGGGCCATGGAGCGCGTAGGGTTCGAAGGAGTAGCGACGATGTTCGAGGTGCAGCGGTAGGCTCAGCAGTGCAGTATTGAGTGGTCGACCTCGAGGGACTCGATAATAGAGTCAGCTTCTATGGCATCAGGTGGATTTTGGATATAGGTGAAGCTTCATAGTGGTGGCTTCACAAGTGGAGAGAAAATTTGGCATGAGTTCAGAGCATCGGGGATGCATAGTTTTAGGTGGAGCGACGTATGCAGGTGGACAGGCGTAGCTCTAAGGAGATTGTGTCAGATGCTATAGCATGTACTGGCGTAGAAATGCTATAGGTTCTCTAGGAAAGTTCAGAGAAAGTGATGCAACTACTAAGCAGAAGGGATCCTACAATTTTAGAGTGGTGCCAAGAGCAAGCATAGATCTTCAGCGATGGAGGTGGTCATTCGAAAGGCCTCAAAGATGCACAACAGATGAAGAGGATTGGCGGAGGCGATGTTTGCACCGAGGCTATCAAGTGCGTAGGGATAGCTGAATCATGCAGGAGGTCATTGTCGAGGGGTTTGCCAAGGCTTAGGGCACCAAGGTGGAGATTGTGAGGATCTGTTGAAAGGAATATGCCCTCAAGCCAATTAATTTTTTGGGTTGTTCTTTGTATTCCAAACTCATGTAATGATATTTTTCATAAATAAATAAAGGCATTTATTTCATCATATGCAGTGTCTTATTATTTATTTAAGATTATGATGAACCCTATAAATTAAGGCTATGGTTTTAGGATTATGATGAGATCATACTAGTGAGACCTAAAATCTTAAAACCCTAATTTAAATATTCTAAGTCGATGGGACATTGAGTTAGGGATCAATGTTTTTTGGTAAGACTATCACACTCTTTGTATGCTCGATTGATAGGGTGATTGATCTCACAACAACTTATGTATGACACTAATACAAGAATGTAGATGCTCATTAGAGAATGAGTTCATTGAATTGATCCAAATCGAGAATATCTAATAGAGTCTTATCTACATGTCAATAGATGGTTCTCATATTGGAATTTGTGCATGTAATCCTTTGACCTGAAACTATCATAGAATCTTATATATATAAATTCATATTTTGGTTCATACTCATTCATGACTCAGTTATGTACGGGATGATCTGGATATGGTAGATTATATATATGAAGGTTGTGAGTAGGTTAACATGGAATCGATCTCTCTTGGTAACAGGAAATAGCATCCTACCCGCTTCAAACAAATGATGATTCTGAAAGATTCTGATCAAAGCATGATGAAAATTAGAAAAGGTTTTTAATGTTTTATTAAATGAATCATCATCATAAGATTAAAAGAGAAATGAATATGATATTGGGATTGACATATTTTCATACCCAGAGTCGTATTCAGGATACAAGGAGATCGAAGGATCTAGTTGCATGGTAATTTTCACTGAAGGATATTTTGATTTTTTCATTAAAATTTCACATCTTTTGAGAAGTCATGATATGTTTCTAGACATCAATCACGTCTTTTGGGTTTGATCAAATTAAAATTTTAATTTGATCATTAAATTAGAAAGTATTCTAAATTAAGTCAAATTGGATTGGCTAGTTTTGACTTAAATCGATTTGGTTGAGTTCTAACTAGATTAGGTCAAATCACATGTAGACTCACTGCTGGTTAGATGTGGAACCCAATGGGTCACACACAAAGAGAATTGATTAAGGGTCTAATTGGATTAGACCATGTTTGCAAGATGAACATGCTAACACATATAGCAAACCCTAGCACCTGGTTCCGAATTGGATTTGAATCAGTTTCTGATTTGGGCTAATTAAGATCCAATTTGAGCCAAATAGGATTTGGTCTTGAATTGGATTAACTGAGACTGATTGGGCTTCATTTGGGGTGCCACAAACTTGAATCCCACATGCCAGAGAGTCTTTCTCTTGCACGTGGGAAGTCTTTCATACGCAAAGAATTTTTGGCGCATGGAATTTGTTGGCACCTACCTTCTTTGACTTTTTTCATTTGTTATGTCGTGTAAAAAATTTTGAATAGGTGTGGACATTTGATATGGGGTTATAAAGAGTCCTCCTACAAGTTAAAAAATCCATTTTATTTTTAATTTTTATCGCCCAGGATTTTTTGTCGCCCAGGATTCCTTGCCGCCCAGGACTCCATGCCGCCCACTCCTTCTTGACGCCTCTTGGACCAAGTCAAAGTCCCAAGGACTTTGACTATTTAATGATCATCTCCACACCTTCTTGCTAAATGGGCATCCTTTTCTAGAGCCATTGGATGGCCCTTTTATCTGATCTAATGGATGAAAAGGGTGGTGCTAATAATGAAATATTGCGACTCTTCATAAATAACTTACGTAGAATTAATCCAAGAGTTCTTCTACTTTAAGGCACCTCTTGGACTAAGTTTATATCTCATTATTTACTGATGAGGCATGAGATTGGCTGAAGGAACATGAGATTTTTTTTTAAAAGGGTGCAAGAAATTTAGTTGGCACCCCTACGTACTTTATAAATAGGGGTACGCACCAAGAGTCTGAAGGTGTGAACAATTATCTTTCTTTCTTACAAAAGTTTTTTTTGTCTGATTTTCTTTCTTTCCTTCTCTTGTCTAGACCTTGTCCTTATAAGGATAAGAAGTCATCTTAAGACTAAGAGATTAGGAAGGAAAATTAAGAAGACAAAGAAAAAGAAAGATAGATAAAGAGAGGCAAGGAAGGTGACATAAAGGCTAAAGAAGGTCTTGCCCTTTTAATTAAAGTTCTTATTATTAGAACTCTAATTATATAAATCAGAGATGCTGGTGTCTTGATCAAGTCTCTATGTGGATCAACGTTAAAGGGTGAACACGTGGGCACCTGGTGGAAACCCTGACGGATTGCTATCGACGATTAGAGTCAATTTAGGGTTTAGTGATAAAAGGTATGTTCTAATACTTTCTTTTATATTATAAATGCATGTTATATAATTTAATTGATAATAAGGTGGTCCTAGGGTTCGGGTTTGATTTATATGATTTCATGTTTTTACTTTGAAATCCATGCTTCAGTCCTGTACACCAATCCCATCAGTGGTATCAGAGAAAGCCTTATTAGGTTAAATCATATAATGCTTTGCTTATAATATAATGGCACAAAAGAAAAGTATGATATATTCTTTTTGTATTTATTTTCATATTATTTATATGATGAGATCAGATTCTTTTATTTACCATAATGAGATTATGATGTATATATTATTCTGTAAAGGTTGCCCTGATATAGTGAAAAGTATTCACTATATAATGATGGTTGTCCTAGAATAATTATACATATTAGTAGATATATATAAATTTTTTTATAATTAATGCTATTACGCATTTAGTTTGACTTAAATCAGAATGTGCATTGAGACTTTTTAAATCCCTCTTTAAAAATTATATTAAGTTATAGTGTAATTAATCTATAGCTATATCAGTCGAGATGTCTAATTGATCAATTGGTGTCTGGGATAAATGGTTCATGATTGGTAAAGAGAATGTGATTTTTTAAATAGTTCTATTGTCTGACCTGGCCAATTTATTGGTGTATAAGAAAAGCAACAGGAGGACTCCCACTTCTCTCCCACTTACCTGGCTGATTTGATTAATTTAATTCTAGATTGATATGCTTAATATTACATTCACTACATTAAGAACTTCCATCATACTAGGTTCTTATTATGTCCAGAACCATATTAGTTTTGTTGTGTAACCACAAGATCTATCATGGGGAATGATGTAATATTAATCTAATGCATGATGCTTAGAGCATTTTGAATATACTGCTTTGTTGTGTAACCACAAAAGTAGTCATATTTCATTTTAACTGTATATAAATGAAGGATTCTATTTAAACTAAAATATTAAAGTTTGTTGTGCTAACACAAGGCTATTAATATTTTAGAGGCAAAAGTTTTTTGAGAGTTGCATAAAATGCAATTCGAAAGAGTTTCCTACCTTTGAACTTATAACAGGTTTGTTGTGCAACCATAAGATCTTTTATAAGGACTTATGATCTTATTCTCACTAAGAAAATAAGAGGGCTATATTTTTTTGATTAAATAGTAGAAGACATAATTAAATTAAAGTTCTAATTTAATTATGTTTGTCATCATGAGTTGTTTGCTTATATATTATTTTTTTAATATGGAGATTAAATGGCTTCTTCACTTTCATTGCATTCAATTTTGGATTCAAATAAATTGACTGGTCAAAATTATGTTGACTGGTTGAGAAATCTAAAAGTAGTACTCAGTCAAGAAAAACTTTTCTATATTCTTGATGCCCCTGATCCTAAGCCATTAGAAAATGATGCCACAGATGAAGATAAGTCTGCATACAAGATGTGGCAAAATGATTTCCTTACTATCAAATGCATCATACTTGCCTCTATGAATAATGAATTTAGAGGCAGCATGATAGCATGGACACTCAATCCACATTGCTCAATCTAAAAGAGCTTTATGGAGAGCATAGTAGGACCGCTAGATATGAGATATCTAAGCAATTATTTTCTGTAAGAATGACAGAAGGAACATCCGTACAAAATCATATTTTGATGGTAATTGATAAGCATCATAAATTTATAAATAAAAGTATTAATTTATTAATTAATTTATATTAATTTTTAATAATTAATAATCAATTTATATATAATTTTTAAAAAATTGATATTTTTATTAATTAAAAAATTAATTAAAAAATAATAAAAATAATAAAAATTAAAAAATAAAATTTTATTATCAATAGAAAGAGCTCATTTTTTTGATCACAACGAAATAAATTTTAAGTAAAACGGAGCTAAAATGGAAAAGATATCAATTTTTTTTAAAAAAATATAAAATAAATAAAAATTAAATAAAAAAAGAAAATGGCTCAGCCGGCTCCGCAAGCCAAGCCATCAAAGCCGACTCAGTCGTTGAAGCCATCAGCCGGTCTACGATCCAGGCATGGACCGCCAGCTCAGCAAAATCTGGCAAATCAGAGCCTGCCACGTGGTGGACCTAGACCCTTAAAGGGTCTACAGAAATTTATCGCGGCTCACAGGGCAATCTGGTCATTTCACTCGATGACAGAAGCGCTGATTGGCTGCGGTGTGCGGTGCGGCCGGTCCATCTGGTCCATGGGAATAGTAATTGCGCGATCGGACGGCTGCGGTTGATTGCGGTCATGATCGGACGGCGGTGGTGATTTTCAGGCTTGATTCAAATTCTATTAAGCGATCTGGCGCGATCCAATGGCCAGAAAACCTAAGTGATGAAGATCTGACGGTCCAGAATGCTGCCGGTGGTTATCAAGACTCCCAAAGCACGATTTGCGGCCAGATTTCCTCGATCAAGCGCGATCCAACGGCCAGAATTTAATCCGACCCGATCTGAGCTGATCTGCATCCGATTTTGATGATTTTTGGACCGTTGGATTTCTATTGAACGGCTGGATTTTATCAGATTTACCAGAGTCGTATCAGAGCTATTTTGATTCAAATTTTATCCAAATTTTTTTATATTTTTACGATTACAAAGGCTATTAGTCCCATATTGCCTTTAGAAAAAAATATCCAGCCCTCTTAGCTCTATAAAAAGGATCCCAGGCCACCAGAAATCAACATCTCCGATCAAAGTGAAGCTTTGGTATAGGGCAAAGCCAGGCTATGGGTTAAAGGCTGCTTCGAAGCAACGGGTGCCGAGAAGAAGAGCCGAGCTTCTACACCATCTTTCTGCCAATGCCGATCCAAGATCAGAGATCAGGCTATTTTATTTTATTATCTTTTCTTTTTAAATTTTATGTATTTAAATTTTAAAATTTTAGTTAATAAAAATTTTATTTTTGTATTTTAATTTTTACTTTTTATTTTAATTTCTGTACTTTAAATTATTGCTTTGCAAGTAGATGCTAAGATCTAACTAGTAGATCTTAGTACCAAGTTTAAATTCCTATACCTTTTAATTTTTGCTTTTAATTTTTCGACTTCACTTTTGATTTCTAAAAAATTCTTTTCTTCTTTTCTTTTCAAAAAATCAAAGATTTTCAAATCTAAAAACACTACCTTCCCTGTGGATTCGACCCGACTCACTACTATCTATGCATTTTCAATGATTTTAAGAAGTCGGATTAAACTGATAAATACGGTGTCTTAACGACAACATCGCGTTCCTATCAAGTTTTTGGCACCGTTGCCGAGGAAGGAATAGATGCTATTTTTTTCTTTGATTTCTTTGATTTTTTTTTTTTTGTTAAATTAATTATATTTTTTTAATATTGCTTACTAATTTTTTTTATTATTTTTGTAGAAAAAAAGGGAGAAAACGAAGAAAGCATCTAAATTTTGGTGAGATCAATCCTAACCCTAGTCCTCTTTTCTTTTTATTTATTTATTTATTTATTTTATTTTTAAATTAATTTAAAAAATATCCATTTAAACCTAATTAAAAGCCTCATGATAAGATTAGAAATCCTAACTATTTAGAGCATGCATCATATTAGTTTTATTTTTATTTTTATTTTTTTTGGTGATTGCTGGAGGCAAGGTAAGCCTTTCAGAATACAATTAGTTACATGCATCTAGTTTAAATTGCATAGAACCCTTTGATTGAATTTTTTTTTTTTTTGCATATTCATATTAAATCAAATTAAGGGCACAACCCAATTAAACAAGATAAGGTGGGGATTTGATCACCCTTCCTTAGCCCACAAACAACCAACCAACATCCTGCATTGACCTAAACCTTTAAATTAAAATCAATTAGACATCAACCCTAGGAACTCGAGCTCAATAGGACAAGGAATCCTAAGAGTTGAACCGGGTTAGGATAAATCAATTTGACTGGTGTCTAGGAAAGTGGTTCAGGGACGATTGGGCCCGAAGGAAGGTGGTTTCTAATTGGTTCCGTTCGCTTACCTGGCCAAGCATAATTGGTGTCTAAGGCAAGCAACGGGGGGACTCCCACCGACCTTACACTTACCTGGCTAGTTGATTGGCTAATCCTACACTTGGAGGGCTTGAAGGTGACCTTGGCAGTTAGGAGCTGTCTAGATTTAGGATAACCCTTTAGTCAGGATTGATTGACCAACTTGATTGCTAACCAACATCAAACCTAATTAAACCTAATTCTTCTCTTTCTTCTTAGTTCTAGGACTCCTTAGGATCTTTTCTTTAGAACTCTTCTCCTTACTCCTCTAAAAATAAAATAAAAATAAAATAAAATAAAAATTAAATTAAACTAACTAAAAAATATTAAAAATGATAATTAAATTAAATTAAATTAAATTAAAATTAACAATAAAAAATAATTAAAAAAATTAATTTTTAATATAATAAAATAATAATAATAATAATAAATAAAAAAATATTCTAAAAATTTTTAAACCATACATTAGGGTTACACTAATACATGCATGGTAGGAAATCGCTTTTTCTGATTTAGTTGAACTTAATTGAATGGTTGATTCACATTAAACATAATAATCAAATGGCTAATATAAATCTAATAGTCCAAAAATTAGATAAAGTTGACCTTCTTGATCAGAAAATAGATCAACTCCTAATCCTAGGTCAACAATCTTCTAATTATCAGGAGAGTTATTCAATCTGTGCTAGTCCAACCCATCATGTAAGTGAATATCCTATGACTGCACAGTTTTCATATTTTATCCAAGAACAAGTTCAAGCTACTCAAGGATACTCCAAATTGATTAATGACCCATTTTTAAATTCATATAATTCAGATTGGAGTAACTTTAATTTTTCTTGGACATCCCAACAGACTCAGGCTCAGACCCAAATTTCACTTGAGCAAAATTATCAAAATTATGCCTATAATAATGGTCAGCCTAGTCAGTTTAACCAGCCATCATATTATAATCAGCCTTCATACCCACCTCCTCAACAGACCAATCTAGCTGATGATAGATTTAACCAACTTCAACAATTAATTCTAACTCAACAGCAATCTATCGCCAGACTAGAAGCTCAAATAGGATACAATTAGTTGAGTCTAACATGAGGAGAGAACTAGATCAACTACCGAACCTACCAATTTTCAAACAACCCACCTAATGACCACCAACCACCTGGATTAAATTATCAATCTAATGTTTCATCTAAGAATCTCCAATTTGAGAATACCAAATAAGAACCTACCAATTTTAAATAATCCACCTAATGACCACCAACACCTGATTAAATTATAAGAATGTTTCATCTAAGAATCTCCAATTGAGAATACCAAAGTAATTTCTGAACTTAAAAGCTATAGGATTCTTATGGACCCATACCAAGACCAGGTGAGAGAGGCTAGTACTGATGCTAGCCAAAATAAAAATTTAGAGGAACTGGTTAGTACTGAGACTAACCACATAGAAGAACCCAAGCCAGGAATTAGTACTGATGCTAGTTCCAGTTTAAATGAGATAGAAATAAGGAAAAAGAGAATAGATGATTTATCCGAGACTTATAAACCTAATGTCCTATTCCCTTCAACCCTAGAAGTTGGTTCTTCTTATAAAAATCAAAAGGCATGTAATGAAATATCAATGGAGTTGTTTAAAGCAAGATCACATTAATTTACCTCCAGAATTAAAACTGCCTTTAGTCACCATTCTAGCACCCATTGAATCAAACTTAACTCCTAAAACTCCATTCATGAGCATTTTAGAAGAACAAATAGGAGTAATTCTTAATAAACATGGGTCTGAGAATGGAATCACAAATTATATCCCTAAAATTAACAAAGATTATATCAATAATGGGATTATAAATCATCTTTCTGAGATTGGCAATCCAAAACCATTGAAATTTGTCAATCCAATATTCGACACAGGATAGTGAGCTACATTGTGTCTGGCTGAAGACGGTAAACTTAGCGCTTGTTGGGAGGCAACCCAATATTTAGTTTTTATCTAATTTATCTTATTTTTTTTTTAGGATAATTTGAATAAGTTGGAGGGAGAGCTCAAATTTGTAAAGGCATGTGCTGGACCAAAAAATAAATAAATAAATAAAAAATAAAAAAATAAAAAAATATACTGAGTTAGGTGTATTCTTCTATTTTTTTATTACATCCTTTATTTTTTTCTTCTCCATTGAGGATAATGTCGATTAAGTTGGGGGGAGAGAAAAAAAATAAAAAAATTTAAAATTTTAAGTCCTCAAAAAAGTTAGTATTTAGTATTTAGATACTTGATTATGCTTAAGAATCGAATTAAACTAAGCATTTTAAAAAAAAAATTGATGCACAGATCAGAGAATCTATGAGATATTGAGGAATCAAGTATTAAGAAAATTCAATAAAGAGTTAAGTCTAGAACATAAAATTTTTTTTCTTGGAGCATTTCTAATTATTTCTACTAGCATCAAAGAAAAGTCTACTTTTTATAGGCTTGTGTAGGGTAACTATACGTTTCTTCATATAAAAATTTATTTTAATAAAATAGTTTTCAAGTACTTCTCACTGAGTAACCGGGCCTCTTTGCCTAAGCAAGCATTGAGTTTCGCGTCAAAAGGTGGGAAGGGCAAAGAAGCTCGTTGTAAAGCTAGTCTTAACTCGTAGCCTATTTGATTCGAGCTAGTAAGCCCGAGGGGTATTCTATACCTAGTGCCCTAAAGCCAACTGGTTTGGGAGTCATTGGCCCAAGACTCGCTACATGGATCAAATAGAAAGCTTAAGGAGTTAAGACACTCAATAGTGGTACAACGTTAAAAAAAAAAAAAAAAAAAGAAAAAAGAAAAAAACATTGGTTTTCCCACCGAGTAACCGGGTCCCGTTGCCTAAGTAAGCAATGATATTCGCATCAAAAAGTGGGCAATGTGAAAATAAAAATTAATAAATGAAGGATGGAAAGTAGCAATACACCTTGCCTATATGAAAGTTTAGACAAATCAGAATAATAAATGAAGGATGGAATAATTTAGAAAAAATTCTGAAAAATTTAATGTTCTTTACTTAATTTTTCTATTGATAAGTATTAATACCCCAATGATATATCTCATTTAAGCTCTACTGAATATCAATGGCCATTTTGAAAATTGCTTAGGTAAAATTCGAAACTCTAAAGTTAAAAGGTATTTAAAACTAAATTCTTTCTTTACTCGAGGACGAGCAAAGCTTAAGTTGGGGGGTGTGATAAGCATCATAAATTCATCAATAAAAGTATTAATTTATTAATTAATTTATATTAATTTTTAAGAATTAATAATCAATTTATATATAATTTTTGAAAAATTCATATTTTTATTAATTAAAAAATTAATTAAAAAATAATAAAAAATAATAAAAATTAAAAAATAAAATTTTATTATCAATAGAAAGAGCTCATTTTTTTGATCACAACGAAATAAATTTCAAGTAAAACGGAGCTAAAATGGAAAAGATATGAATTTTTTTAAAAAAATATAAAATAAATAAAAATTAAATAAAAAAAGAAAATGGCTCAGCCGGCTCCGCAAGCCGAGCCACCAAGCCAAGCCGAGCCATCAAAGCCGACTCAGCCGTTGAAGCCATCAGTCGGTCTACGATCCAGGCGTGGACCGCCAGCTTAGCAAAATCTGGCGAATCAAAGCCTGCCATGTGGTGGACCTAGACCCTTAAAGGGTCTACAGAAATTTATCGCGGCTCATAGGGCAATCTGGTCATTTCACTCAACGACAGAAGCGCTGATTGGCTGCGGTGTGCAGTGCGGCCGGTCCATCCATTCCATGGGAATAGTAATTGCGCGATCGGACGGCTGCGGTTGATTGCGGTCATGATCGAACGGCGGTGGTGATTTGCAGGCTTGATTCAAATTCTATTAAGCGATCTGGCACGATCCAATGGCCAGAAAACCAAGTGATGAAGATCTGACGGTCCAGAATGCTGCCGGTGGTTATCAAGACTCCCGAAGCACGATTTGCGGCCAGATTTCCTCGATCAAGCGCGATCGGACGGCCAGAATTTAATCCGACCCGATCTGAGCTGATCTGCATCCGATTTTGATGATTTTTGGACCGTTGGATTCCTATTGAACGGTTGGATTTTATCAGATTTACCAGAGTCATATCAGAGCTATTTTGATTCAAATTTTATCCAAATTTCTTTATATTTTGATGATTACAAAGGCTATTAGTCCCATATTGCCTTTAGAAAAAAATATCCAGCCCTCTTAGCTCTATAAAAAGGACTCCAGGCCACCAGAAATCAACATCTTCGATCAAGGTGAAGCTTTGGTATAGGGCGAAGCCAGGCTATGGGTTAAAGGCTGCTTCGGAGCAACGGGTGCCGAGAAGAAGAGCCGAGCTTCTACACCATCTTTCTGCCAATGCCGATCCAAGATCAGAGATCAGGCTATTTTATTTTATTATCTTTTCTTTTTAAATTTTATGTATTTAAATTTTGAAATTTTGGTTAATAAAAATTTTATTTTTATATTTTAATTTTTGCTTTTTATTTTAATTTTTGCACTTTAAATTATTGCTTTGCAAGTAGATGCTAAGATTTAACTAGTAGATCTTAGTACCAAGTTTAAATTCCTATACCTTTTAATTTTTGCTTTTAATTTTTCGACTTCACTTTTGATTCTAAAAATTCTTTTCTTCTTTTTTTTTCAAAAATCAAAGATTTCAAATCTAAAAACACTACCTTCCCTGTGGATTCGACCCGACTCACTACTATCTACGCATTTTCAATGATTTTAAGAAGTCAGATTAAACTGATAAACACGGTGTCTTAACGACAACATTGCGTTCCTATCAGTAATTGACCTAATCACTCGATTAAGTCAATTAGATTTTATTATGGATGGAGAGTTAAGCCTGGATTTGATCCTGCAATCACCTCCAAAATTATTTTCTCAGTTTGTCATGAACTATCATATGAACAAACTAAATTTTTCCTTGCCTGAGCTGTTAAATATGCTCAAGATAGTAGAAAGCCATATCAAGAAAGATAAGGCTCCTCTTCTTCTTGTGGATGGGATGTCCAAGAAGAAGGTAGGTAAAAAGGGTTCAAAGAGAAGGTTGAATTCTAAAAGTGGTATAAATAAGAAGCAAAAGAGGAAGAAGATCTCCAAACAGACAACCTATTTTCACTGCAGCAAAATAGGTCATTGGAAGAGGAATTGCAAGGCTTACCTTGCAACTGTGAAGTCTGATGCAAATAATATACCAAAAGGTATGTATGAGATACATACTATATTATTATTAAATTCTTTCATTTCAAATTCTTAGGTATTAGATACCGGCTGTGGTTTTCATATCTGCAAATCTTTGTAGGGGCTGCAGAAAATTAAGGGTTTGAAGAAAGGTGACTTCAAGCTCTATGGCGCTGGAGGAGAGTCTATCCAAGCAGAAGTTATAGGGATAAATATATTGAAGTTACCTTATAGAAAGATCTTAAAGCTTACAAATTATTATTATATGCCTAAGATCATTAGAAATATTATATCTATATCCTTATTATTAAAATATGATTATAGTCTTAATGTAATGAGCGAAGGTTGCTCAATCAAATATTCTAATGAAAATATCTGTTTTAGCATATTTAGCAATGGTTTGCTGACTCTATGTTTGGATGACAATATATTTCATATTGATGAAAATAGAAAATGTAAGAGAGATGACATAAATAATATTTTACTTTGGCATTATTGATTAGGTCATATTAGTGAGGCTTGGATTAACAAGTTATACAAAGAAAAGTTCTTTGATCCTTTTGATTATGAATCATTGGGAACTTGTGAATCATGCCTCATGGGTAAAATGACCAAGATTCCATTTAGTGGACATGGAGAAAGGACAAATGAGTTATTAGGACTTGTACATACGGATGTATGTGGTCCTATGACAACTCAAGCTAGAGGAGGATACTCTTATTTTATAACATTCACTGATGATTTATCTAGGTTTGGATATGTGTATCTTATGAAATACAAATCAGAAGCCTTTGATAAATTTAAAGAGTATCAAAGTATGGTCGAAAAATAAACTGAATAATGTATAAAAATTCTTCGATCTGATCGAAGAGGAGAATACTTATCCAGTGACTTTCTAGACTATCTTAAAGTTAAAGGGATTCTCTATGAATAGATACCTCCTTATACACCATAATTAAATGGTGTAGCCAAAAGAAAAAATCATACCTTATTAGATATGGTATGGTTCATGATGTGCTTCACTGAATTACCTATTTTCTTCTAGGGTCATGCTTTGGAGATTGCAATTTACATCTTGAATAGAGTTCCTTCTAAATCTGTATCTAGTACTCCATATGACATATGGAGAAGTAAGAAACCTAATCTTAAGTATCTTAAGATATGGGGTTGTCCAGCATATGTCAAAAGAAATTTTAGATATAAACTTGATGCTAGATCAGATAGATGTCTATTTATAGGATATCCTAGAAATAGTATAGGATATTTATTCTACCATCTTACTGAACAAAAGGTATTTGTAAGTAGGCATGCCACTTTCATGGAAAGAAAATTTATCCTAGAAAAGGGCAGCGGCAAAAATATTGAACTTAGTGAAGTTCAAGAAAAACAAATAGAAATTTCTCAATCATATAATCACATAAAAGAACCAGAACACATAACTCCTATCCATAGGTCTAAAAGAGCATGAAAAATACCTATAAGGTATGGTTTCATTATTGAGAACAATGAAGCCCAAGTCATTGAGAATGACGAACCTCTGACCTATACGAAAGCAGTCAAAAGTAAAGACTCTTACAAATGGTTGGCTGCCATGCAATTCAAAATAGAATCCATGCACACCAACAAAGTATGGACTTTGGTGGATGCACCAGAGGATATTAATCCTATTGGATGCAAATAGAATTTTAAGAAAAAGATTGGAGCTGATGGTCAAATTGAAACCTATAAGGCCAAATTGGTGGCTAAGGGTTTTAGGCAAAAAATAGGGGATTGATTATGATGAAACATTTTCACCTGTTGCCATGCTCAAATCTATTTAGATTATGCTTGCTATAGCAGCATACCATGACTATGAAATATGGCAAATGGATGTAAAGACTGCCTTCCTTAATGGTTTCCTTGAGGAGGAGGTCTATATGTCACAACCAAAGGGATTTGAGTCAAATGAGAGACCAAATCAGGTATGCAAGCTTAAGAGATCCATTTATGGATTAAAGCAAGCATCAAGGAGTTGGAACATCCATTTTGATGAAATAGTAAAAGAGTTTGGTTTTATCAAGAATGTTGATGAACCACGTGTGTATAAGAAAACTACTGGAAGAACCAAAGTCTTCTTGGTTCTGTATGTAGATGACATACTCCTCTTTGAGAATGATATCTCAATGTTACAATCAATCAAATTATGGCTATCAAATAAGTTTTCTATGAAAGATTTGGGAGAAGCATCCTATATACTAGGAATAAAGATCTATAGAGATAGATCTAAGAGGATGCTAGGCTTGTCCCAATCAAGGTACATTGACTTAATACTAAAAAGATTCAGTATGGATGGGAGTAAAAGAGGTTATTTATCCATGAGTCAAGGCATACATCTCTCTAAAAAGATGTCTCCAAAGACACCTGAAGAAAGAAATAATGAGTTCTATTCCTTATGCTTCAGCTATTGGATCAATAATGTATGCCATGTTATGTACAATGCCTGATGTTGCTTATGCTTTAGGCATTGCAAGTAGATTTCAAGCTAATCCAGGAGAGGATCATTGAAAAGCTGTGAAAAATATTCTTAAGTACTTGAGAAGGACTAAAGATATTTTTCTAGTATATGGTGGTTCTAATCTTAAATTAGAAGCATATTCTGACTCTAGTTTTTAATCAGACCAAGATGATAGCAAATCCATTTCAGGGTATGTCTTTACTCCGAACGGTGGAGCAGTAAGTTGGAAGAGTACTAAGCAGCCAACTGTAGCTAACTCAACCACTGAAGCAAAATACATAGCTGTAAGTGAAGCTGCCAAGGAAGCTATTTGAATGAAGAAGTTCATCACTGAATTGGGTGTTATTTCTGAAATTGAGAATCCAGTACCACTTTACTGTGATAATACTGGAGCTGTTGCTCAAGCAAAAGAACCAAGGTCTCATCATAAATTCAAACATATTCTAAGATGCTTCCATTTCGTTCATAAAATTATTGAAAGACAAGATGTAGTCATAGAATGAGTTGATATAAAGAACAACATAGCAGATCCATTTACTAAGGCTTTACCACTGCAACTGTTTGATCACCACCTTGATTGTACGGGATTAAAACATAAGGGTGATTGGCTTTAATGCAAGTGGGAGATTGAAAGAAATATGCTCTCAAGCTAATTAATTTTTTGGACTGTTCTTTGTATTCCAAACACATGTAATGACATTTTTAATAAATAAATAAAGGCTTTTATTTCATCATATACAGTGTCTTATTATTTATTTAAGATTATGATGAACCTTATAAATTAGGGCTATAATTTTAGGATTATAATGAGATCATACTAGTGAGACCTAAAACCTTAAAACCCTAATTTAAATATTCCTAGTCGATGGGACATTGAGTTAGGGATCAATATTTTTTGGTAAGACTAGCACATTCTTTGTATGCTCGATTGAGAGGGTGATTGATCTCACAATAACTTGTGTATGACACTAATACAAGAATGTGGGTGCTCATAAGAGAATGAGTTCACTGAATTGATCCAAATCGAGAATATCTAATGGAGTCTTATCTATACGTCAATAGATAGTTCTCATAGTGAAATTTGTGCATGTAATCCTTTGACCTGAAACTACCATAGAATCTTATATATGTAAATCCATATTTTGATTCATACTCATTCATGACTCAGTTATGTACAGGATGATCTAGATATGGTAGATTATATATATGAAGGTTTTGAGTAGGTTAACATGGAATCGATCTCTCTTGGTAAGAGGAAATAGCATCCTACCTGCTTCAAACAAATGATGATTCAGAAAGACTTTAATCAAAGCATGATGAAAATTAGAAATGATTTCTAATGTTTCATTAAACGAATCATCATCATAAGATTGAAAGAGAAATAAATATGATATTGGGATTGATATATTTCCATACCCAGAATCATATTCAGGATACAAGGAGATCGAAGGATCTAGTTGCATGGTAATTTTCACTGAAGGATATTTTTGGTACTTCCATCAAAATTTTACATCTTCCGTAAAGTCATGATATGTTGCTAGATGTCAATTATGTCTTGTGGGTTTGATCAAATTAAAATTTTAATTTGATCAATAAATTAGAAAGTATTCTAAATTAAGTCAAATTGGGTTGGCTAGTTTTGACCTAAATCGGTTTGGTTGAGTTCTAACCAGATTAGGTCAAATTACATCCAGACTCACCGCTGGTTAGATGTGGAACCCAATGGGTCACACACAAAGAGAGTTGATTAAGGGTCTAATTGGATTAGACCATGTTTGCAAGATGAACATCCTAGCACATGTAGCAAACCCTAGCACCTTGTTTCAAATTGGATTCGAATCGACTTTCGATTTGGGCGAATTAAGATCTGATTTGAGTCAAATAGGATTTGGTCTTGAATTGGATTAACCTAGACTGATTGGGCTTTAGTTAGGGCACCACATACCTGAATCCCATGCACTAGAGTGTCTCTCTCTTGCGCGTGGGAAGTCTTTAGTGTGCAAAGAATTTTTGGTGCATGAAATTTGTTGGTGCCTACCTTCTTTGACTTTTCCCATTTGTTATATCACATAAAAAATTTTGAATAGACATGGACATCTGATACGGGCGATAAAGAGTCCTTCTACAAGTTAAAAACTCCATTTTATTTTTAATTTTTATCGCCTAGGATATTTTGTTGCCTAAGACTCCTTGCCGCCTAGGACTCCATGCCGCCCACTCCTTCTTGATGCCTCTTGGATCAAGTCAAAGTTCCTTGGGACTTTGACTATTCAAAGATCATCTCCACGCCTTCTTGCTGAATGGGCATCCTTTTTTAGAGCCATTGGATGGCCCTTTTATCTGATCTAATGGATGAAAAGGGTGGCGCCAATAATAAAATATTGCGACTCTTCGTAAATAACTTACGTAGAATTAGTCCAAGAGTCCTTGTATTTTAAGGCACCTCTTGGATTAAGTCTACATCTCATTATTTACTGATGAGGCATGAGATTGGCTGAAGGGACATATGATTTTTGTTTAAAAGGGTGCAAGAAATTTAGTTGGCAGCCTTACGTACATTATAAATAGGGGTGCGCACCAAGAGTCCGAAGGTCTGAAAAATTATCTTTCTTTCTTACAAAAGTATTTTTTTATCCAATTTTCTTTCTTTTCTTCTCTTATTTAGATCTTGTCCTTATAAGGACAAAAAGTCATCTTAAGACTAAGAGATTAGGAAGGAAAATTAAGAAGACAAAGAATAAAAAAGATAGATAACGAGAGGCAAGGAAGGTGACATAAAGGCTGAAGAAGGTCTTGCCCTTTTAATTAATGTTTTTATTATTAGAACTCTAATTATATAAATCAGAGGTGCTGGTGTCTTGATTAAGTCTTTGTGTAGATCAACGTTGGAGGGTGAACACGTGGGCACTTGGTGGAAACCCTGACGAACTGCTACCGACGATCAGGGTCAATTTAGTGTTTAGCAATAAAAGGTATGTTCTAATACTTTCTTTTATATTACAAATGCATGTTATACGATTTAATTGCTAATAAGGTGGTCCTAGGGTTCGGGTTTGATTTATATGATTTCATGTTTTTGCTTTGAAATCCATGCTTCCGCCCTGTACACCAATCCCATCATTTGTGGTGCTCCCCAGCCTTGGGAGGCCATGGAAGGAGTCAGGAGGTTGGCTCCGGAGATTCCAGGGGCTTGGTTGGTGCTTTGAAAATCTGGGATATAAGGTAAAGCAAGGAACCAAAGCTGGGGTATCAGGACTATAGAAAGAAGATTTTCTATAGGTTAGCTGGCTCAGTCCAAAACTGGGTCGGCTAGGTCTCAATGCATAGACAAAATAGAGAGCTGCACATTTAGAACTACTGGCATGGCACAGGACTGGGCCAGCTCAGTTTCAGATTGAGCCGACCTAGTGGAACTTAGCTAGCTTAGTGTGTGGGCAGAGTTACGTGAGGGCCTATTTTGGGCTAGGGTATGGGATGATCCTAAGGGTCTTAAGGTCTGGTTTGAGAGATCTTAAAGGGGCTAATTCATGTATGGGTCGGATCTAGATCTAGAGGATGAGAGCATTGGAGACATGGGTGTACATAGGCTTGGTGAGTGTTTTCATGTATTGGATTAGTCGGGGAGTTTTTTGGTCAGACCTAATAGCTATTTATAAATACATAGGTTGTATTAGGATTTCATTAATGCTGTGGAATACAGACTTTTTCTCCCTCAACTCTCTTCTTCTCTTCTCTCTAGAGTTGCCATCCTAGGGTTCTTGAAGAAGCCCTAGAGAAGGGGGATATCTCCCTCAAGCCTAAGGAGGGAGGCACCCCATCACAGATCCAGATGGAGGATCGGTGGTGTGCTACCCATAGAGAAGGTCACAGGTTCCTTCAGATCTGTGCTAAAGATCAGAAGCTTACGTAACATGATATCGATGCTTGTGATGTCAAGGATGATTGGCGTTCGAGCGATATCATGGGTCTACAATTTGGTATCAGAGCTAGGTGATTCCTGCAACGTTGTGGATGACAATATAGATATCCGATACACTATCTAATCTAGGGTGCTTGCTAATAGAATAGACTACATTAATAGATTGTGATAACATATATACACCATTGTTCAATTGTCCATAGAAAGTAGTAACACCATTCATAATGACATTACAAACTCATTTTTTTATTGAAATTTCATAATTTTTCATAGCCAAAAGACCTACAGAAATGATATTTAAAAAGAAATTAGGATAGAAATGACAATCTCTAAGAACAATGATATAAGATTCAAATACAAGTTTCAAAATTCTTAAAGCCAGAACTGGAACTAGTCTTCCATCTCCAACGTTTAGGAATCTCTCATCTTGCTCGAATTTTCTACTGACCTGCAACCCCTGCAACAATTGCAAATATGGTAAGGGCTACCCATATCCAATACCCAATCAGTAATATCATAAATAAAAAAATTGCAAGAAGTTATCATATAAATACCTTATCCAGCAACAGCTTGCTTCTTTCTCTGTCTGTTCGGGTTCAAGGAGGCAATGTACTAAGGATAGTTCCTCTTCCAGTGCCCCCGCTTCTTGCAAAAGAAGCATTCAGCTTGACTCTTATCGGGCTCGATCTTCTTAGTCTAGCCCTACACTGATGTCCCAGCCTGAACTTGCACCTTCTTTATTTTCTTCTTCTTGTTTTTCTTTCCTTTTCTAAAGAGTCGAGAAGCAAAAGATGAACCTCCCACTAAGTTCACTAACTCTTTATGGAGCTGGTGATCCTTCTCGAAGTTTTGAAGTAACCCCAGTAAGCCATGGTAGTTTACTTCAGGCTTTGTCATTCTATAATGAGTAAGGAAAGGGCGATAGGACTTTGGCAGCAAGTTCAATATTGCATCTTTCCCAAGTTGTTCGTGCAAGAAAAAGATGAGTTTGCTCAAGCGCTCTATCAGCTTAATCATATACAGTACATGATCAGTGACAGAGGCTCCATCCTGCATTTTAGCATTGAAGATGGCACAATTAGTCTTGTGCCTCTCAACATCATCGAGTGTGCCAAAAGAATCCTCCAACACTTAGAGCATTTCATTTGGTTGAGCTATCTCAAACCTACGACTGAACACGTCACTAATCGTAGCTAGCATAATGCAGTGCCCTGTGGTTCGATCACTGAGCCACTTTTGATAAGTGTCTCTGATTGTTCCATGTGCATTGGTAGCTAGCTCCTTAGGTGTAGGATCTATCAACACATATAGGATCCATTCATGCTCCAGGATAATCTTCAACTTTCGATACCAGCTATCGAAGTTGGATCCCACCAACTTATCATTGTCAAACAATGATCAGAGCGATAGGAAAGTGGCCATGTTTGCACAAAGAAAAATCAAAACCTAATTAGTAATTGATTCATTAAATCTAAAAATTTTTACTTTAATTAAAAGGTTTCTCCCACTATTTTATTCGAATTAGTAGCCTCTACCTCCAATTCGTGGAATTATCCTAATTTCTTAGTGGATGCTAAAATTCACATAGACTATACACGAGCCCAACTTTGGTTGGCCCACCCATGCACATGTAAAGGTAGGTTCATAACCAATTATTTCTTCAAATAATTTTCAGAAATTAAATTTTGCCCCAGGCTCTGATCAGTTGGCTTTGGCCTTCTTAGAAAAGACTCCAATTAGGTCCAACCATTAACATGACCATACTTGGCCCATCCAACCAATGAATGATCAGGCCTAACTTTGGTTGGCCCACCTGACCACCATTTAGAAAGATGTATCCAAGAGATCATATAATGAATGATAATTTCATCAATCGATAAGCATTAGGCCTTTGGGCCTCTAATGATTATCCAACTGATGGACCCATTATCATCCACTTTAATGAAAGGCTATGATCCAGTTATCATATAACTATTTCATTTTAGAAACCTAATAATTTTAGAGGATTTAATTTATAGAAGCTAGTAGGTCAGATTAACCAGCTTGTCATGATCCTCCTACTAACTTCACCAAGTCAGCTTAAGGAAGATCATTAATAGGCTAGTCTAGGAGCACCTAAATCAGTCAAACTGATTTACCTAGCTGACATGGGTCAGCTCAAAAACTTAAGCGATCTGATCAAAACATAATCTCACCAGGAGGTCAGATAAGTTCGATCAATGGAAGGATCTGCCAGGCATGCCTTAGACACCATAAAAAATGGTCAGCTAAGCGAGCTACCAATTAAAAACCACTGGTCTGGTTTACCTTAGACACAAACTGGTTTAATTAGTTTCAATTAGATCAACCTAACAATTTATGCTAGACCTTCTAGTCAAGAATCAAGTCCATCTTAGGTCTTGTTAAAGATATGGACTTGATCAACTATAACTATTGCAATTGATCTAGAAAATCCTTGACCTAATCTAAGACAATAATTGATTAGATTTAGTCAATTCGCTAATTAAGTCCATTCTTTAATCTAACCCTAGGTCTAACTCAATTAATGGACCTAACTCCCACTAACCCATTAACCCAATGTGTTATGATTTGTGTCATAGGATCTTCAATTTATAATCCTAGAACCTAATCAAACAACGTCTTAATTCTTAATTAAGTTTTGAGCTGAGGGTCGGGGTTTGGCATTTCAAAAATAGTTTTTATATTTGTAAAATATTTTTATAATATCGTTCTATCAACCAAGTTACATGTTTGATTCATAATCAATATGCAAGAAATATAAATATGAATCTACTTTAGATCTAATTTAAACAGGTTCATATAATTGAAATAGTTTCAATAATAATCAATCATAAATCCTCCTAAATCAAATATAATATATTTATGAAGATTAAAATTAGATTAAAATATTTTTAATTAGATCATAAAATCTTTTAGATCTAATCTAAAATTTTATGATCAATATTATAAATCAGCACATACTAGGACAACCTATTCACTGTAAGGGATAAACCTTACAGTAGGACAACCTTATGACAGTCCATACAATCTAAAATATTTTATTTTTAGATCTAAAATTATTTTAAATTTATTAAATCATAAATTAAATTAGGTTAAATTTAATAAATTTATAATTAGAGTTAGATCATCACGAACTAGGACAACCTTTTCACTGTAAGGAGTAAACCTTACAGTAGGACAATTTTATAGCAGTTCATGAGATCTAAATTTTTTTTATTTTTTTTAATTTTATATTTAATAATTAGATTATAAATTAGGTCTAATCTAAGAAATAATCTAAATAAGTATAAAAATTATGTAATAATAACCTGGCTCTGATACCAATTGAAGGAACCAAATCTAGAATCTTATAGGTAGATCTTGAAAATTTTTTCAAGATCTTACAGTGAAAGACTTAAATAAATTAAATATTTATTTAATAAATATATAAACACCTAGATCTCAAATCTATTACATCATCAAGGCATGATATTAAATCAAAAATTAAAATCAAATAAGAAAGTAAAAGATTGATCAAATCAACCTAGATCTATACTAACTTGCTGATCCAGGCTTGAGGACAAAGTCATGAGCTGCATACATATCGAACCTCTAGGAGTCATCCACATGAGCCTACGATCTCTGATCTAAAGTTCGATGCAGGAAATCAGCACAGCATGCTAGTACTGTGCTGATCCTTCTTCAACGGTTGATCCGATGCTCCCTTTTTTAAAATTTGGACTCTCCAAAATATGAGAAGGAAGATGAGAGTTTACTGATCTGAGACTCTCTCAAAAAAAACTTAAAAAAAGAAGGAGAGATTGAAAATAAAATAGCCCTAGAATAAGATCCTCTTCTTCTTCTCTTTTTTCTCACCAAGATACCTAGTTTGGTGCCTATGGAACCCCCATGCCCAAGGATCCTCTTCCACTAATTTTTGCACACCCCAAACCTCTCCCAAAGCTCTATATTTTATGAAAAAATTAGAATAAAATTCATCTAATAAATATAGAAAAAGAAGAGTCCAAGTTAGATAAAAAATCTTAGACTAGGAATATCCAAACATGGAAAGTTGTTGGGGCGCCCAAGTTGGGTGCCTCCTCCATAATTATTGGCATGGACCAGCAATGGAGGGCACACAAAAAGAGATTATTTTCATAGAATAAGAGAAGAATTAATTAAAAGAGGGGATGGCACTCAAGGGAAGGTGTTTTGGTTAATAAGGATTCTATCTCATAGAATCCTAAGCAAAACTAACTCCTCTTTTGACCTGGTCTTCCAACAAATTGCCTTATAAGAAAAGGAGGAGAGAAAGAAGGCTTGAGAAGCCATGGGGTGGAGAATTTTTACATAAGAAACAAAACAAAAAGGGCATGGGGCGTGAGGATTAAGTGGTGATAGGGAGTCTTACTCACAATAGGACTCTTATTATGACTTGGTCAAACAAGATCTTTTAATCAAATAAAATCAAGATTAAACCAACCTAATTAAATAAGGCCCTAACCCATTTAAAAATTTAATTAAATTAGATTAAATTAGATTTAATATTAATTTATTTTCTAATCAAATTAGAAAATTAGGTTAATTCAAGTCCTGGTTAGACTAGGACTAGTTCTTCCTTGCACTTAGCTTATCCAATAAACCAATTGAACTTGATCTAATTGAGGCAAAATTAAATTTAATTAAATTATATTTAATTAGACTTAATCTTAGCCTATCAACTTAAACAAATTAAGTCAATTAGCAATCCTATTGCTAATCGATCCTCCTGCAACACTTGCACTAGGTTAAACATCAATCGTATTGATTGTTTAACCCTAGAACAATTCTTAATCGTTGATCAACCATCCAATCAGATCATAAGCTCAAATGTATGTGACCTCATAGGTCTGAACCTAAGTTAGTAGTATAGAAATAAATTTTTGTATCAATCAAAGTGACCATCTAGCAATGATACACGATGATCGGATAGGTCGAAGGTGTAGAACACCATGCTTAGAACCCATGCGGATATAGTTTTCATATAATTCATCCCCTTGACCACAATGCTCGTAGGACACCTCAGAGTTCAACTATCAACTCGGATCAGGTTTTTCATATTATATTTCAAAATATCAAATCAATCTAATGGATTATCCTGGCTAAGGTTTTGCTATATTGAAATATAATGATACATTCTTCTCCAACTCTTGGAGTGGTCAATTCCATCTTGATCATACTCCAACTTTGCAAGTACTTGACTGTGCCTAGAAGCCTTTCATTGATGAATTAGAAATTTAGTTAGTCTGATACCAAAGCATAGTGAGTTGCTTGCGAATTACTAAGGTGATCTCAGGTTTAAGGGATACCTATACCTATATCCCAACAGAGACATTCTCGACAGTAGAATACTCTGGAGTTGGTGACGTTCAATGATGATGTACCCATACATCTCACCTATATATCCTATCAGTGTCTCCACACTCCTTGGTTAAGAGGATAATCAATCTATATAGCATATAGCGACCTATGCTCGATAGACGTTGTTGTCCGAATTAACAGCCTATCATTTGGTTGTCAACAAATTTAAGGACTAATCGATAAATCCTCTCTTTATCAAAACTAAATAGTCCTAAGGACTTTATCACAATAATGGAGATTAGAAGATGCAAACTTATGATGAAAAAGATGTCAAAATATTTTTATTAATTAATAAATTAATTATAATTATAAAATAGCTCAACCATTAACAGACCGATGATTAGCTTTAGAGCATAATTTCTAATAGGGAAAGCCTATGAAAGTGTTAGATATGCATGCCCTAGAAGCCAGAATTGGCTGACACTTGTTATACACTTCTAAGGGCAAAATTATAATTTTGACTATAAATAATAAAATAAATTATTTTCTATCACAATGTGTATTTAGTGTCTGTGATATATCCCTTGGGTTAATGGTAATGATAGTTCATATTTTCAAGAGTTGAAAATTTAAGACATTAATTTTCGTTATTAACTCAAAAAATGCTCCCGACCATAGGATTATCATGAGGTTAGTGGTTGATCTGAAAGATTGATGTACAATCGCTTCTTTATAGTAGATGAATCTTGGGTCTATGGTGTAGAGACACTAAAGTGAGAGTACAGGTACTCGTTAGAAAATGAGGGCACTGAGCATGACAACCTCGAGCAGTCATTAGAAAGTCTACCTTCTCATCGATGACTAGCTCAAAGCTGTAGTTGTGTATCTAGTTCTTTGACCTGAGGTGCATCGGTAGTTCACCTTGAGGATGTTATAGTTTGACTACACCATAACTCGATCTCCCAGCCATTCAAAACCCTGAGGTGTATCTTGGCTATAGCATGTTCATTGTAGAAATTGGATTGCACCAATAGAAAATCTATCTCCCTCGGTGGATGAGGAGAAGCCCTATGATGATCATGAGAATCAAGTCCATAAGCCCATGACCATGGTAGAGTGAAATAATAGAAAGAGTTTCTATTAAGATTTTCATATTGGACTTGAATCGAATGATTAATCATATGACGGATATTAGGATTTGATGAGTTCACCTTAACCCTAATCTGATCGGGGCTAAAGATAGAGGAACTTAATCACACAGATAACTACACCAAGAGGTTCATTCTCAGTTTTGATAGATTGCCACCATATACTGCTAGGTGTCACTAGTAGATTTTGGGAGCAATTAGAATGATTTGGATGATCGATCATACTAGTTGTCTAAATTAGAAAAGTTCTAATCCGTCGAAAGGTGTTTCGATGATGACGATGATAGAGATCATGACATATCCCATTATCATACAAAATTGAACCTAACTGGATCACAAAAATAAGGGTTTGGATCTCGATATCATCAATTTGACTAATCTAGTTCAATTGATTTGAATAAGATTCAATTAGGTTCAAGAAAATCGTGCTAGCACACGATTGAGCCAAATGTTCTCCTTCAACAATCATTAAAAGTTGTCTCGACCGAGCCAAATATATTCAGGCTCACTTAGATACCTTTGCTTGGTCTGATTGGAGATTGTCCAGGTCAAAAAAGGATTATCTTAATTTATGAGATAAATTTGAGACAACACATTCTATTTTTCGTCACCTGCTAATTCTTGTCTTTTGACTTTGGTCAAATATTGACCTTTGACACTTAGACATCTGCCCATGTGTCATGCACCCATAAGAGAGAGAGATTTGACTTTTGTCTACCTACTAAAAGAAGGAAAGAGAGGGGATACATGCCTAGGGAGGCGTGCACCCAAGGATGATGATGCCTAGAGTCCCATATAGATGGGACTCCAGGTTGCTTCATGGAATAAAATTAGGTGGCGCTTAAGACTCTACTTTGACCAATCTTGGTGCGACCTAAGGATGTTTGAGAAGGGCTCTCATCTGATTAGATCAGATGATGTCATCCCATCAATCAGATTTAGATTTGATTGCATGAAGAGATGTGATTGGCCGGGATGATGTGGTACTGCATGGCACAGTAGGATCTATATAAACCCTATCTGCGCCTAGGTTTCAAGAGTTCTTCCCTTGCCCATGCCATATTGCTCCTCTCCCCTCTTCTCCATGCCTACCTCTAATCTTCTCTCTCCTCTCCATGCCCAAGAGGCCTTGGGCTTCAGTTTGGTGCGATCTAGGCAAGAGAAAGGCTACAAGAAAGGAAGAAGGCAGCACTGCTGCAAGAGACAACATCAGATCTTCAAAAATTATTTTAAAGATCTTCAAGATCAGATCTAAATCTGATCTTTGGAGGATAGATTGAGAAGGAGAAGATCTCCAAATTCTATCTGAGTGAATATCGATAGAGGTCAGGAGATTGCGTGGCTGCATCCAGAACCTCATACAATCAGTAGGATCATCACAGGATAATAGGATTACCCAATAACAAGGTATAAATTAAGTTTGATTTAATTTATTTTTATTAGATCCATCTAATCAGATTTGAAAAGTATCAGATCTAATTTAGATCTAAGAGAAAATTTTTTTGAAATATTTCTCTTGGTCAAATCAGATCTGAACGAACCTAACCTAAAAAATAGGATTTTTTCTTCAACTGGTATCAAAGCCAGATTCTCATAAATAATTTAGATCTAATTTTAATTTATTTTTGATCTAATAATTCAATAATTTTATAGGTCACATGAGATGTGATTAGATCTAAAATAAAAAAATTAAGAAATTAAATAATATAGATCTAAGTTGTATGAGATGCATGACTAATTGTAGAATAGAATTATTCTACGTATAGTCTTGCATGATCATAATTTAATTTAATTACTTAAAATTTTTAGATCTATTTATTTATTATTTTTTAATATTATAAATATTATAATAAGATCTAAAAAATGGAAAATAAAATTATTTAATTTTTTGTTCATATGAGATATGATGATTGCATGTTTAGACTAGTTGTAGAATAGTTCTACATAATTATCTAGAATAGAATTTATTTTGATAAGATCAATTTAAATTTAATTTTTTAAATGATTATGAGATAATTTAGATCTAAAAATATGCATGATATGATACATGAATATGTATGCAAAACATGCTTAAAGTTAGATCAATCTTATATATGAGATATATGATGTAGATCTAATTAGTTTTGTAGTTTTCACATTTTTGGTTAAGGCATTCCTCTTGGCCATTCGGTCAGAAGAACAAAGTAGGATTTAAATGCCCTCTCCTTTCATTTGATGGGGTGTTCCTATGATATGTAGGGGTGCTGTGCATTCGTCCTTAATCAAAAATCCAAAACTTATTTTCTGCAAAATCCTAGATCCCGAAACCCTAGGATTTTATTTACATGCTTTGTTTATGAACCCTAAACTTAATTAAGAATTAAGATTATGAAATATGTTAGGTCTAACATTAAAAATTTTAGATCTAAATCATATTCATAAAATTGAGTTCGGGCTTGGGTAGCTCAATTAGGTCTAAGCGGTTGATCAAATCAAATTAAGAGTTTGTTAGATGGGATCAAGAGTGCTTAAATTGACCATCCAAATAGGATTAACTCTAGGTCAAGATCGAATCACATGAGTGATCGATCAAGCTAAGACCTAATTAGGCTCAGTGGTTAGAGTCTAGATTGTTAGCTAACTTGATTGGTTCTGGCTCAACAATTTGGTGTCTAAGTTAAGTCTGACAAATACGATCGACTGATTTTTAATTAGGAGCTAGTCGACTCGAATGCATTCTTGTCGAGTTAATGACATATCCCTTCCATCGGTCTCACTTACTTGGCCATATTTATCGACCCAGTCCTAATCTAAGGTGGTTAACAATCTGAGCTATCCCATGCCACTAGGTTAGTCATAATTTTTATGGCTATTGTAAGTCAAGTTTAAAGAGACCTAAATCAAATCTTCCTAAAAAAAGATTAAGTCTAAGGTCTTCCACTATTGTAGATATGCGGGCCCTTCCTGGGGTTGGTTGTTCTCGACTGGTCACAGTGGTTCAGTTGCACCAAAAAGATGCAACCATATCTATTAGGCATTGGATGCTACGGGTTGAAGAATTGATTGGGCTCAATATTTCAGACATGATGAGAGACCCAATTAGAAATCTAATATGTATAAATGGTGGGTCTGACTTAACTAAGGAGTAATCAATATTCCAAGCATGGTGAGATTCATGAATTAGAGACCAAGTTTGGGTGCATCATGATTAGAGAATCATTGAATAAGAGTTGTTCACTCATTGGCTAACCCATCATCAATAATTATTAGGTGAGGTGATGAGTCAGTTGGTGGGACTGCACCATCCACTTGAAATCATTACTCATGGAGATTTTTGCATCTCTACAAAGAAAGTGTAGGGATCCAAGAAAATAGTAGGAGTTAATTTGTTTAAAAATTAAACTCCTAAACCAATTGGTCAAGTCTTAATTACAATATCAAACTAGAAACGTTGACTCTCTATAGAAAATTGTCTGCATCCAACCCACTAGCATGTATCCTAGAGACCCATAGACTGATCGAACCCAATTATAAGGATTGGCTTCGAAACATCAAAATTATTTTAGATTCTAAGAAGTTAACTCATGTATTAGATCAGGATTCCCCCACCTTACCAGCCCGTCCATCCATTGAACAGAGAGCATCTCTCGATAAATGAATGGATGAAGATAACAAGGTTAGCTACTACATGTTGGGCTCGATGTCTGATGAGCTTCAACACCAATATGAAGATATCAAGACTGCCTGCCAAATGTTGGCGCACCTACAAGAGTTGTTTGGTGAACAGAGTCGCATAGCCAAATATCAGATCACTAAATGATTTTTAAAGGCTAAGATGCATGATGGGCAGTCAGTCCAAGATCATTATCTGATGATGATCAAGGACTTGGAAGAGCTTAAGAAGCTCAGAGTGAAGTTAGATCAGGATTCATAGAATGACATAATTCTACAATCCTTGACTGATGCGTATGGGTAATTCATCATGAACTACCATATGCATAAACTTCAGAGTACTCTGGCCAAACTTATGAACATGCTGGTTACTGTTGAGCTTTCTATAAAAGGTTCTAAAGGCTCAGTGCTTGCTATGGAATGGACTTCTTTCAAGAGAAAGTCTTTTGAAAAGAAGAAGAAGTTTGTGAAAAGGCAAAAGGTGGAAGATGAAAAGAAGAAAAAGGTAGAGCTGAAGAAGAAGGCCACTGACAAAGAAAAGTATTTTCATTGCAACACTGATGGCCACTGAAAGCAGAACTATCCTATTTACCTGGCTACCCTGAAGAATAAGAAGGATGCAAGTCCTTCTGGAGGTATGCTCGTTATTGAATCTAATCTTATGATTTTTTTTGCATCCAGTTGGGTGCTTGACTCTGATTCTAGTGCTCATTTATGAACTTCCATGCAGGATCTTAAGGATAGCAGAAGACTGAGGGATGGTGAGATGATCCTACGCATCAGAAATGGAGCAAGAGTTGCTGCTGTGATCATGAAAACCTACCCTCTTTGACTACCGTCTGGCTTAGATTTAGTACTTAGGAATTTTTACTATGTGCCTGCTGCAAGCAGGAATTTGATTTCTATTTCATATTTAGCACAAGAAGGCTATGCAATTAGTTTTCTTAAGGATCATTGTAATATTCTTTATGAAAGAAATAAAATTATAGATGGGTTCCTCATTAACAGTCTCTATCAGTTACATATTGATGTATCTATTTTTAATATCGAACAAAATGTGAATGCCATAAGAATAAAATGACCCAGAGATAGTCCAAATGATAGGTTTCTATGGCACCTTAGGCTAGATCATATAGCAGAAGATAGGGTTAACAAATTGGAGAAAATTGGGCTATTAAGTCCGTTGACTTTCGAGTCATATCCAATTTATGAATCTTATCTTCATGGCAAAATCACTAAGCTCCCTTTTGTAGGACATGGGGAAAGGGCCATAGATTTACTTGTCCTGATACATACTGATGTGTGCGGCCCATTTGATGTGCTGGCTAGAGGCAATTTTGTTTACTTCATAACCTTCACCGATGATTTGTCTCGATATGGGTATGTATATCGTATGAGACACAAGTCTGATGCTTTTAAAAAGTTTAAGAAATTCAAACATGAAGTTGAAAAGCAAACTAGAAAACCTATAAGGTTCTTCGATCAGATCGAGGAGGTGAATACCTTAGTCAGAAATTTCTTGACTATCTCAAGCAAAATGGCATAATCTCTCAATGGACTCCATCTGGAACACCTCAACTCAACGAGATTTCAGAACGGAGGAAGCGGACCCTATTAGATATGGTCCGATCCATGATGAGGTTCATAGACCTTTCTAATTTTCTTTGGGAACATAGTCTGTTAACTGCAATATAGTTACTGAATAGGGTTTCCTCTAAAATCATTCCTATCACACCATATGAGATATAGCATGGTAAGAAACTAAGTCTAAGTCATCTCAGAATTTAGGATTATCTGGCTCATATCAAAAGACAACAAGCGGACAAGTTAGACTTCAGGTCCTTTAGAGCTTGATTCATAGGATATCCTAAAGAGTTGTTAGGATATTATTTCTACTTTTCAAAAGATCATAATGTGATGGTGAGTCGGCATGCCAACTTTCTTAAAAAATAGTTTATTCAAGATGGCGACATTGGAAAGTAGATCAACCTCGAGGAGAAAGTCCCACAAGAGCAACAAGCTAAGGACCAAATGGAACCAAATTAGATTGAGCCAATACAATCACTACCTCCTCCATCCCATAGATCAAAAAGAGTTTTTCATCCCCCTGAGAGGTACTTAAGTACTATTTCAGAGAAAATAGAGGAAATATTCCTCGTAGGTAATGGGGTTCATGGTGATGATCCCAAAATCTATGACGAGGTGATATCGGATATCGACTTTGAGAAATGGTTAGAGGCAATGAAGTTAGAAATTATCTTGATGCACTCAAACCAAGTCTAGACCTTCGTAGATCCACTAGAAGGTATGCCTATTGGGTGTAAATGGATCTACAAGAGAAAGATTGGTGTAGATGGGAATGTGGAGACATGCAAAGCTAGATTAGTGGCAAAAGGGTATAGTCAAAGCGAAGGCATTGACTATCAGGATACCTTTTTCGCAGTAGCTATGCTAAAATCCATCCGCACATTGCTTGTTATTGCAGCCTATTTCGATTATGAAATATGACAAATGAACGTGAAAATGACATTCTTAAATGGATACCTTAAGAAAGATATCTATATGGAACAGCTGCTAGGTTTCATATTCAGTGATGCTGATCACAAATTATGCAAGCTGCAAAGATCCATATATGGACTTAAGCAAGCATCTCGGAGCTCGAATACTTATTTTAATGATGTGATCAAATTATTTGGTTTCATTAAGAATGAGGAGGAACCATGTATCTTTAAAAAGGTCAGTGGGAGCGCTATTGTCTTTCTTGTATTGTACGTGGATGATATCCTCCTTATTGGGAATTATATTTTCATGTTGACCACAATTAAAATATGGTTATCCAAAGAATATTCCATGAAAGACCTAGGAGAAGCATCCTTTATTCTAGGAATTAAGGTCTATAGAGATAGACCGAATAGGATGCTAGGTCTTTCACAAAAAATGTACATAGAGAAAGTGCTAAAGAGGTTTAGTATGAAAAACTCTAAAAGGAGTTTGGTACCCTTCAAACATGGCATTCATCTCTCTAAGAAGATGTGCCCTAGCACTCCTGAGGAAATAGAATGCATGAGCAAGATCCCTTATGCTTCAGCAATAGGGAGCCTCATGTATGCGATGTTATATACACGATCTGATATAGCTCATGTTGTGGGTATCACGAGCAGATATCAGTCCGATCCAGATGAAGAACACTGAAATTCTATGAAATGTATCCTTAGGTACTTAAGAAGAACTAAGGATATGTTCTTGGTTTTTGGTAATGGAGAACTCCAAGTCCAGGGGTATACAGACTCGGATTTTATGTCCGATGTAGATGATCGAAAGTCGGCATCTGTGAGTCTATTTGTGTGTAATGGTGGTGCTGTCAGTTGAAAGAGTTCTAAGCAGACAGTGATCATAGATTCCACCATGGAAGAAGAATACATCGCTATGTCAAAAGTTGCGAAGGAGGCATTCTGGTATAAGAAGTTTGCTGTAGAGATCAGAGTGATGCCATCAGATGCCATTCCTCTATACTGCAACAACAATGGTGCCATAGCCCTTGCTAAGGAGTCGACATCTCACCAAAAAATCTAAGCACATCGAGCGGTGATACCACCTGATCCATGATTAGCTCGAGAAAGATTACGTCGAGGTCAAGAGAGTCGACTCCACAGACAATGCGGTGGATCCACTCATAAAGCCATTAGGCTAGCAGAAGATCAAAGCCCACCTTGAGAAGATGGGACTTAGAATTATAGCCAATTGGCTTTAGGTCAAGTGGGAGGTTGTTAGATATGTGTGTCCTAGAAGCCAGAATTGACTGACACTTGTTACACACTTCTAAGAAAAAAAATATAATTTTGATTATAAATAATAAAATGGGTTATTTTTTATCATAATGTGTATTTAGTGTCTGTGATACATTCCTTGAGTTAATGGTAATGATAGTTCATATTTTCAATAGTTGAAAATTTAAGACATGAATTTTCATTATTAACTGATAAAATATTTTCGACCATAGGAGCATCATGAGGATGGTGGTTGATCCAAAAGGTTGGTGTACAATTGCTTCTTTATAGTAATTGAGTCTTGGGTATAAAGTGTAGAGACACCAGAGCAGGAGTACAGGTACTCGTTAGAGAACGAGGGCACTGAGCGTGACCACCTAAAGCATTCATTAGAAAGTCTACCTTCTCATCAATGACTGGCTTGAAGCTGCAGTTGTGTGTCTGGTTCTTTGACCTAAGGTGCATCGGTAGTTTACCTTGAGGGTGTTATAGTTTGACTATACCATAACTCAATCTCCTAGCCATTCAAAATCATGAGGTATATGTTGGCTATGGCATGTTCACTGTAGGAATTGGATTGCAACAATAGGGAATCTATCTATCTCGGTGGATGAGGAGTAGCCCTATGATGATAGTGAGAATCAAGTCCATAAGCCCATGGCTAAGGCAGAGTGAAATAATAGAAAGAGTTTCTATTAAGATTTTCATATTGGACTTGAATCGAATGATTAATCATATGATGGATATTAGGGTTTGACGAGTTCACCTTAACCCTAATCCAATCGAGGCTCAAGATATAGGAACTTAATTACATAGGTAATTGCACCAAGAGGTTCATTCTCAGTTTTGATGGGTTGCCACCATATACTGCTAGGTGTCATTAGTGGATTTTGGAAGCAATTAGAATGATTTGGATGATCGATCATACTAGTTATCTGAATTAGAAAAGTTCTGATCTATCGGAAGGTGATTCGATGATGTCGATGATAGAGATCATGACATATCCCATTACCATACAAAATTGAACCTAACTGGATCACACAAATAAGGGTTTGGATCTGAATATCATCAATTGGACTAATCCAGTTCAATTGATTTGAATAAGATTCAATTAGGTTCAAGAAAATCGTGCTAGCACACGATTGAGCCTAATGTTCTCCTTCAACAATCATTAAAAGTTATCTTGACTGAGCCAAATATATTTGGGTTCACTCAGTTACCTTTACTTAATCTGACTGGAGCTTGTCTAGGTCAGTAATGGATTGTCTTAATTTATGAGATAAATTTGAGACAACACCTGCCATTTTTCGTCACCAGCTAATTCTTATCTTTTGACTTTGGTCAAATGTTGACCTTTGATACTTAGATATCTGCCCATGTGTGATGCAGCCATAGGAGAGAGATTTGACTTTTGTCCACCTACTAATAGGAGGAAAGGAAGGGGGCGCATGCCTAGGAAGGCCTTCACTAAAGGATGACGACGCCGGAGTCCCATATAGATGGGACTCCAGGTTGCTTCATGGAATAAACTTAGGTGGTGCCTAAGACTCTACTTTGACCAATCATGGCACCACCCAAGGATGTTTGAGAGGGGCTTTCGTCTAATTGGATCAGGTGATGTCATCCTATCAATCAGATTTAGATCTGATTTCATGAAGAGACGTAATTGGCTGAGATGATGTGGCACTGCATGGCACAGCAGGGTCTATATAAATCTTGTCTGCGCCTAGGTTTCAAGAGTTATTTCCTTACCCATGCCACATAGCCCCTCTTCCCTCTTCTCCATGCCTACCTCTAATCTACTCTCTTCTCTCCATGCCCAAGAGGCCTTGGGCTTCAGTTTGGTGCGATCTAGACAAGAGAAAGGCGACAAAAAAAGAAGAAGGCAGCACTGCTGCAAAAGACGACATCGGATCTTCAAAAATTATTTTGAAGACCTTCAAGATCAGATCCAGATCTGATCTTTGGAGGATAGATTGAGATGGAGGAGATCTCTAGATCTTGCCCGAGTGGATACTAGTAGAGGCCAAATGATTACGTCGCTGCATCCAGAACCTCAGGCAATCAGCAGGATCATTATAGGATAATAGGATTATCCGACAACAAGGTACAAGTTAAATCTAATTTAATTTATTTTTATTAGATCCATCTAATCGGATCTAAAAAGTATCAAATCTCATTTAGATCTAAGAGAAATTTTTTTTGAAATATTCTTCTTGGTCAATTTAGATCTAAATGAATCTGATCCGGAAAATAGGATTTTTCCTTTAGGAAGACCTCATTTCCGTCCCATTATACGGCGGGAATGTGGAGCATACTATGCAGGTTGGCTCCAACTTGGGGGATGAGGTCTTGGAGCAACTCATTACCATCCTTTGGAGAAATGTAGATGTCTTTGCCTGGATCACAATAGATATGCCAAGGATTGATGCCGAGGTCATGGAACATCGATTGACTATTGATCCCAAGTGTCGGCCAGTAAAAGACAATATGTGCAACCACACTCTGAAGAGGTAGAAAGCAATTGCAGAAGAAGTAGATAAGCTCCTCAAGGCTAGATTCATCCGAGAAGTTAACTACCCGAGCTGGATATTGAATGTGATGCTCGTCAAAAAGGCAAACAGCAAGTGGAGGATGTGTATAGACTTTAAAAAGCTGAATAAAGTCTATCCAAAAGATAGCTACCCCCTGCCCAGGATTGATCAACTAGTGGATGCAACCATGGGCCACGAGCTCCTCACTTTCATGGATGCCTTTTTTAGCTACAACCAAATCCGAATGGCGCTAGTGGATGAGAAGAAAACTACTTTTGTTACTGACCATGGTCTTTACTGTTATAGGATTATGCCTTTCGGACTCAAGAATGTAGAAGCAACATACCAGCACCTGGTCAACAAAATCTTCAAGAAGTAGATCGATCGAAACATGAAGGTGTATGTGGATGACATGCTCATCAAAAGTTGGGGTTCAATAAATCACATCGCTGACCTCAAAGAGACTTTCAGTGCACTTATGAAGTACATGATGAAGCTGAATCCGATCAAGTGCACCTTCGATATGACCTCAAGGAAGTTTTTGAGATTTATGATGTCGAGGCATGGGATTATGGCGAATCCAGAGAAAATTTGGGCGATTCAAGAGATGACCACTCCAAAAATGATTAAAAAAGTTTAGCACCTGACTGAAAAAGTGGCTTTCCTAAATCATTGGATCTCAAGATTGATCGAGTGATACATTCCTTTCATTTAAGTTCTTAAGTAGCCAAAGAGCTTCTGCTGGACGATAGAATACCAACAAGCATTTGAGGAGCTTAAAAACTACCTTAGCTCATCTCCACTGCTGGCAAAGCCTGAGCCTAGAGAAGAATTATTCTTGTACCTAAAAGTCTCCCCAGCAGCCTTAGCAACAGTCCTGATCATGGAGGAAATGAAAGTGCAGTGGCTGGTCTACTACATAAGCCAGGTCCTGAGGGATGTAGAGAGCAGGTACTCTAAATTAGAAGAATTGACTTACTCTCTTCTAATTAATTACTGCTAGGAGACTCCAATCTTACTTTCAGGGGCACACCATAACTATCCTCATGGATCAATCAGTTAAAGTAATCCTTCATCGAATGCATGCCTCCGAAAGAATCATAAAATTGGCAATCGATCTTATAGAATTCAACATCACCTATCAACCTTGGCTATCGATCAAAGCCCAGATATTAGCAAATTTTATAGTAGAATACACCATTCCAGATGAAGTCGAGCTTGAATAGAATGAAACCAGCATTCCATGGTTGCAACCAAGCCCCCCCAAAGAGAGAGCCAATATTTCTGAAAGTTTTTGGATCCTGTACGTGGATGGTTCATCCAACGCTGCTGGAGTAGGCATGGGGTTGGTCTTGGTTAACCCCGAGAGAGTCATCATCGAATATGCACTATGCTTCAAATTCCCTGCAACTAATAATGAGGCCGAAAATGAAGCTTTGATCGCTAGGTTAAAAATAGCAAAAGAGTTAGAAGCAAACAGGCTCCAAGCCTATAGTGATTTTCAACTAGTGGTTGGATAGGTTAGTGGCAGTTACGAAGTTCGAAAGGAAAGTATGATGAAATATCTTAAGAAAGTAAAGAACTTGACTTCGACCTTCGATAGTTTTAGCATTCAATAGATTCTAAGGGAAGAAAATGCACGAGCCGACCTTCTCTCTAAATTAGCCACTTTAGCCCCAGCTGAACTATCCAAAGGTGTATTTCTCAAAATTCTAAAGTGCCCAAGCACAGAGGAGTCACAGCCTCTTATGCAAGTTGAGCACAAGTCGAGCTAGATCGATCTGCTAGTCGCCTACCTCAAAGATGGAGCTCTTCCTCATGATCCAAAAGAAGCTCGAAAACTTAGAAATCGAGCTTTTTGGTATGTTTTGTATGAAGGCAAGCTGTATAAAAGGTCATATTCTCTATTGCTCTTGAGATATCTCTAACCTTCGGAGGCCGATATCGCATTATGTGAAGTGCATGAGGAAATTTACGGAAGTCATGTAGGAGCTAGATCCCTATCATAAAGACTACATCGGTCGGGGTACTATTGGCCGACCTTCTATCATGATTCTATAGAGTATGTCAAGAAATATGACTGCTATCAGAGAAATGCAAACATACAAAGATAGTCGGCCTCTGAGCTTACTCTACTAACCACACCTTCGCCATTCATGTAGTGGGGTATGGACATACTTGGACCCTTTCCAATGGCATCTAGATAATGAAAGTTCCTCCTGATTACAATCGATTACTTCACCAAATGGATCAAGGTTGAATCGTTAGCAAAAATTACTGAAGCCAAGGTATAGGACTTCATCTGAAAGTCAATCGTCTGCCAGTTTGGCCTACCCCAAACTCTCATAATCGATAATGGACGATAGTTTACTGGGACATGGTTCACTGAGTTCTATGAAGATCTGAACATCTTCCATCACTTCACATCAGTGGTCCATTCATAGAAAAATGGTGAAGCAGAGGTGACAAATAGCATCCTGCTACAAGGTATCAAAGCAAGACATGAAAGGATGAGGAAGATTTGGGTAGATGTGCTCTATCATATGCTCTGGGCATACCGAACTACCCAAAGATTGCCAACTAGAGAAACCCCATTTGCCTTAGATTTTGAAACAGAAGCAGTCATCCTAACAGAACTTAAGCTTCCATCAGCACAAGTTGTGGCATGCAATTAGCAGCAAAACTCATCAAACCTCAGGGCTAACCTTGACTTGTTGGAGGAAAAATAGAAAAAAGTTTAAGTTTGGATGGCAGCCAACAGGCAAATGATAGCTCGCTACTACAACTCAAAAATCAAAGATAAAATATTCAATGTGGAAGATTTAGTGCTTCGACAAGCAGCTATTTCACAACCTCAGAATCAAGAAAAGCTCACTCCAAACTAGAAAGATCCGTATGAAGTAGAGAAGGTCATCCAGCCTGAAACTTATCTCTTGAAGGAGCTCGAAGGAACAACTCTCCTGCGACCTTAGAATTCTGAAAACCTAAGAATGTACTATCAGTAACTTTTCTTTAATAAAACTTTACTATTTTTATTACTTTTTGGCGCAAAAATTATGTGATGATAAATAACTCTCTGAAGCAACCTAAAGTGGCCTATTAGGAATAGGAGAAGAACCTCGTCTTAACATGAGCAAAATCAAAGGCCTCATTAGATTAAGACGAGTTGAGGGGAGAGTCCTTAACATGCCCTTACAGTCCATTAGGGATAGGTGGAGAACCTCGCCCGAGTGTGAGCAAAGTCGAAGGCCTTGTTAGATTAAGACGATATGAGGGTAGAGGTCCTGCCAATGGCTCTAACATGCCCCTACAGCTTGTTAGGGACAGGAGGAGAACCTCATCCAAACGTGAGCAAACTCAAAGGCCTTGTTAGATTAAGACAAGATGAGGGGAGAGGTCCTACCAACGGCCCTAATGTGCTCCTATAGCCCATTAGGGATAGAAGAAGAATCTCGTCCTAACATGAGCAAAGTTGAAGGCCTCATTAGATTAAGATGAGATGAGAGGAGAGGCCTTGCCAACAGTCCTAATGTGTTCCTATAGTCCATTAGGAACAGAAGGAGAACCTCATCCTAGTGTGAGCAAAGTTGAAGGCCTCATTAAATTAAGATGAGATGAGGGGATAGGCCCTACCAACAGCCTTAATGTGCCCCTACAGTCCATTAGGAATAGGAAGAGAACCTCATCCTAATGTGAGCAAAGTTGAAGGCCTCGTTAAATAAAAACGAGATGGGAGGAGAGGCTCTACCAATGGCCCTAACGTGCCCCCACAAACCATATCAAGAATAGAAGAAAAATCTCATCCTAACGTGAGCAAAATCCAGGACATCATTGACCAAAGATGAGGGAAAAAGAGAAGCTCGACAACCCTTACACATGTTCTTTTTATGACTACATGGTTACGCCAAACATAAAAAGAAGGATCCTATCTCAATTTGTAGAAGAGACCTCAGCTCGACATCCATGGCAAGCATCATGTCAGAAGACAACGTAGAGACATACAATGTAGGTAAAGCCACAAACAAACCTCAAGTCCATGTGAAATGAAAATAACAAAAAGGTAAACAAGCATAAGGTCTTTACAAGCGAAGCGTGGGTCGGCATGATCAATTACACTAAAATATATATAATAAAATAAAAATAAATATATAGGAGAAAGAAAGGGGAAGGGCCATCGAAATTCTAAGAAGAAGGATCAGACTCCTCAGACTTCGGACTGGTGGCCATTATCAAAGATTCCTTAAGATGACCGACCTCCTCCTCGAGCTCCCTCCACCTCATCATATTATCATAGAGCATTCTATCGGCTCGATGGTAGTTCTCTTCTAACTCTCGCAGTCTCCTCCTGAGGACCTCGGACTCGGCGTCCGCATCCTTGGTAGCTTGACTTTCATAAGTCAGCTGGAGCTTTAGCCATTGCACCTCGGCCTTTTTTGCACCAACTGACTCGCAGAGCTTCCCAATGGTCCTCAAGGAGGCAACCTCCTCAGCCTCCATGCTTGTTCATCAAGTTGCCGCTGAAGCTGAGCTACTTTGTTGTTGGAGGCATGAAGCTTTTGTTCTAACATGGACATCCTACCACTCCAGCCCAGTCGGTAAGTTTCATATATGAGCTCGGCGTCGTGCAGCTGCATTTCAAGTGCAGAGAACCTCGTCGACTAGTCCCACTCAAATGGTGCCTTATCAGAGGACTACGGTGAGCTCCCATCTAGAAGTTGAATTTCTCCTTCGCCGCCTTGAGTTGAGTCTCGAGGGAGCCAATATTTGCCGTCAATGCCCAGGATTTGTCACTTGCATTCTTCCAAAATTCAGCCAGCTCCCTCTCGAAGCTCTCCTTTCAAATGCTGAAATTGGTGGAGTCCTTCATGTGCAAGTTTCGAAGGTGAGTGACCTCTTTGGTTGCCTCTGAAGTATTCTTCAATGAAACTTGAAGGTCGTCCTCCATCTTCTTTAACTTTTTCTTCAGCAGATGGACTTCCTTTTTTAGGCCTTTTATTAAGGGTTTCAAGGGAATCACCCGAGGCAGTGGATCAGCATTGATGGGAGACTACATTTGAGGTATGAAAAATGCTAAAAGGTATAGATAAAAAGAAATTCAGAAATACACTTTCATTTAATCGAGAATTTTGAGTACAAAGCAAAAAAGAAAAAGGAGAAAAGCAAAATGTACAACTACTCGAGGATTTCAACCTTGGGAGGGGTGATGGAAGATGGAGCCGGAGCGCTCTTGACTGCACAAACAAGCTCAGGCACTTCTATGGTAGGTTCGGATGGACCAGATGCGAGCTTGGCGAAGGAAGTATCAACTGTAGCATCGGATGGTCCCGCTTCTATGTCGTCCTCCTCCTCCTCCAAAAATTTGACGTTGAGTTTGAGGAACCTCCGAGCCATCCTACCTTCATAGAGCCTGAAATCCTTGATGAATGCCTCCTGGCCGAATTTGACATTCAGGTTCCTCATCTTGAAAGAAGCCTTGAACTCTTCCACGGCCTGCGTCATCGCCTCCAAGACCGACTTCATCATTCGAGCCTCCAGTTCAGCAACCTTATTCTCTGCTACCGACTTCTCCTCCTACTCCAGGGCCAGTGCGGTCTTGAGTTCGACCATGATGAACTCCTCTTTTCAAAGCGCACCCTGGAGACTCCCAATGTCCACCGCCTTCTCCTCTGCAAGGTGCTCGACCTTGGTGACCCTCTCTTGAAGATGGTAGATCTCAGCTCGAAGGTCCTCTTAGACCTTCTATGCTTCCACCTCCTGACAAGGCTCCCTCTTGATGTAGATGAGCATTTGGTGACCTGACTGTAATAAATGATTGATGTTTAAAAAGAAAAAAAGAAATGAAGAAGGAGAAGAGAAGAGAGGAGTAGAAGGGTCGAGCGATGGAGCAGTTACCTTGAGGATGATTTCAAGAGAACTCCAAATGAGCTGTAGTGGATCAAGGTCGGCCATGTGGTCCACCACCTCTGGCATGGCGAATCGATTAGTTAGATCCTGGATGATCTTCGGATTGACCAAGGGATCCTTCCCTCATTCATCACTATTGCCATCCGGCCCGCTAAGGAGAGCCTTGCGGGACGTCTTGGCGATAGCTTTCTTCTTTTTCCTTCCTTCCCCTATCTCTTCCTTGGCAGGAGGATTCAAAGCTCGATCCCCATTGGAAGGACCCAAGGGCATGGGAGGCATGGAGCTCACATGAGCGGTGCCGACCTTGATAGTTAAGGCAACTTCGGCGCTGGCGATGACCTTGGGTGCAATGACAGTGGAGGTATGGATCGTGGATTTGGAAGCATCGATCTTCATCCTCTTCAAGCTATCGCTTGACACCTTCCCTTTCCTCTTCTTGGTGTAAAGCCCTTTGGTAAGCATTTTGGTGGCTTTGGTATTCATTTCTACAATAGAGAAAGAAGTGCGGTCAGTGGCAATACACATGTGCAAAATCGTGTGAATTCGAAAAGCAAAAGAAGTACCAGCAGGGTCAAGAAGACTTAGACCGAAGTTGAACAAGGTCTATTCTCTCAGATGGATGGGAAGGAGAGGAGTTTGGTATGCTTTGAGTTTATTGAAGGAATCAAGGTCGGCTCCATCTAAGCTAGGAGCTCGATGAACTGACTCCCTAATATAACCCCAAGGAGGAATATCTAAGAGCAAGATTGGACAATGCATAAAAAAGTACTTTTTCATCCAGTTATGAATGAAAGAAGGGGCACCTTTCAATAACCACTTCTTGCCAAACTAGAAAAAAAAGTACCATCAGTCCTTCATGAAAGGATGGTGCTTGAAGGTGTAGAAATTTCTAAAGAGCAAAATGGTCGGCTGGACCTCGGCCAGTTGATAGAGGAAAAGAAAATCAATGACGAACCAAAAGAAGTTTGGTACGATAGATGTGAAAGAGATGTTTAAAAACTAAAAGAGTGGTGACAGACGAAGTCTTTATGGCACCATACCTAGGATAGAGTTTCGATGGGAGATTCGAAGGGCCATCTTTTCGAACTCATTTTAGACTTAGAAAGCTTCGATGCTAATGCGGTAAACACCAAAACATGTCATCCTGACAAGTGTGAAAATTTGGGATCGGACTTCAGCAGTCGCCTTTTTTCTTCCTTTAAATTTCGAACACAGAAGTACGGGGACTATTGTTGGAGATAACCCCGCTCCCATCGAAGTCTAGTTTGATGCTTAGCCTGATGTAATTGGTAATCGCAGAAGAGCTTCGATCATGAATTCATCCTCTTGGGTCCTCTCCAGTAGTCGAGCTCCTTCCAGACCTCTCTAGCAACTGAGCCCCTTCCAGACCTCTCTAGCAGTCGAGCCCCTTTCGGGCCTCTCCAGCAGCCGAGCTCCTTCTGGACCTCTCCAACAGCCGAGCTCCTTCCAGACCTCTCCAACAGCCGAACTCTTTTTGGACTTTACCTTCAGCCAAATCCCTCCATCAGACAAATTTTCCTTTAGGTCTCTCCTCCCGTGGATCTACATGCAGATTCCTCCAACAGATGTACTTTCGGATCCCCCCTGTGAATCCACATCCGGACATTTTCAGCAGACTTTCTTCAAAGACCCCTCTAGTTGCAGGACTCCCAAACCCCTCCAGGTTGAACTTTTGGCAGTTGCCAGAAAGATCTCCTCTCGAATCTGGTTCCATACATAGCATGAATCAACTCACACATAGACTGCCTTAGAGGAGTCCGAACTCCTCTAGATTGATAAAATTTGAAGTTCTTCACCAACCGACGTCAATCCCATCTGAACTTCAACTATTAAATCTCAACAGATTGGCAAGTCATGACAATGGACACCATTCTCGACTAGCAAGTCGCAATAATAGACACCATCCTCTGTAACAAACTTCATGTTGCCTGAGCAGTCCACTATCAGACGGTTATGATTGTTGCTATCAGTTTGTTACATGCTCCATCTATAAAAGAGATCCTCCATATATGTTTTTTCTAAGCTCTTTTCTTCTTCCCAAGCCTCTGCAACTTTCTTGACTGGGCACTCTATTTCTGTTGGCCGAAAAAGCTGACTTGATCATCGGAGGGTCTTACCGGAGCTACCACCCCCAGCTCTAGATGGGACTTATTTTGTAGGTCACTGGCGGTGACTTTGTCTTCTCCGACTCCAGCATTTCTCCAGCGACAACCAAATTTTGCACCAACAATAGTTAAATCTAAAAGTTTTTTAGTAAAAAGAAAATGAAATCCTTTCAAAATCTAAAAGTTCTTTGGTTAATGAAAATATTAAGTTGAATGAGAAATTCAAAAAATCAAAATTTTATATTGAAGAAAGAGAAAATTTGTTAGAAGAAAAGAAATCTCTTATGGAAGAAAATGAAAAACTAAAAAAAGAGATTGAAAACTTGAAGCCCATGCTTGAAAAGTTTACTATTGGATCTCAAAAGCTTCAAGCAATTTTAAATAATCAAAAGGCTATTTTTTATAAAGTAGGAATTGGCTATAATCCTTTAAGAAAATAAAAATTTGTGAAGCATATGTTTGGAAAAGATTCATCTAAAAATCATTCTATTATTTATTTCAAATGTAACAAAGTTGGCCATAAAATTTTAAAATATAATATTAAATGAATTGACCAAACTTTAATCAAATAAATTTGGATTCCAATAGGAACCATAAGCTCAAACCTTAATGGACCCAAGATGGCTTGGGTACCAAAAGATAGAAAATAATTTTTACAGGTAGGCCAAGCATCCAATGAAGTAAAAAGAGCTAATTCTTATGGATGGATGGCTTAGACTCGAGAAAATAGGTGATGATATTTAGTAAAAAAAATAAAATAAAATATTTCTCTCATCATTTCATTATTAATTACTATAATTATGAAGTATGTTTAACTGATTTGATGAGTTATCATTGCTTACAATGATCATACTCTATGATTTGAATATTTGGATATATTGATCTTACTTCAATTTCTAAATCGATATACTCTCATCTACGTATCATGTTTAGTTGATATAAGCTAAAGTTTTCTTAAAATTCAGTATGATACTTTAGCTTCCCCATACCAAATATGCATTCAAGAAACTTAAATTGAAAGAAGCATGATTGTCTATGAATTTATTTGATTGCAAAAATGACAAATAAGCTAAGTTTTGACAATCCCACATAAGATGCTTAATTATTGAAATTCTTCAAAAACTACATGATTTAAACATTTGAAGATAAGACATTCTAGTCATAAAAGATCAAGTGCTTGAAGTGTTAATTTGCATTGCATCATAGGTTGAACCCCTAAGGAATTGAAATTTCCTACTTGAACTAAAATCATAGAGCCTTTATCTAGTTTTTTCTTAACCTAATTTTGATTTAATCTCATTTGATTTGATTGATTATCATACCCTCAATTAATTAATTTTTGATCTCCTAAATTGATTTGAATATCTTTCTTAATCATTGATTAGATTGCCTTTTCTTATCTTAAAAGAGAATTTATTAATGAACATTCATACTTTGTTCTGATTGATTGATTTTAAAAATTGAATTTAAAAAATGCTCTTCTTGAATTTTTGAAGTTGATATCAAGCAAAATATTTAAAGAGAATTTTAGTTTTAATCAATTTGTATCAAATAGATTACTATTTATCCTATACTTGATTGATTTATCATTCTAAATCCTCAAAACTATTTGATTTGAATCGATTCATCTTTGTCAATTCAAAACTAAAATAATTTGTATCAAGCTGAACATGAAAGATTTTAACTAAGACAAAATAAATTTGATTATTATTGAAAAATAAATTTAATAAATATTTCTTTTAAATCCTTAATTGGTATTAAGAATTTTTTTTTAGAAAATTATCAATTGATTTAAATTTTAAAGCAATTGGTATCATAATTTTCATAATTGGTATCAAATATATAGTTTGTTCTTGCCTTAAATTTCATCGCTTTATCTTTCGACAAAAAGTGAAGAATATTTTATCTCAAATTTAATTTTGCATAGCTAATATGATATTGTTTGAGACAAAGTCAAAGAATTTCATGCATTTTCTAAACTTAATTAAGTGATATCTCTTAAGAAAATAAAAATCTGAATTTAAACAAAAAATCTTTCAATGATTTATTTTGCATGATCAATTGGTATCAATTAAAAGTAATTTATCAAAATAATTTGATCTAAATTTAATTAATTTATCCTTTTTGATCAAAAATTTTAATAATTGATATCAAATAGACCATTCTTGCCTTGTGCTTCATTGCATTACTTTTGACAAAAGAATTGAATATTATGCCTCAAATCTATTTTATATTGATATACTCTTGATGTGATGCCATTTGAGATAAATTCAAAAAATATATACCTCTTTTGAACTTGATGGATTGATATCTCTTAAAAAAAATATATTTCTTTTTTAAAAAATTGAACATATTTTATACCTGATTTTGATATTCAAAATCCTTTAATGTTGAAAAACTCTATCTCTTTTGAATCTTTAAAGCTCAAAGCTTTTTTCTATCTAAGTTTAAGAAAATGTTTTTGCATCCATATCTTTGGGAATGAGGAGAAGTGTCATTAGATTTATTTTGTTCAAAAATCTAACTAAAATATATTTTCTGAAACTAGCCAAATTTAATTTAAATTTAAGAAGGAAATAAAATATTTTACTTTGCTCTTAAAATATAGGGAAAAAATATTAAAGTAGAAAATATGCTTAATTTTAAAATAGCTTTATTTATAAAAGTAAGGAGAAAAAATATTAAAAAAAATAATCACTTAATTTAAAATATCTTTTAAATTTAGAAAATCTGAATATTGTAGTTAAATTCATGTTAAATATTCTTTATTTGAAAGAAAAAGGAAGAGAAAAGTTGAAAGATAAAATAATCCACCTATAATTATGAAAAATAGAAAGAGAAATGCTTTCTATCTTGACTTGATTAAAAATTTTAATTAATCTGCATTGAGAAAAAATAAAATTTGATCTTAATTTCTTAATCAATTACTTTATGATCTTCTTAAATTGAACTTTCATGTATTTATTTAATTTCATATATATGATTTTATAGTCTAATCATTCTTAATAATTAATTAAAGTTAAATTAAATTTAAAATATAATCTTACTCTAAGAATTGAATTTGACATACACTTCTAATTTTGAAACTTATTTGAATATCTGAATATAATAAAGAACTTTTGATGTGCTTTGAAATTTCTTGTAAAATCAGGTATATCAAAGTAATTTTTACTCAAGAAATGAATTTGAAAAAGTAACTCTTGTTTGCTTTGATACTATCATTGATTTGCTCTATACATTCTCAATACATATCTTTTCTGAGTTTAAATGATGAAGTTTTATTAAGAAAAAAAAAGAATGAATATTTATGTGCATATTATGCTTGATTTCATATTCAATTTTTTTGAAAAGATCTATTCCTCTTAAAGCTTGCAAATGCATATTTGAAAACCAGATTAAAAAGTCATATTTATTCAAAAGTGGGAGAACCTTTGATATTTGAATTCAAGCCAATTTCTGAAAGGAAAAGTGTCAGAAGTTGTGAAGAAGATGTTAGCTCAACACAAACTTAAAGAATTATAGATTGCAGTGGAATCTGACTTCGAAGATCCTTCTTGCTCTTGATTGATCAGCTTATCCCTTTTCCACCATGAACCAAAAGATCCAAACAGTATTACACAAGATCACAGGCCGAATCTCGTGTATTTTCTACAGCAAACACACCCAAATCCAATCAAATCACTCTCTGAACTCTGTATTTCTCTCTCTCAGGAAGGAGGAGAGAGAGGTGAATGTTATGAAAAGCACTGTCATGAATTAAAATCTTAAATAAGTTCCCACCTCCTTAAAAAAGTGTCGAGCAACTAAACCATAAAGATAATTAGATAATCATTATCTAATATCAAACAATCCTTCAAATTCAAATGATCCTTTTGAATTTAAACTTATTCAAAACTCAAACATTCAATTTGGATCGGGCCATAATATGAGTCAGCCCATCAATTGGCACCCCATATTCTAACATCTCCCACTCACACATGATGGGATGATCCATATAGAGCTTACTTTTGGATTTTCATACTGAGTGTGTTGCCGTGACCATCTGGGCATAAAGTTTGGGAGCTCTTATACTAGAAATCCATCTCAGGTCTAGCATAAGAGACTACAACCCTTTTATTTCTCAAATCTATCATAAAAGTGCCTCAGATACCCTGGATCTATCGACATACACTCATATGTGGCATCTTTAATCCCTTATGAGTCTTTTTCACCCAGAGCTATACCACTATGGTCTCCTGTATGTCTTATGTCCACGCTTATGATGCTTCTAGAAATAGCTTCATAACGAACATGTCTCAGACACAAGCATAGTGTGTGTATATCAGACTTGATCTTTCTTTTATTCACATATCACTTAAATTAGAATTAGTTGCTTTTCTGACATTATTCTTTTAAGTCACATTATCATAACATTTGGATACATGCCAAAGTAGCATACACTAACTCTTCACTTCATGATACTGTCAAAGTAATAAGGGTATCAATGAAAGGATTCTATACCTTTTAGGGACTCATATAGCAATGAAGCAAGGCTTCATTCATTTGCTTCCCAATCACGGTCTTTAAGCACATGCAGTACGAAACACATGCTATGGTGTATCTCTTACTCTATAAGAGCATATGTCGATTTTCTTTGCTTTACACCATACAGATCTTAGTCCAATCGCCCCCAGTACTTGACTCGAGTTCTGCCACTCTGCTCGCTCTTATAGCGCCTGGTGGAGATCTCATATCTGGCTACAGGTATTATGAAAGGTGGTAATCCATAATTCGATCCATATATTATGTCTCTTCTGGATCTCATCCTGGTCTCTTACCAGGGCGACATTATAAACTGCTTTATGTTCTTACATACCATAGGGTGTCTCTTGGCTGCCATTATCAATGCTAAGAAACACAGAATGTCTCGTCTTGGCTCGCTCGTCATAAGTGCCCAACGCGGTTGCTCGTGTGATAGAGCCAACCTTAATTACCAACCTGGACGACATACTATGATATTGTATACATATTTACCAAAAAAAAAATCATTGAAGAAAATATCATATTTATTCATTCAAAGAAAATTATTTATATACATCATGTTTAGACATAATGAAACATAAAACTCTACAATCTACGCAATCCTAGAGATTTCACATGCTCAACAAATACATCTCTAGGGATTGGCTTCACCATGGGATCTGCCACCATTTCATGTGTGGTGATGTACTGTAAAGTTATTTTCTTCTGTGTTATCACCTCTCTCACTAAGTTATACTTCGTGCTTTTGTGTTTCATCCTACTATGATACCTAGGATCTTTGGTGTAGGCTTTGGCTGCTTGGCTATCACAATAGAGTTTTACTAGCCCTATCTTTCCACTAATGATCTCCAAATGACCCATAAATCATCTTAGCCATAATGCCTCTTGCACTATGGCAGAACATGTAACAAATTCTACTTCCATGGTTGACAATGCCACACATATTTGTTTCTTGCTGCTCTAAGAAATGGTACTATTATTCAGCAAGAATATATAATCGGAAGTGGATTTGCTTTCATCTGGATCTCCACCCCAGTCAGCATCTAAGTAACCTAGCAACTATAGATTATTCCCATGGTAACATAGTCTATAAATAGTAGTACCCTTCAAGTATCTCAAGATCCTTTTGACCGCTTGCTAATGTTTCTACCCTAGATTGGACTAGTAATAGTTTACAAGTCCCATTGCATAACAAATATCGGGTCGTGTGCACATCATTTCATACATCAAGCTCCCAACAGTGCTGGAATAAGGGACTTTCCTCATGGAATCTCTTTCAGATTGAGTCTTAGGACACATTGCAAAGCTTAAAGCTTCACCTTTAGCAATAGGAGTATCTATAGGCTTACAGTCTTTCATCGTAAACTGCTCAAGAATCTTCTCAATGTATGATTCTTGTGACAAAGCGATTAGGTTCTTGGAGCGATCCCTTTGAATTTTAACTCCAAGAATAAATTTTGTCTCACCCATGTCCTTCATCTCAAAATTCAAGAACAGCCAACTCTTAATGGTATTCACGAAAGATAGACTATTTCCGGCTAATAGTATATTATCCACATAAAGGGATAATATGACAAAATTTATCTCAGACTGCTTCATATTTACACAGTGATCCTCATTGATCATCTGAAAGTCATAAGATGAAATAGCTTGATGAAACCTTAAATACTACTATCAAGATGATTGTTTAAGTCAATAAATAGACCTCCAGAGTCTGCAAACTTTGCGCTCCTAACTTTTCTCAATGAAACGTAATGGCTATTTCATATAGATTTCTTCAACTAGTTCTCCATTGAGAAATGCGGTCTTTACATCCATCTGATGTAACTCCAAGTCCAACTTGGCAACTATAGCAAGAATAAGTCTAATAGAAGTGAATCTTACAACAGACGAAAAGGTATCCTCGTAATCAATTCCTTTCTATTGTGTGTACCCCTTAGCTACTAAGCGAGCCTTATATCTTTCAATTGAACCATCCGCCTTTCTCTTAATTTTGAGAACCCATTTGTTGCCAATCACCTTTCAGCCTAGCGGAAGATCAACCAAGTCTTAGACATGGTTAGTCCTCATAAACTCCATCCCCTCTTCCATTGCCTTCATCTATTTATCCTTAGCAGGGCATGACAAAGCCTCTTGAACTGAACTTGGCTCCTCAACATCTCCTAGAGTAACTATAAATGCTTCCCCTTCAACCTCGAAATGATGTTGGAGAACATTCCCTCGGCTACTCCTACGTAACTGTGTCTCTTGAGGACTCTCATATATCCTTCCACTTGGATTAGCAGGTGGAGGTATAGCTATTTATTCCTCACTTTCTTGGTTCTCATCATTTACCTGCTGATCCGTAATCTCATAAAATGATAGAGTTTTGTCAATATCACCCCTACTAGAAAATTCATGTTCTAAAAATATGGCATCTCATGACTCAAGTTCTTTTATGCTTCTATCTTTATTTTCACCAATGAAAATATAGCCCTTTGAGTTTTCAGAATATTTGATAAATATGCATTTCTTGCCACTAGGGCCCAACTTTCCATACCTATGAGAAGGATCATGCACACAAGCTGCCAAACCCTGGGCCACAATACACTCAAATTTAGCTTTCTACCCATCCATAATTCATAGGGTATGGAAGCAATAGATTTAGCGGGCACTCGGTTAAGTACATAGGCTACAGTTATCAAAGCATCTTCCCAATGAAAAATGGGCAAGTTAGCCTGTGCCATCATTGACCTAACCATCTCGAGCAACGTTCTATTCCTTCGCTCTGCAACTCCATTCTATTGTGGAGTGCTAGGAATCGTCAGCTATCTTACAATTCCCTTTTCATCATACAGATCCTTGAATTGATCCGATAAATACTCACGTCCATGGTTAGTTCTCAAAGCCTTAATTCTTTGATCTAATTGATTGTCAACCAAACTCATAAATTATCTGAAGCACTCTAAAGCTTTTGACTTATGGGAGATCAAATAAACATGACCATAATAGGTATAATCATCAATAAAAGTGATTAAATATAAGGCTCCATGCCTTGTCCTCACACTTATCAGGCCACATATATCAGAATGAACCAATTGCAATGGAAAGTTAGCTTTGGTTCTTTTTCCAAATGGTTTTCTAGTTACTTTACTTGCTAGGCAATGTTGGCAAGTAGACATTTCAATTTTTGTCAAGGACCCAAATAGTCCTACTTTTTCCAACCTATTCATTCCTTCTGGATCCACATGTCCAAGCCTAGCATGCCAAACATTCACATCACAAACATTATTCAAGACAAAACATAAAGCAAAATAATGATCATCTGAAATATAACCATTATTAAAACTTGTGTCCAACAAAATGAAATTATTCAAAAGAAAACTAGAACCAAAAAAATTAGTTGCTAAAATAATATGAACTGAATTATTATGAAAATTGACACTGAAACCTAATCTAAGAAGAGAGACCACTAAAATCAAGTTCCACTGAATTTCTAGAACATATAAAACATCATGTAGGAGTAGGGTTGGTCCACCATGCAACTCTAGCTTGCATGTTTTGATCCCTTTCACTTCAATGCTAGCATTATTTCCTACATAAAGCCATCTGCTCTTGAAAGGTAGCCAGTGGTACTCCACAAATGCTCCTCTGTCTCTAGCTATGTGGTATGTTGCTCTTGAATCTATGGTCCACAAGGAATTAGCATCAGCCATTAATGCAGTGCTAGAAACATAAAGAAAATGAGGATGCTCATTGCATGGTGTTACCTTATTCTACTCTGGGCAATCTTGAGCAAAATGACCCATCTTGTGGCAACTATAACACTCCACTTTGGTCATGTCTTTCTTTCCACCATGCTTCCCTCTCTTCTTAAAATCAGATTTAGCCTTCTCAAAAAGCTTTCTAGATCCCTTCTTTTGCCAATTCTTCTTCTTCCAGGGCTTCTTGCCTTTGCCCTTCTGCTTGGTATTCAAAGTCCCAGTAGTCTCAGCCATAAAAGCCTAATCAGATGTCTTAGCAACCTCCCGGCACTCATCATCAAGAATAAGATGATGCTCTATATCAGCAAAGGTCTTAACAAACTCATTATGAGTCATATTAACCATCATATACTCCTAGCTGGCAGGTAGGGATCTAATAATAGCTTGCACCTGTTGTTCATTTGAGAGGTTGTGACCAGTTGACTTTAGTTCTCGAATAATATTTGACATCTCTCTCAAATGCTATCTCATCGGAACATTAGGGCGCAACCTATGTGTCAAACTTGATGGTCAACCTCCTAAGTTTGGTACCAAAAGTGCCCCCAAACTTATCCTTTAATGCAATCCACATGGCCTGAGCCATCTTATAAGTCTCATACTCACACATGAGATCATCAACCATACTACTCAGCAACGTGATGTGAGCAATGCTGTTTTTCTTTTTCTAGGCTAGAAGAGCCTCATGATCTCTCTTGTGCTATTGCGTGTGCCCACCCTTTGACTCAACCATCATATGGTTCGGTATTTCCAAAACATCCTACTCCTTAAGGATGTACTGAACCTTATGGTGCCAAATATCATAATTATCACTGTCCAACTTCTTACTCTTATTGAGCTCTGTAATGATGTTCTTCGAAGCCATATCTGCACACATAGAAATAGCACAGATGAACATATACACAATATCATATTTGCTGCAGATTGTAATTAGATTAACAATGGTATACAATTAAGTTCATGCTCAAAAGTTAATGTTTGTATACTCTCATCACATGAAACTTAACTACACCACTATTCCTCTAATTCAATTATGCACAAAACATCAATTATACCATAGTTCTCAAATGAGCCTTTCATCTACCAATTTAAGAACTCCCACTTGGACAAGAAAGAAGTCAATATCATCCTTAAACGAGCCCTTCATCTATCAGTTCAAGGACTCCCACTTGGATAAATATGCATCATACAAAAAAAATGTAATATGCAATATCACGCTATCATATAAAATTAACATACAAAATTGCATGTATCCCATACTAGACCTAGCATGAAAACATGTCATAATACATATTCATATTTATCCTAAGATTTCATGCAAAATAAGCATAATAGAGAACAAATGAAATAATAATTAAAAAAAATCATTTTCATTATCTTAGATAAAAAAATTCTCTCTTTTTTAATTAAAGATTAAAAATTTGATATGGGTCCATGCACCTGGTCTGGGCCCAGGCGAGCGCACGATGTGGTGCGGCCTCGGCTCGGGCGGACGCCCATGTAGGTGCTACTAGTTCCGTATGGTCTCATGCACAGGCGCTCATCACACCCTGAGTCCAGACATCATCTGCGCATCTCGAGCCTAGAAACACCGCATGCTTAGGCGCATCCTGCACTATGAGCACCGCGTGCACCCTCTGCACGTGTCTCGAGACTAGAACACCACACACTGGCACATCCCGAGGCTAGGCACTGTACGTGTTCGCTCGATCCAAAAACCTAGACGTCGCATGCACCCTGTCGGCCCAAGCCCAGGTGCCCCATGTGCCTGCTTGGCCTAAGCCCAGGCACCACGTGCACCCGGATGGCCCAAGCCCAGGCGCTGTACGTGCCCACTAAGCCTTAGCCCAAGCACCACGCACGCTCGGATGGCCCAAGCCTAGGCACTCCGCATGCCTGCTCGGCCTGAGCCCAGGCACCGCATGCGCCCAGACAGCCCAAGCCCTAGCGCAGTGCACACCCACGCATGTTCCACATGGCAACCTTGCGGTACACGCATGGACGTGGATTGGGGATCGATTCTCTCATGGTCTATGATGGACCGAACTCAAAAAATGGCCTATTTTAGGTATATGCGGGTTTCAAGAAGACCGAGCCATATTTATAGAGTTCTAAAAGATTTTGGGGGCCTTATGTAAAATCTAAAGGTCTCAGAAGCAGGATTAAACTAATACGAAAGCATTTTTATGCTCTGATACCAATGTTAGAAGTTGTGAAGAAGATGTTACCTCAACACAAACTTAAAGAATTGTAGATTGCAACAGAATTTGACTTCCAAGATCCTTCTTGCTCTCGATTAATTAGCTTATTCCTTTTTCACAATTAACCAAAAGATCCAAACGATATTACATAAGATCACAGGCCGAATCATGTGTGTTTTCCACAGCAAACACACCCAAATCCTATCAAATCACTCTCTGAACTCTGTAGTTTTTCTCTCTCAAGAAGAAGGGAGAAAGAGAGGTGAATGTTATGAAAAACTCTCTCATGAATTAAAATCATAAATAAATTTTCACCTCCTTAAAAAAGTGTCCAGCAACTCAACCGTAAAGCTAATTAGATAATCATTATCTAATATCAAATGACCCTTTAAATTCAAATGATCCTTCTAAATTTAAACTTATTCAAAACTCAAACATTCAATTTGGGTCCGACCATAATATGAGTCAGCCCATCAATGGGTGCCCCATATTCTAATAGAAAGAAATATTTTAAGCATATATATTTTGAATCAAAAGACAAGTTTTCAAAGGGAAGAGGATTCATTTGAATTGATTTTCTAAATTTGATACATCTCTCATTTTGATACATTCTTATATATTATTGATTTTAATGATTTTTATTCAACCTTCCCATGAGCTTTTTGATGTTGTCAAAAAGGAGAAGAAAATATTGAGCATATGCTTAATAAATCAATTCTTAAGATGCTCATTAATTTAATACTTGAAATCTTAATACTCATTAATTTGAATTAAGACATTAATTTAAAATGAGTATATGAAATATATGTAATGAACTAAATATATGCAACAAACTAAAGAATAATTGAGAACATTCATGAAGTGTACATTCAAGCATTTAATCTAGTACTTTATAATACATATTGGCAAAATGCATTGAAACATACTTTTATTTTTGTTGTGTATATACTTAAAGTTTTATCATCACCAAAAAAAGAAAGATTGTTGATCCTATGATTAATTTTGATGATCATAAAATATTGAGTAAAAATATTACTAATCTTATATTTCATGATTGAATATAGGATTTCTCAAATGCTCACACTGAAGAAATTATCTTTGGAAGAAATCCACTCAAGATGTCAAGCCAAAGCACTTTCAAAAATAAGTTTTCATAAATTTGGATGGCTCATCATAAAGAAAATAAAGAAAAAGAAATAAATATCATTTAAAAAATTTAGGATAAAGAAATTCAAGTTTGTAAGGTCAAATAATGAAAAAAAATGAAGTTAGAATGCTTAGAGCCGACCCACCCAAGAATAGAGCAAGCTCTAGCACAAAACGAGATTGATACTTTGATTTGGCATGCATTCGAGCCAGTTCTAATAAGATTCGAGTCAGCTCTCTTAAGATGGTAGGAAAGGTATTTTTCTGTACTGCTGGTCGAGCTAGCTCAATTTGAATCTAAGCCAGCTCTCTTAGGATCATAGAAAATTAATATTTAAAGTTCTATAGTTCGAGCCAGCTCGAAAAAAAATAAAGCCAGCTCTATCAGCTCGAGCCAGCTCTAAGTCAGAATCAAGCTAGCTTGATGATGTCTAACAGTCTTTAACGACTAGTTCTGCAACCTCTCCAATGGCTCTTTTTCATCTCCAATGGCTATTTTAGAGCTTTCAACGACTAAAACTCACTCTCCAACTATCTTCAAGGATATTTAAAGGTAGAAAATTAATTTTAAAAAAAGATTAAGTAGGATTAAAAGAAAAATCATCTTTAAATAAGAGAAATTCTATTGAATATCAAAAAGAGAGAAAAAGAGAGGGATTATGTGAAGGAAAAATCCTATTTTTTCGACATAGAATTATTCAGATCTGATTGGATCTGAAGGAATATTTTAAAATTCTTTTCTATAATCCTAATCAAATCTGAGACATTGTAGATCTAATCCTAGAGAACTAATATTAAAATTAAAAATAAAATTAAATCTGATTTAATTTCATACCTTTGTTTTGGGTAATCAGATTACCTTACAATGATCTTAATTGATCCTAAGGTTCTGGAAGGATCCATGCATGCATCTGGCCTCTATCGGTATCCACTTGGGTAGGATCTAGAGGTCTTCTTCTTCTAATTCATCTCTTCAAAAATTAGATTTGGATTTGATCATAAAGTTCTTCAAAACTTCTTTATAGAAGCAGCAATTGTCTCATTTAGCAGTGCTGCCTTCTTCCTGATCTAGGCGCCTTTCTTCCTTGGATTGCACTTGAACCTATGCCAAACTCCTTTGGGCATGGAGCAGAGAGAGAGAGGATCAAAGGGAGGCATGGAATAGAAAAGGTAAGTATTGTGATGTGGTGAAAGGAAAAAGCTCATAAATCCTAGGCATAGATAGATTTTAAATAGATCCTACTGTGCCATGCAGTGCCATATCATCCCGACCAATCAAAGGCCTTCATTCAATTAGATATAAATCTTATTGGTGGGATGATATCATATAATCCAATCAGATGGGATTTCCTCAAAAATCCACATAGGTGGCACCATGATTGGATAAAGCAAAAGTCTTTGGTGCCTAGGTGTTTAAACCCATCAAGAAACCCTGGAGTCCCATCTATATGGGACTCCATCTCTTATACATATGGGATGCATGCCTAGGGTGGTGTGCACCCTCTCTCTTGCCTTTTTTAGTAGGAGGACAAGAGGCCTAGGTGCTCTCCTATAGGCACATGACACAAGGCCCTATGTCCAAGTATCCAGGGACAACTATTGACCTATGTCCAGAAACAGAAATTAGCAGGTAATAGGAATTGGCTGGTGTTGTCTTAAATCCATCTAGTGAATTAAGACAACCCATTTCTAATCTAGACAAGCTTCAGTCAAACTAAGATAAGGTTTCTAAGTGAGCCTAAATAAATTTGGGTCAGCTGAGATGAACAAAAATGATTACAAAAGGAGAATGTTAGGCTCAATCGTGTGCTAGCATAATTTTCTTGAACCTAATTGGATCTAATCTAAATCAATTGAACTGGGTTAGTCTAATTGATAACATCCAGATCCAAACCTTTGTTTGTGTGATCTAGCTAGAATCAATTCTGTATGGTAATGAGACATGTCATGATATCTATCATCGACATCATCAAAACACCTTTCGATGGACCCAAACTTTTCTGATTCATACAATTAGAATGATCGATCATTCTAATCATTCTAATTGCTCCAAAAATCCACCAGTGACACCTAGCAGTATATGGTGGCAACCCATTAGAACCGAAAGTAGATCTCTTGGTGCAGCTACTTGTGTGATTGGGTTCTTCTATCCTGAGCCCTGATAGGATTAGGGTTAAGGTGAACTCGTCAAACCCAATATCCATCATATGAATTAATCATTTGATTTGAGTTTAATGTAAAACTCTAATAGAAACTCTTTCTATTATCTTCACTCTGCTATGGCCATGAGCTTAAGGACTCAATCTCATGATTATCATAGGGCTGCTCCTCATCTACTGAGATAGATAGATCTTCTATTGGTGCAATCCAATTCCTACAATGAACATGCTATAACCAATATACACCTCAGGATTTCGAATGGCTAGAAGATCAAGTTATGGTATAGTCAAACTATAACACCCTCAAGATGAACTATTGATGCACCTCAGGTCAAAGAACTAGACACACCACTATAACATCGAGTCAGTCATTGACGAGAAGGTAGACTTCCTTATGACTATTCGAGGTGGTCACGCTCAGTTCCCCCATTCTCTAATGAGTATCTATACTCTCACTCTAGTGTCTCTACACTATAGATTCAAGAGACATCTATCCTAAGAAAGTGATCGTACATCAACCTTCCGAATCGATCACCATCATCATGATGATTCTACAATCAGGAGCAGTTTATGAGTTAATTACGAAAATTTATGTCTTAAATTTTTAACTCTTAAAAATGAGAATTATCATTATCATTAACTCAAAAGATGTATCACAGACACTTTAAGTATGCACTATGATAGAAAATAATTCTTTTATTAACTTATAGTCAAAATTATAAATTTTTTCTTAGAAGTATATTATAAGTATTTAGCCAATCTAGCTTCTAAGGCACACATCTAACAAACTCCTACTTGACCTAAAGCCAATTGGCTACAAATCTAAGTCCTATCTTCTCAAGGTGGGCTATGATCTTTTGCTGGCTCAATGGCTTCGTCTATGGGTCAGCCATATTGTCTACAGTGTTGACTCTTTTGACCTCGACGTATCCCTTCTTGAGGTAATCACAGATGAGGTAGTATCGCCGCTCGATGTGCTTGGAATTTTGGTGAGACCTAGGCTCCTTAGCTAGGGCTATGATGCCATTGTTATCGTAGTACAGAGGGACGGCATCTAATGACATCACTCTGATCTCTGCATTGAACTTCTTGTACCAGAATACCTTCTTTGCAGCCTCCGATGCAGCGATGTACTCTGCTTTCATGGTGGAGTCTGCTATCACCGTCTGCTTGAAACTCTTCCAACTGATAGCTCCACCATTATAAATAAATAGACTTCTAGATGTCGACTTTCGATCATCTATGTCGGACATAAAATTTGAGTCTATATACCCCTGGACCTGGAGTTCTCCATTGCCAAAGACTAGAAACATATCCTTAGTCCTTCTCAAGTACTTAAGGAAATATTTCATAAAAGTCTAGTGCTCTTCACCTGGATTTGACTAATACCTGCTCGTGACACTCACAGCATGGGCAATATCAGGTCATGTACGTAGCATGGCATACATGAGGCTCCCTATTGCTGAAGCATAAGGGATCTTACACATGCATTCAATCTCCTTAGGTGTGCTAGGGCACATCTTCTTGGAGAGATGAATGCCATGTCTGAAGGGTACTAAATCCCTCTTAAAGTTTTTCATGCTAAACCTCCTTAGCGCCTCCTCTATGTACATTTTCTATGAGAGACCTAGCATCCTATGTTAGATATGTGTGCCCTAGAATCCAGAATTGACTGACACTTGTAATACACTTCTAGGGGCAAAATTATAATTTTGACCATAAATAATAAAATTGATTATTTTCTATCATAATATTTAGTGTCTATGATACATCCCTTGATTTAATGGTAATGATAATTCATATTTTCAAGAGTTGAAAACTTAAGACATGAATTTTCATTTATTAACTCATAAAATGCTCCTAACCGTAGGATCATCATAAGGATGGTGATTGATTTGGAAGGTTGGTGTACAATCATTTCCTCATAGTAGATGAGTCTTGAGTGTACGGTGTAGAGACATCGGAGTGAGAGTATAGGTACTCATTAGAGAATGAGAGCACTGAGCGTAACCACCTCGAGCAGTCTTAAGAAAGTCTACCATCTCATCGATGACTGACTCGAAGCTACAATGGTGTGTTTGGTTCTTTGACCTGAGGTGCATCGACAGTTCACCTTGAGGGTGTTATAGTTTGACTACACCATGACTCGGTCTTCTAGCCATTCGGAATCCTGAGATGTATGTTGGCTATAGCAAGTTCATTGTAGGAATTGGATTACACCAAGAGGGAATCTATCTACCTTGGTGGATGAGGAGCAGCCCTATGATGATCAAGAGAATCAAGTCCATAAGCCCATGGCCATGGCAGAGTGAAATGATAGAAAGAGTTTCTATTAATATTTTCACATCAGACTTGAATCGAATGATTAAATCATATAATATAAATTAAGGTTTGATAAGTTCATCTTAACCCTAATATGATCGGAGCTTAAGATAGAAGAACTTAATCACACAAGTAACTGCACCGAGAGATTCAATTTTAGTTTTGATGCGTTGCCACCATATACTGCTAGGTGTCACTGATTGATTTTGGGAGCAATTAGAATGATTTAGATGATCGATCATTCTAGTTATTTGAATCAGAAGAATTTTGATCCATCGAAAGGAGTTTTGATGATGTCGATGATGGAGATCATGACATATCTCATTATCATACAGAACTGAATCTAACTAGGTCACACAAATAAGGGTTTGGATTTGGATATCATCAATTGGATTAACCCAGTTCAATTGATTTGAGTTAGATTCAATTAGGTTCAAGAAAATCGTGCTAGCACATGATTGAACCTAACGTTCTCCTTTTATTATCATTAAAAGTTATCTCGACCAAGCCAAATAAGTTTGTGCTCACTCAGGTACCTTTACTTGGTCTAACCAGAGCTTGTTCAAGTTAGAAAAGGGTTGTCTTAATTTATGAGATAAATTTGAGACAACACCTACCATTTTTCATCACCTGCTAATTCTTATCCTTTGACTTTGGTCAAACAATGACCTTTGACTCTTGGACATCTGCCCATGTGTCATGCACTTATTGAAGAGTAGATAGGAGCTTGTCCCCTTACTAGAAATTGGAAAGGAGGGGGTGCAAGCCTAGGGAGGCGTGCGCCCATGGATAGGGATGCCTAGAGTCCCATACGAATGGGACTCCAGGTTGCTTCTTGGATTCTACTTAGGTGACCCCTAGCAGTAGACTTTGATAAGTCTTAGGTGCCATCTAAGGATGAATTAGTGGGGCTCTTATCTAATTGAATCAGGTGATGTCATCCCATCAATCAGATTTAGATCGATTGCATGAAGTAATGTGATTGGCTAGGATGATGTGGCACTGCATGGCGCAGTAGGGTCTATATAAATCCTATCTGTGCCACACTTTGATAGAGTTCCTCTTAGCCCATGCCCTAAGGCTGCCCCTCTCCCTCCTTCATGCCATATTCTAATCCTCTCTCTCCTCTCCACACTCTAGAGATGTTGGGCTCCAAATTGGTGCGATCCAGGCAAGAAAGAGCTGACGAGAAAGGAAGAAGGCAGCACTGCTGCAGAGACGACTGTTGATCTTCAGAAGGTGTTTTGAAGATCCTTCAAATCCGATCCATATCTAATTTTTGGAGAGATGATGATAAAGAAGAAGATCTTCAGATTCAATCCAACTGGATATCAGTAGAGGTCAGGTGCTTGCATGGCTAGATCCAGAATCTCAGGCAATCAGCAGGATCATCAAAGGGTAATCAGATTATCCAACATCAAGGTATAAATTAAATTAAATTAAATTAATTTTATTTTTATTTATTAGATTTATAAAATTAGATCTAAAATATCTCAGATCTAATCTAGATATATGAAATTTTTTTTTGAAATATCTCTCTTGATCCGATCAGATCTGAATGAACTTGATCTGAAAAATCAAGATTTTTCCTTCAGCTGGTATCAGTCCCAGGTTCTCTAAATTATTTAGATCTGATTTTTAATTTATTTTAATCTAAAAATTAGATGATTTTAGATGTCACATGAGATGTGATTAGATCTAAAATTAGAAAAAATTAAAATTAAATAATATAGATCTAAGTTCTACAATATGCATGACTAGTTGTAAAATAGAATAGTTCTAAACATAATCTTGCATGATCATGATTTATTTTGATTAAATTATGATTTTAGATCTATTTATTTTTTATTTTTTTATGATTATAAATATTATAATAAGATCTAAAAAATAAAAAATAAAATTATTTAATTTTTAGAACATATGAGATATGATGAATGCATGTTTAGACTAGTTGTAGAATAGTTCTACATAATTATCTAGACTAGAATTTATTTTGGTGTGATCAATTTAAATCTAATTTTTTAGATAATTATGAGATAATTTAGATCTAAAAAACATGCATGATATGATACATGAGATGTATACAAAATATGTATTAAGTTAGATCAATTTTTATATATGAGATATATGATGTAGATCTAACTAGTTTTGTAGATTTATATTTCTGATTAAGGAATTCCCCTTGGCCGTCCGATCATAAAAATAAAGTAGGGTTTAAATACCCTCTCCTTTCATTTGATGGGGTGTTCTTATGATGTGTAGGGATGCTACGCATTCGTCCTTAATCAGAAATCAAGAACTTACTTTCTGCAAAATCCTAGATCCTGAAATCCTAGGATTTTATTTACATGTTTTATTTGTGAACCCTAAACTTAATTAAGAATTAAGATTATGAAATATTAATTAGGTCTAAAATTAAAAATTTTAGATCTAAGACATATTCATAATATTGGATTCGAGCTTGGATAGCTCAATTAGGTCTAAGCGATTGATCAAACCTAAATCAAGAGTTGGTTAGATGGGATCAATAGTGCTTAAATTGACCAGCCTAATAGGATTAAGTCTGGGTCAAGATTGAGTCACATAAGTGATCGATCAAGCTAAGACCTAATTAGGCTTAGTGGTTAGAGTCTGGATTGTAGGCTAACCTGATTGATTCTGGCTCAATAATTTGGTGTCTAAGGTAAGTTTGGCAAATACGATCGACTGGTTTTTAATTGGGAGCTACTCGACTCGAATGCATTCTTATCGAGTTAATGGCATATCCCTTCCACCGGTCTCACTTACCTGGCCATGTTTGTTGACTCAGTTTTGATCTGAGGTGGTCAATAATCTGAGCTAACCCATGCCACTAGGTTAGTCATAATGGTTATGACTATGTCAAGTCTAGTTTAATGAGACCTAAATCAAATCTTCCTAAGAAAAGATTAAGTCTAAGGATCTTCCACCATTGTAGATGTGCGGGCCCTTTCCAAGGTTGATTGTTCTCGGCTGGTTATAGTGGTTCAGTTGCACCAAAAAGATGCAACCATGTCTATTAGGCATTGGATGCTATGGGCTGGAGGATGAATTGGGCTCAATATTTTGGATACGGTGAGAGACTCAATTAGAAATCCAATCTGTGCAAATGATGGGTCTGACTTAACTAAGGAGTGGATCAATATTTCGGGCATGGTGAGATTCATGAATTAGAGATCAAGTTTGGGTGCACCATGATTAGAGAATCATTGAACAAGAGTTGTTCACTCATTGGCTAACCCATCACCAATAACTATTAGGTGAGGTGATGAGTCAGTTGGTGGGACCGCACCACCCACTAGAAATCATTAATCATGGAGATTTTTGCATCTCTACAGAGGAAGTGTAGGGATCCAAGAAAATAGTGGGAGCTAATTTATTTAAAAATAAAATCTCTAAATAAATTGGTTAAGTCTTAATTATAAAATCTAACTAGAAACTTTGACTCTCTACAGAAAAATGTCTGCATCCAACCTAGTAGCACGAATCATGGACACCCATAGACTGACCGGATTAAATTATAAGGATTGGCTTCAAAACTTCAAAATTATTTTGGATTTTGAGTGGTTGACTCATGTATTGAACCAGGACCCTCCCACCTTACCAGCCTATCCATCCGCTGAATAGAGAGTGTATCTGGATAACTGGACGGACGAAGATAACAAGGCTAGATATTACATGTTGGGCTCGATGTCTGATGAACTTCAGCACCAACATGAAGAATTTGGACTGCTCGCCAAATGTTGGCTCACCTATAAGAGATGTTTGGTGAACAGAGTCACGCAACCAAGTATCAAGTCACTAAATGACTATTCAAGGCTAAGATGCGTGATGGGTAGTCAGTTCAAGATCATTATCTAATGATGATCAAGAATTTAGAAAAGCTTGAGAAGCTCGGAGTGAAGTTAGACTTGGATCTGCAGAATGACATAATTCTACAATCTTTGATTGATGCATATGGGCAATTCATCATGAACTACCATATGCATAAACTTCAAAATTCCTTGGCCGAACTTATGAACATGCTGGTTACCACTGAGCTTTCTATGAAAGGTTCTAAAGGCTCAGTGCTTGCTATAGAATGGACTTCTTCCAAGAGAAAGTCTTTTGAAAAGAAGAAGTCTGTGAAAAAGCAAAAGGTGGAAGGAGGAAAGAAGAAAAGGCAGTGCTGAAGAAGAAGGCTACTGACAAAGAAAAGTATTTCCATTGCAACAATGACGGCCATTGGAATCAAAACTATCCTACTTACCTGGCCACCCAAAAGAATAAGAAGGAGGTAGGTCCTTCTGGAGGTATCCTCGTTATTGAGTCTAACCTTATGATTTCTTCTATATCCAGTTGGGTGCTTGACTCTGATTCTAATGCTCATTTGTGCACTTCCATGCAGGATCTTGAGGATAGCAGGAGGCTGAAGGATGGTGAGATGATCCTGCATGTCGAAAATGGAGCAAGAGTTGCTACCATGGCCGTGGGAACATACCCTCTTAGACTACCATCTAGTTTAGACTTAGTGTTAAAAGACTGTTATTATGTGCCTGCAGCAAGCAGAAATTTAATTTGAGTTTCTTGCCTTGCATTAGAAGGCTATGTAATTAGTTTTCTTAAGGACCATTGTAACATTCTTTATGAAAGAAATAAAATTGCAAGTGGTTTCCTTATTAACGATCTTTATTAGTTACATGTTGATGTATCTATTTTTAATATCGAGCAAAATATGAATACCATGAAACAACCTAGGGATAGTCCAAATGATAGGTATCTATGGCACCTAAGACTAGGTCATATAGCAGAAGATAGGGTTAACAAATTAGAGAAAACTTGGGCTATTGAGTCCATTGACTTCTGAGTCATATCCAATTTATGAATCTTATCTTCATGGCAAAATGACTAAGCTCCCTTTTGTAGGACATGGGGAAAGGGCCATGGATCTTCTTGCCTTAGTACATACTGATGTGTACGGCCCATTTGATGTGTCGGCTAGAGGCAACTTTGTCTACTTCATAATCTTTATCGATGATTTATCTAGGTATGGGTATGTGTATCTTATGAGACACAAGTCTGAAGCTTTTGAAAAGTTCAAAGAATTCAAACATGAAGTAGAAAAGCAAACAGAAAAATCCATTAAGATTCTTTGATCAGATCGAGGAGGTGAATACCTTAGTTGAAATTTTCTAGACTATCTCAAAAAAAATGGAATAGTCTCTCAATGAACTCCACCTGAAACACCTCAACTCAATGGGATTTCAGAATGGAGGAACCAGACCCTATTAGATATGGTTCAATCCATGATGAGCTTCACAGACCTTCCTGATTTTTTTTGGGGATACTGTTTGTTAACTACAATATACTTACTGAATAGGGTTCCTTCTAAAATCGTTCCTACCACACCGTATGAGATATGGCATGGTAAGAAACCAAGTCTGAGTCATCTCAGAATTTGGGATTGTCTAGCTCATGTCAAAAGACAACAAGCGGATAAGTTAGACTTTAGGATCCTTCAGAGCTCGATTTATAGGATATCCTAAAGAGTCATTAGATTTCTATTTCTAGAAGATCACAATGTGATTGTGAGTCGATATGCCATCTTTCTTAAAAAATAGTTTATTCAAGATAGCGGCATTGGAAAGTAGATCAAGCTTGAGGAGAAAGTCTCAAAAGAGCAATGAGCTAAGGACCAAATGGAACCAAATCAGGTTAAGCCAATCCAATCACTACCTCCTCCACCTCGTAGATCGAAAAGAGTTTTCCATCCCCCTGAGAGGTACTTAGGTACTATTTTAGAGAAAGTAGAGGAAATGTTCCTCGTAGGTAATGGGGTTCATGGTGATGATCCCAAAACCTATAACGAGGCAATATCAGATATCGACTCTGAGAAATGGTTAGAGGCAATGAAGTCAGAAATTGACTCGATGCACTCAAACCAAGTCTGGACCTTGGTAGATCCACCAGAAGGTATAGTGCCTATTGGATGTAAATGGATCTACAAGAGAAAGATTGGTGCAGATGAAAATGTGGAGACATTCAAAGCTAGATTAGTGGCAAAAGGTTATAGTCAATGCAAAGGCATTGATTATCAGGATACCTTTTCGTCAATAGCTATGCTAAAATTCATCCGTATATTGCTTGCTGTTGCAGCCTATTTTGATTATGAAATATGTCAAATGGACATAAAAACAACATTCTTAAATGGATATCTTGAGGAAGATATCTATATGGAACAGCCGCTAGGTTTCACATCCAGTGATGATGATCATAAGGTATACAAGCTGCAAAGGTCCATATATGAACTTAAGCAAGCATCTTGGAGCTAGAACACTCACTTTAATGATGTGATCAAATTATTTGGTTTCATCAAGAATGTGGAGCCATGTATCTTCAAAAAGGTCGGTGGAAGTGCGGCTGTCTTTCTCGTATTGTACGTGGATGACATCCTCCTTATTAAAAATGATATTCCCATGTTGACCATAGTTAAAATGCGGTTATCTAAAGAATTCTTCATGAAAGACCTAGGAGAAGCATCCTTTATTCTAGGAATTAAGGTCTATAGAGATAGACCAAATAGGATGCTAGGACTTTCACAAAAGATGTACATAGAGAAAGTGCTAAAGAGGTTTAGCATGGAAAACTCTAAGAGGGGTTTGGTACCCTTCAGACATGGCATTCATCTTTCCAAGAAGATGTGCCCTAGCACACCTGAGGAAATAGAACGCATGAGCAAGATCCCTTATGCTTCAGCAATAGGGAGCCTCATGTATGCCATGTTATGTACACGACCTGATATAGCCCATGCTGTGAGTGTCACGAGAAGATATCAGTCAAATCTAGGTGAAGAACACTGGACTTCCATGAAATGTATCCTTAAGTACTTGAGAAGAACTAAAGATATGTTGTTGGTCTTTAGTAATGGAGAACTCCAAGTCTAAGGATATATAGACTCGAATTTTATGTCTGATGTAGATAATCGAAAGTCGACATCTGAGAGTCTGTTTGTGTGCAATGGTGGAGCTGTCAGTTGAAAAAGGTTCAAGCAGATAATGATAGCAGATTTCACCATGAAAATAGAATACATTGCTGTGTCAGAAGCTGCAAAGAAGGCATTCTAGTATAAGAAGTTTGCCACAAAGATCGAAGTGATGCCATCAGATGCCATTCCTCTGTACTGCGATAATAATGGCACCATAGCCCTTACTAAGGAGTTGAGGTCTCACCAAAAATCCAAGCACATCGAGCGGCGATACCACCTCATCCATGATTACTGAGAGAAGGGTTATGTCGAGATTAAGAGAGTCGACTCCGTAGACAATGCGGCAGACCCACTTACAAAGCCTATTGGGCTAGCAAAAGATCGAAGCCTACCTTGAGAAGATGGAACTTAGATTTGTAGCCAATTGGCTTTAGGTCAAGTGAGAGTTTGTTAGATATGTGTGCCCTAGAAGCTAGAATTGGCTGACACTTGTAATACACTTCTAGGGGCAAAATTATAATTTTGACTATAAATAATAAAATGGATTATTTTCTATCATAAATGTGTATTTAGTGTCTGTGATACATCCCTTGAGTTAATGATAATGATAATTCATATTTTCAAGAGTTGAAAATTTAAGACATGAATTTTTATTTATTAACTCATAAAATGCTTCCTAACCATAGGATCATCATGAGGATGGTGATTGATCCGGAAGGTTGGTGTACAATCGCTTCTTTATAGTAGATGAGTCTTGAGTCTATGGTGTAGAGACATTGGAGCGAGAGTACAGGTACTCGTTAGAGAACGAGGGCACTGAGCGTGACCACCTCGAGCAGTCATAAGGAAGTCTACCTTCTCATCGATGACTGACTCGAAGCTGCAGTGGTGTGTCTGGTTCTTTGACCTGAGGTGCATCGATAGTTCACCTTGAGGGTGTTATAGTTTGACTACACCATGACTCGGTCTCCTAGCCATTCGGAACCCTGAGGTGTATGTTGGCTATAGCATGTTCATTGTAGGAATTGGATTGCACCAAGAGAAAATCTATCTACCTCGGTGGATGAGGAGCAGCCCTATGATGATCATGAGAATCAAGTCCATAAGCCCATGGCCATGGTAGAGTGAAATAATAGAAAGAGTTTCTATTAAGGTTTTCACATCAGACTTGAATCGAATAATTAAATCATATGATAGAAATTAGGGTTTGACGAGTTCACCTTAACCCTAATCTGATCGGGGCTCAAGATAGAAGAACTTAATCACACAAGTAGTTGCCGAGTGGTTCATTTTTAATTTTGATGGGTTGCCACCATATACTGCTAGTTGTTACTAATGGATTTTGGGAGCAATTAGAATGATTCAGAAGAGTTCTGATCCATCGAAAGGTGTTTTGATGATGTCGATGATGGAGATCACGACATATCCCATTACCATACAAAATTGAATCTAACTGGGTCACACAAACAAGGGTTTGAATCTAGATATCATTAATTGGACTAACCTAGTTCAATTGATTTGAATTAGATTCAATTAGGTTCGAGAAAATCATGCTAGCATACGATTGAACCTAACGTTCTCCTTTTATTATCATTAAAAGTTGTCTCGACTGAGCCAAATGAGTTTGTGCTCACTCAGATACCTTTACTTGGTCTGGCTGAAGCTTGTCTAGGTCAAAAAAGAATTATCTTAATTTATGAGATAAATTTGAGACAACACCTGCCATTTTCCATCACCTACTAATTCTTGTCCTTTAACTTTGGTCAAATGTTGACCTTTGACCCTTGGACAACTGCCCATATGTCATGCACTTATTGGAGAGTAGATAGGGGTTTGTCCCCTTACTAGAAATTGAAAAGGAGGGGGTGCACGCCTTAGGAGGCATGCGCCCATGGATAGGGATGCCTGGAGTCCCATATGGATGGGACTCCAGGTTGCTTCTTGGATTCTACTAGGTGACCCCTAGCCATAGAATTTGACTAGTTTTAGGCACCATCTAAGGATGAATTAGCCGAGCTCTCATCTGATTGGATCAGGTGATGTCATCCCACCAATCAGATTTAGATCTAATTGCACGAAGCAACGTGATTGACCGGGATGATGTGGCATTGCATAGTGCAGCAGGGTCTACATAAACCCTGTCTGCACCACACTTTGATAGAGTTCCTCTTAGCCCATGCCCCAAGGCTACCCCTCTTGCTCCTCCATGCCATATTCTAATCCTCTCTCTCCTCTCCATGCCCATGGAAAGTTGGGCTCCAATTTGGTGCGATCCAGGAAAGAAAGAGCTAACGAGAAAGGAAGAAGGCAGCATTGCTGCAGAGACGACTACTGATCTTCAGAAGTAGTTTTGAAGATCCTCCAAATCAGATCCAGATCTAATTTTTGGAGAGGTGATAAAGAAGGAGAAGATTTTTAGATCCAGCCTGAGTAGATACTGGTAGAGGCCAGGTACTTGTGTGTCTAGATCCAGAATCTCAGGCAATCAATAGGATCATCAAAGGATAATCAGATTACCCAACATCAAGATATAAATTAAATTAGATTTAATTTATTATTACTTTTATTCATTAGATCTATAAAATCAGATCCAAAATATCTTAGATCTAATCTAGATGAATGAGGAAAATTTTTGAAATATCTCTCTTGGTCCGATCAGATCTGAACGAACTTGATCCGAAAAATCAGGATTTCCCCTTCATCCTATTCGGTCTATCCCTATATATCTTAATACTCAGAATAAAGGATGCCTCTACTAGATCTTTTATAGAGAACTTCTTAGACAATCATATTTTGACTGTAGTCAACATGAAAATATCATTCTCAATTAGGATGATGTCATCCATATATAGTATGAGGAAGACAATAGCACTCCCACTAATCTTTTTGAAAACATAGGGCTCCACCTCATTCTTGATGAATCCAAATGATTTGATTACATTATTAAAATGAGTATTCCAACTCCGAGATGCTTGCTTAAGTCCATATATGGACCTTTGTAGCTTGCATACTTTGTGATCATTATCATTGGATATAAAACCTAGCGGCTGTTCTATATAGATATCTTCCTCAAGATATCCATTTGAGAATATCGTTTTCATGTCCATCTGCTATATTTTGTAATCGAAATAGGCTACAACAACAAGAAATGTGCAAATGGATTTGAGCATGGCTATTGGCAAAATGTATCCTGATAGTCAATGCCCTCGCTGACTATACCCTTTCACTACGAGCCTTGCTTTGAATGTCTCTACATTCCTATCGGCACCTATCTTTCTCTTGATGATCCAATTACACCCAATAGGTGCTATACCATCAGGTGGATCTACCAAGATCTAGACATGGTTCGAACATATTGAGTCAATCTCTGACTTCATTATCCCTAATCATTTCTCAGAGTTGATACCTGATATCGCCTCATCATAAGTTTTAGGATCATCATCATGAACCCCATTTCCTATGAGGAACATTTCCTCTATGTCTTCTAATATAGTACCTAAGTACCTTTCAGGAGGATGAAAAATTCTACTTGATCTATGAGATGGAGGAGGTTAAAAGGACAAACCTATTTTTTTTGGATCAGGTTCGTTCAGATCTGATCAGGAGGGATATTTCAAAAAATTTTTCTCTAAGATCCTAATTAGATCTAAGACTCCTTAGATCTGATCATATTGATCTAATAAAAAAAATAAAAATAAAAATTAAATCTAATTTAATTATATCTTCATTTTGGATAATTCAATAACCCAATGATGATCCCGATGTTTGCCTGAGGTTCTGGATGTAGCCATACAAGTGCCTGACCTTTACTAGTATCCACTTGGGTAGGATCTGAAGATCTTCTCCTTCTTAATCAATCCTCTAAAAATTAGATCTAGATCTGATCTTGAAGGTCTTAAAAACTGCTTTTGAAGAGCAGTCATTGTCTCTTGCAGTAGTGTTGACTTCTTCCTTTCGTGGCATCTTTCACTTGCTTGGATCACACCTTGTTCATGCCCAAAAGCCCTTGGGCATGGAGAGGAGAGAAAGGACCAAAGGGTGGCATGGAGAAGAAGGAAGAGAGGCTATGTGGCATGGGCTAAAGGTAGAAGCATTAAATTCTAGGCGCAGATAGGGTTTATATAGACCCTGCTGCACCATGCAGCGCCACATCATCCTGGCCAATCACAGCCCTTTGTGCAATCAGATCTAAATTTGATAGGTAGAATGATATCATCTGATCAAATTAGATGAGAGACCCTCAAAACCCCCCTAAGGTGGTGCCAAGACTGGGTCAAACAAAACTTCTTGGCACCACACAGTTTAATCCTCTGAAGCAACCTAGACTTCCATCTATATAGGACTCCATCTTTTATCCTCATGGGGTGCACGCCTCTCTAGGCATGCATCCCCTTTCTATCTACATTTTAGCAAGGAGATAAGTCCCCAGGTACTCTTCTATGGGTGCAGGACACATGGGTAGATGTCTAAGTGTCCAGGGTCAACATTTGACCAATGTCCGAAAATAAGATTTAGCAGGTGATTGAAAATGGCAGGTGTTGTCTCAAATTTATCACATAAATTAAGACAATCCTTTTTTGATCAGGACATGCTTCAGTCAGACTAAGTAAAGGTTCTTGAGTGAGTCCAAACACATTTGACTCAGTCGAGACAAGTTTTAATGATTGTTAAAGGAGAACATTAGGCTCAATCGTGTGCTAGCACAATTTTCTTGAACCTAATTGAATCTTATTCAAATCAATTGAACTGGGTTAATGCAATTGATGATATCCAGATCCAAACCCTTATTTGTGTGACCCAATTAGGTTCAGTTCCATATGGTAATGGGATGTATCGCAATCTCTAGCATCAACATCATCGAAGCACCTTTCGATGGATCAGAACTTTTCTGATTCAAACAACTAGTACGATCGATCATCCAAATCATTCTAATTACTCCCAAAATCTATCAGTGACACCTAGCAGCATATGGTGGCAACCCATCAGAACTGAAAGTGAACCTCTCGGTGTAGTTACCTATGTGATTAAGTTCCTCTATCTTGAACCCTGATCGGATTAGGGTTAAGGTGATCTCGTCAAACCCTAATTTCCATCATATGAATTAATTATTCAATTCAAGTTCAATGTGAAAATCTTAATAGAAACTCTTTCTATTATTTTACTCTACCATGGCCATGGGCTTATGGACTTGATTCTCATGATCATCATAGGGCTGCTCCTCATCTACCGAGGTAGATAGATCCCTTATTGGTGCAATCCAATTCCTACAATGAACATGCTATAGCCAACATACACCTCAGAATTTCGAATGGCTAGGAGATCGAGTTATGGTGTAGTCAAACTATAACACCCTCAAGATGAACTATCGATGCACCTCAGGTCAAAGAACCAGACACACCACTGCAGCTTTGAGCCAGTCATCGATGAGAAGGTAGACTTCCTCATGACTACTCGAGGTGGTCATGCTCAGTGCCCTCATTTCTAACGAGTACCTGTACTCTCACTCTGGTTTCTCTATACCATAGATTCAAGACTTATCTATCCAAAAGAAGCGATCGTACACCAACCTTCCAAATCAATCACCATCCTCATGATGATCCTACGATCAGAAGCATTTTATGAGTTAATAATGAAAATTCATGTCTTAAATTTTCAACTCTTGAAAATATGAACTATCATTACCACTAACTCAAGAAATGTACCATAGACACTTTCAAATAACACTATGATAGAAAATAATTTATTTTATTATTTATAGTTAAAATTATAATTTTGCCCTTAGAAGTGTATTATAAGTGTCAGCCAATCTGGCTTCTAGGGCACATATATCTAACAAACTTTCACTTGACTTAAAGCCAATTGGCTATAAATCTAAGTTCCATCTTGTCAAGATCGGCTTCGATCTTCTGCTGGCCCAACAACTTTATATGTAGGTCTACCGCATTATCTACAGAGTCGACTCTCTTGACCTTGACCTAACCTTACTCGAGGTAATCGTAGATGAGGTGGTATCGCCGCTCGATGTGCTTGGATTTTTGATGAGATCTAAGTACTTTAGCAAGAGCTATGACGCCATTATTGTCATAGTACAGAGGATTGGCATCCGATGGCATCACTCCGATCTCTGTGGCGAACTTCTTGTACTAGAATGCCTCCTTCATAGCTTCTGATGCAGTGATGTACTTTATTTCTATGGTGGAATCTGCTATCACTATCTGCTTGGAACTCTTCCAACTAACAGCACCATCATTACATACAAATAGAGTTCTAGATGTCAACTTTCGATCATCTATATCGAATATAAAATCCGAGTCTGTATACCCTTGGACTTGGAGTTCTCTATTACCAAAAACTAACATCATATCCTTAGTTCTTCTCAAGTATTTAAGATTATATTTCACAAAAGTCAAGTGCTCTTCAACTGAATTCGACTGATATCTACTTGTGACACTCACAGCATAGGCAATATCAGGTCGTGTACATAACATAGCATACATGAGGCTCCCTATTACTGAAGCATAAGGGATCTTGCTCATATATTCAATCTCCTCAGGTGTATTGGGACACATTTTCTTAAAGAGATGAATGCCATGTCTGAAGGATACCAATCCCCTCTTGGAGTTTTCCATGCTAAACCTCTAAGCACTTCCTCTATGTACATCTTCTGTGAAAGACCTAGCATCCTATTTGGTCTATCTCTATAGACCTTAATTCCTAGAATGAAGGATGCTCTTCCTAGGTCTTTCATGGAGAATTCAATAGATAACCATATTTTAACTATGGTCAACATGAAAGTATCATTCCCAATAAGAAGGACATCACCTACGTATAGTATGAGAAAGACAACAACACTCCCACTGATCTTTTTGAAAATACATGATTTCTTCTCATTCTTGATAAAACCAAATAATTTGATCACATCATTAAAATGAGTATTCCAACTCTGAGATGCTTGCTTACGTCCATATATGGACCTTTGTAGCTTGCATACTTTATGATCAACATCACTGGATGTGAAACCTAATGATTGTTCCATATAGATATCTTCGTCAAGGTATTATTTAAGAATGCCATTTTCACATCCATTTGCCATATTTCATAATCGAAATAGGCTGCAACAGCAAGCAATGTGCGGATGGATTTTAGTATGGCTACTAACGAATAGGTATCCTGATAGTCAATTTCTTCACGCTGACTATATCCTTTTGCCACTAATCTAGCTTTGAATGTCTCCACATTTCCATCTGTATCAATCTTTCTCTTGTAAATCCATTTACACCCAATAGGTACTATACCTTCTAGTGGATCTACCAAGGTCTAGACTTGGTTTGAGAGCATCAAGTCAATTTCTGACTTCATTGCCTCTAACCATTTCTCAGAGTCGATATTCAATATCGCCCCATCAAAGATTTTGAGATCGTCACCATGAATCCCATTACCTATGAGTAACATTTTCTCTACTTCCTCTGAAATAGTACTAAGTACCTCTCAGAAGGATGGAAAATCCTTTTCGATCTATGAGGTGGAGGAGGTAGTGATTATATTGGCTCAATCTGATTTGGTTCCATAGGATCCTTAGCTCGTTGCTCTTATGAGATTTTCTCCTCGAGCTTGATCTGCTTTCCAATGCCATCATCTTGAATAAATTATTTTTCAAGAAAGATGGCATGCTGACTCATAATCACATTGTGGTCTTCTGAAATATTGAAAAATATCCTAATGACTCTTTAGGATATCCTATGAATCAAGCTCTAAAGGACCTACAGTCTAACTTGTCCGCTTGCTATCTTTTGACATAAGCCAACAACCCCAAATTCTGAGATGACTAAGACTTGGTTTCTTACCATGCCATAACTCATACGGTGTGGTAGGAACGATTTTAGAGAAAATCCTATTCAGTAAATATATAGTAATTAACAGACTATATCCCCAAAGAAAATCAGGAAGGTCTGTAAAGCTCATCACGGATCGGACCATATCTAATAGAGTTCGATGCCTCCATTCTGAAATTCCACTGAGTTAAGGTATTCCAGGAGGTGTCCATTGAGAGAGTATGCCATTTTGCTTGAGATAGTCCAGAAATTTTCGACTAAGGTATTCACCTCCTTGATTTTATCGAAGAACCTTAATGAATTTTTTAGTTTATTTTTCAACTTCATGTCTGAATTTCTTAAACTTTTCAAAATCTTCAGACTTATGTCTCATAAGATACACATATCCATATCAAGATAAATCATCGATAAAGATTATGAAGTAGTCAAAGTTGCCTCTAGCCGACACATCAAATGGGTCGCACACATCAGTATGTACTAGGGCAAGTAGTTCTGTGGCCCTTTCCCCATGTCCAACAAAAGGGAGCTTAGTCATTTTGCCATGAAGACATGATTCACAAATTGGATATGACTCGAAAGTCAACAGACTCAATAATTTGATTTTCTCTAATTTGTTAATCCTATCTTCTACTATATGACCTAATCTTAGGTGCCATAGATACCAATCATTTGGACTATCCCTGGATCATTTTGATCTTATTTATTCACATTTTGCTCGATATTAAAGATAGATACATCAATATGTAACTGGTAGAGATCGTTAATAAGAAAACCACTTGCAATTTTTTTTCTTTCATAAAGAATATTACAATGGTCCGTAAGAAAACTAATTACATAGCCTTCTTGTGCTAAACATGAAATAGAAATCAAATTTCTGCTTGTAGCGCGCACATAATAACAATCCTTAAGTACTAAATCTAAGCCAGACGGTAGTCGAAGAGGATAGGTTCCCACGTCCATAGCAGCAACCCTTGCTCCATTTTCGATGCATAGGATTATCTCACCATCCCTCAGCCTCCTGCAATCCTCAAGATCCTACATGAAAGTGCACAAATGAGCACTAGAACTAGAGTCAAGCATCCAACTGAATGCAGAAGAAATCATAAGGTTCAATTCAATAATGAGCATACCTCCAAAAGGACCTGTCTCCTTCTTATTTTTCAGGATGGCCAAATATATAGGGCAATTCTGCTTTCAGTGGCCATCAATATTATAATGGAAATATTTTTCTTTGTCAGCAGCCTTCTTCTTAAGCTCTATCTTTCTTTTCTTTTCACCTTCCACCTTCTGTCTTTTCACAGACTTCTTTTTCTTTTTAAAACACATTCTCTTAGAAGAAGTCCCTTCCATAGCAAGTACTGAGCCTTTAGAACCTTTCATAGAAAGCTCAGCAGTAACCAGCAAATTCATAAGCTCAGATAGAGTATTCTAAAGTTTATGCATATGATAGTTCATGATGAACTTGTAAGATATGTGTGCCCTAGAAGCCAGAATTGGCTGACACATGTAAACACTTCTAAGGGCAAAATTATAATTTTGACTATAAATAATAAAATGGATTATTTTTATATCATAAATGTGTATTTAGTGTCTATGATACATCCCTTGAGTTAATGGTAATGATAATTCATATTTTCAAGAATTAAAAATTTAAGATATAAATTTTTGTTATTAACTCATAAAATGCTTCCGATCGTAGAATCATCATGAGGATGGTGATTGATCCAGAAGGTTGGTGTACAATCACTTTTTTATAGAAGATGAGTCTTGAGTCTATGGTGTAGAGACACCAGAGCAAGAGTACAAATACTCATTAGAGAATGAGGATACTAAGCGTGACCACCTCGAGCAGTCATAAGAAAATCTACCTTCTTGTCGCTCAAAGCTGCAGTGGTGTGTATGGTTCTTTGACCTGATGTTTATCAGTAGTTCATCTTAAGGGTATTATAGTTTGACTACACCATGACTCGATCTCCTAGCCATTCGAAATTCTGAAGTGTATGTTGGCTATATCATGTTCATTGTAGGAATTGGATTGCAGCAAGACAAAATCTATCTACCTCGGTAGATGAGGAAAAGCCCTATGATGATTATGAGAATCAAGTCCATAAGCCCATGGCCATGGCAGAGTGAAATAATAGAAAGAGTTTGTATTAATGCTTTCACACATCAGACTTGAATCAAATGATTAAATCATCTGATAGAAATTAGGGTTTGACGAGTTCGCCTTAACCCTAATCTGAATGGGGCTCAAGATAGAAGAACTAAATCACATAGGTAGCTACACTGAGAGGTTCATTTTTAGTTTTGATGGATTGCCACCATATACTACTAGGTGTCACTGGTGGATTTTGGAAGTAATTAGAATGATTTAGATGATCGATCATTCTAGTTGTGCAAATTAGAAGAGTTCTGATCCATCGGAAGATGTTTCGATGATGTCGATGATAGAGATCACGACATATCCCATTACCATATAGAACTGAATCTAACTAAATCACATAAATAAGACTTAGGATTTGGATATCATCAATTGGACTAACTTAGTTTAATTGATTTGAATTAGATTCAATTAGGTTCAAAAAAATTATGCTAGCACATGATTGAGCTTAATGTTCTCCTCCTACTGTCATTAGAAGTTGTCTCGACTGAGGCAAATATATTTATGCTCACTCAAATATCTTTACCTAGTCTGACTAGAGCTTGTCCAAGTTAAAAAAGGGTTGTCTTAATTTATGAGATAAATTGGAGATAACACCTACCATTTTTCGTCACATGCCAATTCTTGTCTTTTGACTTTGGTCAAATGTTGACCTTTGACACTTAGACATCTGCCCATGTGTCATGCACCCATAGGAGAGTAGATATGGGCTTGTTCCCTTGCTAAAAAATAAAAAGGTGGGAGTGCACACCTAGGGAGGCATGCACCAAATGATAGGGATGCCTGGAGTCCCATACAGATGGGACTCCAGGTCGCTTCTTGGTATCAACTTAGGAGGCACCAAGGGATTCTTCTTTGACCAGTCTTGGTGCCACCTAAGGATGATTTGAGGGGGCTCTCATCTGATTGGATTAGGTGATGTTATCCTACCAATCAAATTTAGATCTTATTGCACAAAGCAACGTGATTGGCCGGGATGATGTGGTACTACATGGTGTGGCAGGATCTATATAAACCCTATCTGCACCTAGCTTTTAAGAAGATCACCCATAGCCCATGCCACAAGGCTGCCCCTCTCCCTCCTTCATGCCATCTTCTAGTCCTCTCTCTCCTCTTCACGCCCAAGAAGATTTGGACTCCAATTTGGTGCGATCCAGGCAAGAAAAAGATAACGAGAAAGGAAGAAGGCAGCACTACTACAAGAGATGATTCCAGATCTTCAAAAGAAGTTTTGAAGATCTTCCATATCAAATCTAGATTTGATATTTGGAGAGGTGATAAAGAAAGAGAAGATCTCTAGATCTAGCCCAAGTGGATATCGGTAGAGGCCAGGTACTTGCGTAGCTAGATCCAAAACATCAAGCAATCAGCTGGATCATCATAGGATAATCTGATTACCCAATAAAAGGTATAAATTAAATCAAATTTTATTTTATTTTATTTTATTTTATTAGATCTATAAAATTAAATCTAAAATATCTCAAATTTGATCTAGATTAAAAAGAAAAATTTAAAAATATCTCTCTTGATCCAATCAAATCTGAATGAATTTGACCCGGGAAAGCTGAATTTTTCCTTCAATTGATATCAGAGCTAGATTCTAATAAATTATTTAGATCTAATTTAAATTTATTTTTGATCTAATAATTAGATAATTTTAGATGTCACATGAGATGTGATTAGATTTGAAATTAAAAAAATTAAAATTAAATAATTTAGATCTAAGTTTTATAAGATGCATGACTAGTTATAAAATAGAATTATTCTATACATAGTCTTGCATGTTCATAATTTAATTTGATTAAGTTATAATTTTAGATCTATTTATTTAGTATTTTTTAAAGTTATAAATATTATAATAAGATCTAAAAAATAGTAAATAAAATTATTTAATTTTTGAATCATATGGGATATGATGAATGCATGTTTACACTAGTTGTAGAATAGTTCTACATAATTATCTAGATTATAATTTATTTGATGTGATCAATTTAAATCTATTTTTTTAGCTAATTATGAGATAATTTAGATCCAAAAATATGCATGATATGATACATGAGATGTATGCAAAATATATTTAAAGTTAGATCAATTTTTATATGAGATATATGATGTAGATCTAACTAGTTTTATGATCTAATATTTCTAATTAAGATGTTCCCCTTGGCTATCCGGTCATAAGAACAAAGTAGGGTTTAAATCCCCTCTCCTTTTATTCAATGGGGTATTCTTATGATGTGTAGGGGTGCTGTGTGTTCGTCCTTAATCAAAAATTAAGAACTTATTTTCTGTAAAATCCTAGATCCTGAAATCCTAGGATTTTATTTACATATTTTGTTTGTGAATCCAAAACTTAATTAAGAATTAAGATTATGAAATATATGTTAGGACTAAAATTAAGAATTTTAGATCTAGGACATATTCATAAAATTGGGTTCAGGCTTGGAAAGCTCAATTCGGTCTAAGTAGTTGATCAAATCGAATCGAGTTGGTTAGATGAGATCAACAGTGCTTAAAATTGACCAGCCTAATAGGATTAATTCTGGGTCAAGATCGAGTCACGTGAGTGATCGATCAAGCTAAGACCTAATTAGGCTCAGTGGTTAGAGTCTGGATTGTAGGCTAACCTGATTGGTTCTGGCTTAACAGTTTAGTGTCTAAGGTAAGTTTGGCAGATACGATCGACTAGTTTTTAATTCGAAGCAACTCGACTCGAATGCATTTTTGTCGAGTTAATGGCATATTCCTTCCACCGATCTCATTTACCTGATCATATTTGTTGGCTCAGTCCTGATCTGAGGTGGTCAATAATTCTAGCTAACCCATGCCACTAGGTTAGTCATAATGGTTATGACTATGTCAAGTCTAGTTTAATGAGACCTAAATCAAATCTTCCTAAGAAAAGATTAAGTCTAAGGTCTTCCACCATTGTAGATGTGCGGGCTCTTTTCGAGGTTGATTATTCTCGATTGGTTACAGTGGTTCAGTTGCACTAGGAAGATGCAACCATATCTATTAGGCATTGGATGCTACAAGTTGGAGGATGGATTGGGCTCAATATTTTAGATATGGTGAGAGACTCAATTAAAAATTCAATCTGTACAAATGGTGGGTCTAACTTAACTAAGGAGTTGATCAATATTTCGGGCATGATGAGATTCATGAATTAGAGACCAAGTTTGGGCACAACATGATTAGAGAATCATTGAACAAGAGTTGTTCACTCATTGGCTAACCCATCACCAATAACTGTTAGGTGAGGTGATGAGTCAGTTGATGGGACCACACCATCCACTAGAAATCGTTAATCATGAAGATTTTCATATCTCTACAAAGGAAGTATAGGAATCCAAGAAAATAGTTTGAGCTAATTTGTTGAAAAATAAAATCTCTGAACAATTTGGTCAAGTCTTAATTACAATATCTAACCAGAAACTTTGACTCTCTATAGAAAAATATCTGCATCCAACCTACTAGCACGTATCCTAGACACCCATAGACTGACTGGACCCAATTATAAGGATTGGCTCTGAAACTTCAAAATTATTTTCGGTTCTGAGAAGTTAACTCATGTTTTGGACTAGGACCCTCCAACCTTACCAGCTCGTTCATTTACTGAACAGAGAGCGTCTCTTGAAAAGTGGATGGACGAAGATAATAAGGCTAGATACTACATGTTGGGCTCGATGTCTGATGAGCTTCAGCATCAACATGAAGATATCAGGACTGTCTGTCAAATGTTGGCTCACCTACAAGAGATGTTTGGTGAACAGAGTCATGCAGTCAAGTATCAAGTCACTAAATGACTATTCAAGGCTAAAATGCATGATGGGCAGTCAGTCCAAGATCATTATCTGATGATGATCAAGGACTTGGAAGAGCTTGAGAAGCTCGGGGTGAAGTTAGACTTGGATATGTAGAATATATATAATTTTGCAATCCTTGACTGATTAATATGGGTAGTTTATCATGAACTACCATATGTATAAACTTCAAAATTCTCTGACTGAGCTTATGAACATGTTGGTTACTGCTGAGCTTTCTATGAAAGATTCTAAATTCTTAGTTCTTGCTATGAAACAGACTTCTTTCAAGGGAATGTCTTTTGGAAAGAAGAAGTCTGTGAAAAAGCAGAAAGTAGAAGGAGGAAAGAAGAAAAAGGCAGAGCTGAAAAAGAATGCCGTTGAAAAAGAAAAATATTTTCATTGCAACAATGACGGCCACTGGAAGCGAAACTATCCTACTTACCTGGCCACCCTGAAGAATAAGAAGGAGGCAAGTCCTTCTGGAGGTATGCTCTTTATTAAGTCTAACCTTACGATTTCTTCTGCATCCAGTTGGATGCTTGACTCTGGTTTTAATACTCATTTGTGCACTTTTATGCAGGATCTTGAGGATAGTAGGAGGCTGAGGGATGGTGACATGATCCTACGCATAAAAAATGGAGTAAGAGTTGCTACCATGGCCATGGAAACATACCCTCTTCGACTACCATCTGGTTTAGACTTAGTTTCAAAAGATTCTTATTATGTGCCCGCAGCAAGCAGAAATTTGATTTCTATTTCATGCCTAGCACTAGAAGGCTATGTAATTAGTTTTCTTAAGGTCCATTGTAACATTCTTTATGAAAGAAATAAAATTGCAAGTGGTTTCCTTAATAACAGTCTTTACTAGTTACATATTGATGTATCTATTTTTAATATCAAGCAAAATATGAATGCCATGAAACAACCTAGGGATGGTCCAAACGATAGGTATCTATAGCACCTAAGACTAGGTCATATAGCAGAAGATAGGGTTAATAAATTAGAGAAAATTGGGCTATTGAGTTTGTTGACTTTTGAGTCATATCGAATTTGTGAATCTTGTCTTCATGTCAAAATGACTAAGCTCCCTTTTGTAGGATATGGGGAAAGGGCCATGGATCTTCTTGCCCTAGCACATACTAATATGTGCAGCCCATTTGATGTACCGACTAAAGGCAACTTTATCTACTTCATAACCTTTACCGATGATTTATCTAGGTATGGGTATGTGTATCTTATGAGATACAAGTCTGAAACTTTTGAAAATTTCAAAGAATTCAAACATGAAGTAGAAATGCAAACTAGAAAATCCATTAAGATTCTTCGATCAGATCGAGGAGGTGAATACCTTAGTCGAGAATTCCTAGACTATCTCAAGAAAAATGGTATAATCTCTCAATGAACTTACCTAGAATACCTTAACTCAATAGAATTTTAGAACGGAGGAATCAGACCCTATTAGATATGGTTAGATCCAAGATGAGCTTCACAGACCTCCTTGATTTTCTTTGGAGATATTGTTTGTTAACTGCAATATTCTTACTGAATAGGGTTCCTTCTAAAATCATTCCTACCACACCGTATGAGATATGGCATGGTAAGAAATCAAGTTTGAGTCATCTCATAATTTGGGATTGTCCAGCTCATGTCAAAAGACAACAAGCAGACAAGTTAGACTTTAGGTCCTTTAGATCTTGATTTATAGGATATCCTAAAGAGTCATTAGGATATTATTTCTACATTCTAGAAGATCACAATGTGATTGTGAGTCGACATGCCATCTTTTTTGAAAAATAGTTTATTCAAGATAGCAGCATTGGAAAGCAGATCAAGCTCGATGAGAAAGTCTCACAAGAGCAACAAGCTAAGGACCAAATGGAGCTAAATCAGGTGGAGCCAATACAATCACTTCCTCCTCCACCTCATAGATCGAAAAGGTTTTCTCATCCCCCTCAGAGGTACTTAGGTACTATTTCAGAAGAAATAAAGAAAATATTTCTCATAGGTAATGGGGTTTATGGTGATCCTAAAACCTATAACGAGGCGATATCGGATATCGACTTCGAAAAATGGTTAAAGGCAATGAAGTCAAAAATTGACTCGATGCACTCAAACCAAGTCTGGATCTTGGTAGATCCACTAGAAGGTATAGTACCTATTGACTATAAATGGATCTATAAGAGAAAAATTGGTGCAGATGGGAATGTTGAGACATTCAAAGCTAGTTTAGTGGCAAAAGGGTATAGTCAACACATGAAGGCATTGATTATTAGGATACCTTTTCACCAGTAGCTATGCTTAAATCCATCCGCACATTGCTTGCTATTACAGCCTATTTTGATTATAAAATATGGCAAATAGACGTGAAAACGACATTCTTAAATGGATACCTTGAGGAAGATATCTATATGAAATAGAGGCTAGGTTTCACATCCAGTGATGCTGATCATAAGGTATGCAAGCTGCAAAGGTCCATATATGGACTTAAGCAAGCATCTCAGAGCTGGAATACTCATTTCAATGATGTAATCAAATTATTTGGATTCATCAAGAATGAGGAGGAACCATGTGTCTTCAAAAATGTCAGTGGGAGCACTGTTATCTTCCTCATATTGTACGTAGATGATGTCCTCCTTATTGGAAATGATATTCCCATGTTGACCATAGTTAAAATATGGTTATTGAAAGAATTCTCCATAAAGGACCTAGTAGAAGAATCCTTTATTCTAGAAATTAAGGTCTATAGAGATTGACCAAATAGGATGCTAGGACTTTCATAAAGCCAATACGTAGAGGAAGTGCTAAAGAGGTTTAGCATGGAAAACTCTAAGAGGGATTTGGTACCCTTCAGACGTGGCATTCAACTTTCGAAAATAATGTGCCCTAGTACACCTGAGGAAATAAAATGCATGAGCAAGATCCCTTATACTTCAGCAATAGAGAGTCTCATGTATGCCATGTTATGTACACGACCTGATATAGCCCATGCTGTGAGTGTCACGAGCAGATATGAGTCAAATCCAGGTGAAGAACACTGGACTTCTTTGAAGTGTATTCTTAAGTACTTGAGAAGGACTAAGGATATGTTGTTGGTTTTTGAAAATGGAGAACTCCAAGTCTAGGGGTGTACAGACTTGGACTTTATGTCTGATGTAGATGATCAAAAGTCGACATCTGAGAGTCTATTTGTGTGTAATGGTGGTGCTGTCAGTTGGAAGAGTTTCAAGCAGACAGTGATAGTAGATTCCACCATGAAAGCAGAATACATCGCTGCGTCAGAAGCTGTGAAGGAGGCATTCTGGTACAAGAAGTTTGCCGTAGAGATTGGAGTGATGCCATCAGATGCCATTCCTCTATACTACGATAATAATAGTGCCATAGCCCTTGCTAAGGAGTCGAGATCTCACCAAAAATTTAAGCACATCAAGCGGCGATTCCACCTCATCCGCGATTATCTCAAGAAGGGTTACGTCGAGATCAAGAGAGTCGACTCCACAGACAATGCGGTGGACTCACTTACAATGCGATTGGGCCAATAGAAGATCGAAGCCTACCTTGAGAAGATGGAATATAGATTTGTAGCCAATTGACTTTAAGTCAAGTAGAAGTTTGTTAGATATGTGTACCATAGAAGCCAGAATTGACTGGCACTTGTAATACACTTCTAGGGTTAAAATTATTATTTTGACTATAAATAATAAAATGGATTATTTTTATATCATAAATATGTATTTAGTGTCTGTGATACATCTCTTGAGTTATTGATAGTGATAATTCATATTTTCAAGAGTTGAAAATTTAAGACAAGAATTTTTGTTATTAACTCATAAAATGCTTTGGACCATAGGATCATCATGAGGATGGTGATTGATCGAAAGGTTGGTGTACAATCACTTCTTTATAGTAGATGAGTCTTGAGTCTACGGTGTAGAGATACCGGAGTGAGAGTACAGGTACTCGTTAGAGAATGAGGGCACTGAGCGTGACCACCTCGAGCAGTCATAAGGAAGTCTACCTTCTCGTCGATGACTAGCTCAAAGCTATAGTGCTGTATCTGGTTCTTTGACCTAAGGTGCATCGGCAGTTCACCTTGAGAGTGTTATAGTTTGACTACACCATGACTCGGTCTCCTAGCCATTTGGAACCCTGAGGTGTATGTTGGTTATAGCATGTTCATTGTAGGAAATGGATTGCACTAAGAGGAAATCTATCTACCTCAGTAGATGAAGAGCAGCCCTATGATGATCATGAGAATCAAGTCCATAAGCCCATGGCCATGGTAGAGTGAAATAATAGAAAGAGTTTCTATTAAGGTTTTCACATCGGACTTGAATCAAATGATTAAATCATATGACAGAAATTAAGGTTTGATGAGTTCGCCTTAACCCTAATCTGATCGGGGCTCGAGATAGAAGAACTTAATCACATAGATAGCTGCACCAAGAGGTTCATTTTTAGTTTTGATGTGTTGCCACCATATACTACTAGGTGTCACTGATGGATTTTGGGAGCAATTAGAATGATTTAGATGATTGATCATTCTAGTTGTCTAAATCAGAAGATTTTTGATCCATCAGAAGGTGTTTCGATGATATCGATGATAGAGATCATAACATATCCCATTACCATATAGAACTAAGCCTAACTAGATCACACAAACAAGGGTTAGGATCTAGATATCATTAATTGGACTAACTTAGTTTAATTGATTTGAATTAGATTCAATTAGGTTCAAGGAAATCATGCTAGTACACGATTGGGCCTAATTTTCTTCTTCTGCTATCATTAAAAGTTGTCTCGACTGAGCCAAATATTTTTATGCTCACTCAGGTACCTTTACCTAATCTGACTGGAGCTTGTCTAGGTTAGAAATGGATTGTTTTAATTTATGAGATAAATTGGAGACAACACCTACCATTTTCCATCACCTCTCAATTCTTGCCTTTTGACTTTGGTCAAATGTAGACCTTTGACACTTAGACATCTGCCCAGGTGTCATGCACCCACAAGAGAGCAGATAGGGGCATGTCCTCTTGCTAGAAAATGGAAAGGATGGGGAGCACGCCTAGGGAAGCATGTGCCCAATGATAGGGATGCCTAGAGTCCCATACAGATGGGACTCCAGGTTGCTTCTTGATATCAACTTAAGAGGCGCCAAGGGACTTTTCTTTGACCAGTCTTGGCACCACCTAAGGATGATTTGAGGGGGCTCTCATCTGATTGGATCAGGTGATGTCATCCCATCAATCAGATTTAGATTTGATTGTATGAAGCGACGTGATTGATCGGGATGTTGTGGCATTGCATGGCGCAATAGGGTCTATATAAACCCTGTCTACACCTAGCTTTTAAGAAGATCACCCATAGCCCATGCCACAAGGCTGCCCCACTTCTTCCTCCATGCCATCTTCTAGTCCTCTCTCTCCTCTTCACGCCCAAGGAGATTTCGGCTCCAATTTGGTGCGATCCAGGCAAGAAAAATGTGACGAGAAAGGAAGAAGGCAGCACTACTGCAAGAGATGATTCCAGATCTTCAAAAAGAGTTTTGAAGATCCTCCAAATCAAATCCAGATCTAATATTTGGAGAGGTGATAAAGAAGGAGAAGATCTCTAGATCTAGCCTGAGTGGATACTGGTAGAGGCCAGGCACATGCGTGGCTAGATCCAGAACCTCAGGCAATTAGTAGGATCATCATAGTGTAATCTGATTACCCAACAAAAGTATAAATTAAATTAGATTTAATTATTTTATTTTATTTTATTATATCTATAAAATTAGATCTAAAATATCTCAGATCTGATCTAGATTCAAAAAAAAAATTTTTGAAATATCTCTCTTGATCCAATCAGATCTGAACGAACCTGACCCAAAAAAGCTGAATTTTTCCTTCATAACTGTCTATATGCATCAGTCAAGGATTGCAGAATTATATCATTCTGCAGATCCTGATCTAACTTCACTCTGAGCTTCTCAAACTCTTCCAAGTTCTTGATCATCATCAGACAATAATCTTGGACTGATTGTCCATCACGCATTTTAGCCTTAAACAATCATTTAGTGATCTGATATTTGGTTGTGCGACTCTGTTCACCAAATAACTCTTACAGGTGAGCCAATATTTGGCTGACAATCTTGGTATCTTCATGTTGGCACTAAAGCTCATCAGACATCAAGTCCAACATGTAGTATCTGATCTTATTATCTTCATCCATCCATTTGTCAAGAGACGCTCTCTATTCAACAAACGGACGAGCTAGTAAGGTGGGGGATCCTGATCGAATACATGAGTCAACTTCTCAGGACCCAAAATAATTTTGAAGTTTTAGAGCCAATCCTTCTAATTGGGTCCGGTCAGTCTATGGTTGTCCAGGATACGGGCTAGTGGGTTGGACGTAGATATTTTCCTTTTTCCTATAGAGAGTCAAAGTTTCTAGTTAGATTTTATAATTAAAACTTTACCAATTTGTTTAGGAATTTAATTTTTAAATAAATTATCTTTCACTATTTTTTTGGATCCTTACACTCCCTTTGTAGAGATGCAAAAATCTCCATAATTACTGATTTCTAATAGGTGGTGCAGTCCCATCAGTTAATTCATCATCTCACCTAACAATTATTGCTGATGGATTAGCGAATGAGTGAACAACTCTTGTCCAATGATTCTCTAATCATGGTGCACCCAGACTTGATCTCTAATTCATGAATCTCTTCGTGTCCAAAATATTGATCCACTCCTTAGTTAAGTTAGACCCACCATTTGCACAGATTGGATTCCTAATTAGGACTTTCACCATATCCAAAAAATTGAGCCCAATCCATCCTCCAGCCCATAGCATCCAATGCCTAATAGACATGGTTGCATCTTTTCAATGCAACTGAACCATTATGACCAGCCAAGAACCATCAATCCTGGAAAGGGCCCGCACATCTACAATGGTTGAAGACCTTAGACTTAATCTTTTCTTAGGAAGATTTGATTTAGGTCTCTTTAAACTTGACTTGACATAGCCATAACCATTATGACTAACCTAGTGGCATGGGTTAGCTCGGATTATTAACCACCTTAGATCGGGACTAGGCCGACAAATATGGCCAGGTAAGTGAGACTAGTGGAAGGGATATACCATTAACATGACAAGAATGCATTCGAGTTGAGTTGCTCCCAATTAAAAATCAGTCGATTGTATCTACCAAACTTACCTTAGACACCAAATTATTGAGCCAGAACCAATCAGATTAGCCTACAGTCCATACTCTAACCACTGAGCCTAATTAGGTCTTAACTTGATCGATCACTCATGTGACTTGACCTTGATCCGGACTTAATCCTATTAGGTTGGACAATTTAAGTACTCTTGATCCCACCTAACCAACTCTTGATTCGGTTTAATCAACCTCTAGACCTAATTGAGCTACCCAAGCCTGAACCCAATTTTATGAATATGTCTTAGATCTAAAAATTCTCAATTTTATATCTAATATATTTTATAATCTTAATTCTCAATTAAGTTTAGGGTTCATAAACAAAACATGTATATAAAATCCTAGGATTTTAGGACCTAGGATTTTACAGAAAATAAGTTTTTGATTTTTGATTAAGGATGAACGTGCATCACCATACAGACCATAAGAACACCCCATCAAATTGAAGGAGAGGGCCTTTAAACCCTACTTCATTCTTATGATCGGACGGTCAAGGGAAACGCCTTAATCAAAAGTATGATAAATCTACAGAACTAGTTAGATCTACATCATATATCACATATATAAAAATTGATCTATCTAAAAAACAGATTTTGCATACATCTCATGCATCATATCATGCATATTTTTAGATCTAAATTATCTCATAAACATCTAAAAAATAAGATTTAAATTTGATTATATCAAATTAAAATTTATTCTAGATAATTTTGTAGAACTATTCTACAACTAGTCTAAACATGCATTTATCATATCTCATATGAATAAATTAAATAAATTTATTTTTTATTTTTTAGATAAAATTATAATATTTAAAATATCAAAAAATAATAAATAAATAAATCTAAAAATTATAATTAACTAAATTAAAATTATGATTATCCTAGACTATATATAGAATAATTCTATTCCTAGTCTAGTCATGCATCTCATACATCTTAGATGTAGATTATTTAGTTTTTAATTTTTTAATTTTAGATCTAATTACATCTAATGAGACATCTAAAATTATATAATTATTAGATCAAAAATAAATTAAAATTAGATCTAATGAATTATGAAACCTGGCTTTGATACCAGTTGAAGAAAAAAATCTATTTTTTGGATCAGATTCCTTCAGATCTGATTGGATCAGAAGTGATATTTCAAAAATTTTCTTTAAGATCCTAATTAAATCTGAGACTCCTTAGATCTAATCTTATTGATTTAATAATAAAAATAAATATAAAAATTAAATCTAATTTAATTATACCTTTATTTTGGGTAATCCAATTATCCTGAGATGATCCCGATGTTTGCTTGAGGTTCTGGATTTAGCCACGTAAGTGCCTGGCCTCTATCGATATCCACTCAAATAGGATCTAAAGATCTTCTCCTTCTCAATCAATCCACCAAAAATTAGATCTAGATCTGATCTTGAAGGTCTTCAAAATTGCTTTTGAAGAACAGTCGTTGTCTCTTGCAATAGTGCTGCCTTCTTCCTTTCCTAGAGCCTTTTACTTGCTTGGATCGCACCTTGTTCATGCCCAAAAGCCCTTGGGCATGAAAAAGAGAGAAAGGACCAGAGGGTGGCATGGAGAAGGAGAGATAGAGGCTATGTGACATGGGCTAAAGGCAGAAGCATTAAATTCTAGGCACAGATAGGGTTTATATAGACCCTGCTTCACCATGCAGTGCCACATCATCCTAGCCAATCATGGCCCTTTGTACAATAAGATCTAAATCTGACTGATGGGATGACATCATCTAATTCAATCAGATGAGAGACCCTCAAAACCCTCCTAAGGTGGCATCAAGACTGGGTCAAATAAGACTTCTTAGCGCCACACAGTTTAATCCCCTAAAGCAACCTGGAGTCCCATTTGTATGGGACTCCATATTTTATCCTCATGGGGCGCACACCTAGGGAGGCATGCGCACCCTTCCTATCTACATTTTAGCATGCGGACAAGTCCTCAGGTACTCTCCTATGGGTGCATGACACATGGGCAGATGTCTAAGTGTTCAGGGTCAATATTTGACCAATGTCTGAAAATAAGATTTAGCAGATGACTGAAAATGGCAGGTGTTGTCTTAAATTTATCTCATAAATTAAGACAATCCTTTTTTGATCTGAACAAGCTTTAGTCAGACCAAGTAAAGGTTCCTCAGTGAGTTTAAATATATTTGGCTTAGTCAAGACAAGCTTTAATGATTGTTAAAGGAGAACATCAGGCTCAATCGTGTGCTAGTACGATTTTCTTGAACCTAATTGAATCTTATTCAAATCAATTGAACTAGATTAATCCAACTGATGATATCCAGATTCAAATTCTTGTTTATGTGACCCAGTTAGATTCGATTTCATATGGTAATGGGATATGTCACGATCTCTATCATTGACATCATCGAAACACCTCCGTTGGATCAAAATTTTTCTGATTCAAACAACTAGTATAATCAATCATCCAAATCATTCTAATTGCTTTCAAAATCCACTGATGACACCTAGTAGCATATGGTGGCAACCCATAAGAATTCAAAGCAAACCTCTTGGTGTAGTTACCTATGTGATTAAGTTCTTCTATCTTGAACCCCAATCGGATTAGGGTTAATTTGATCTCGTCAAACTCTAATTTCCATCATATGAATTAATCATTCGATTCAAATCAAATGTGAAAACCATAATAGAAACTCTTTCTATTATTTCTCTCTGCCATGGCCATGGGCTTATGGACTTGATTCTTATGATCATCATAGGGCTGCTCCTCATCTACCAAGGTAGATAGATCCCCTATTGGTACAATCCAATTCCTACAATGAACATGTTATAGCCAACATACACCTTAGTGTTCCGAATGGCTAGGAGATCGAGTTATGGTGTAGTCAGACTATAACATGCTCAAGGTGAACTGCCGATGCACCTCAGACCAAAAAATCAGACATACCACTATGGCTTCGAGTCAATCATCGATGAGAAGGTAGACTTCCTTATGACTGCTCGAGATGGTCACGCTCAGTGCCCTCAATCTCTAACGAGTATCTATACTCTCACTTCGATGTCTCTACACCATAGATTCAAGACTCATCTATCCAAAAGAAGCGATCGTACACCAACCTTCCAGATCAATCACCATCCTGATGATGATCCTATAATCGGGAGCATTTTATGAGTTAATAATGAAAATTCATGTCTTAAATTTTCTACTCTTGAAAATATGAACTATCATTATCATTAACTCAAGGGATGTATCACAGACACTTTCAAATACACACTATGATAGAAAATAATCCATTTTATTATTTATAGTTAAAATTATAATTTTGCCCTTAGAAGTGTATTACAAGTGTCAGCCAATCTGGCTTCTAGGGTGCATATATCTAATAGAGATAGCATCCAAACCAAATAAAAAAGGCACGACCTGGGTTTTGAAGGGAAATCCTGATTTCCCGGTCCAGGTTCGTCCAGATCTGATTAGATCAAGAGATATATTTCAAAAATTTTCTCTTGATCTCAATCAGATCTTGATATGTTTCAGATCTGATTCTTATTATTTTAATAAATAAAATAAAATAAGATAAATTAAATCAAATTTAATTTACCTGATTTGGGTAATCCTATTACCCTGTAGATGATCCTGATTGCAGCGGAAGGTTCTGGATCTTAGCCACGCAAGCGCCTGGCCTCTACCGGTATCCACTCGGGTTGGATCTGGAGATCCTCTTCTTCTCTATCACACCTCCAAAAATCAGATCTGGATCTGATCTGGAGGATCTTCAAAACTCTTTTGAAGATCTGCAGTCGTCCTTTTGCAGCAGCGCAGCCTTCTTGCTTTTGATCGCCTTTCCTTGATCTGAATCGCACCAACCTAAGTCCAAAACACCTTTTGGACGTGGAGAGCAAGGGGAGAAGAGACTATGGCATGGAGAAGGAGGGGAGAGGCAGCCTTGGGGCGTGGGAAATCTCTTTCAATTGAACTTTACTTGGAATTAGGGTTGGGCGCAGGGTCTTATTTATAGACCTCTTGTGATCCAACTCCTCTTCCTCTCAACCAATCACAACCCTTTGTGAAATCAGATCTAAATCTGATTGGTTGGAATAGAGACCCCTGGATTCCTCCTTAGAGGGTGCCTAAGACCAGTCAAACTGGATTCTTAGTAGAACTCTGATTGGAATCCAAAAGGGAGGTGGAGTCCTTGTCCAACAAGGACTCCTAGGCGCCTCCTACTTGGGCTCACGCCACCCTTGGCGTGCGCCCTTCTCCTTGCCAGGTTCTGGCAGGGGGACAGGCCCCCACCAGCTCTCCAATAGGTGCATGACATGTGGTCAAAAGTCAAAGGGTCAATGGTCAACGTTTGACCAGTCAAAGGTAGACTTTTGACCAAAGTCAAAGAACAAGAAATGGCAGGTGACCAAAAATGGCAGGTAATGTCTTACAAATAAGACAACCTATTCTGACTTGGACAACCTCCAGTCAGACCATATGAAGGCCTCTGATTGAGCACAAACTCCTTTGGCTCAGTCAGGACAACTTATTTATGATAGTAAAAGAAGAACGTTAGGTTCAATCGAGTGCTAGCACGATTTCCTTGAACCTAATTGAATCTCATTCAGATCAATTGAACTAGATCAGTTCAATTGATGATCACCAGATTCAAACCCTTGTTTGTGTGACCCAGTTAGGTTCAGTTCTGTATGGTAATGGGATATGTCATGATCTCTATCATAGACATCATCGAAACTCCTTTCGATGGATCAGAACTCTTCTGATTCGAACAGCTAGAATGATCGATCATCTAAATCATTCTAATTGCTCCCAAAATCCACCAGTGACACCTAGCAGTATATGGTGGCAACCCATCAGAGCTGAATGCGAACCTCTTGGTGCAGCTACCTGTGTGATTAAGTTCTTCTATCTTGAGCCCCGATCAGATTAGGGTTAAGGTGAACTCGTCAAACCCTAGTCTCTGTCATATGATGTAATCATTCGATTCGAGTCCAATGTGAAAATCTAAATAGAAACTCTTTCTATTATTTCACTCTGCCATGGCCATGGGCTTCTGGACTTGATTCTCATGATCATCATAGGGCTACTCCTCTACCACCGAGGTAGATAGATCCCATCTTGATGCAATCCAGTTCCTACAATGAACATGTCATAGCCAACATACACCTCAGGGTTCCATATGGCTAGGAGACCGAGTAATGGTGTAGTCAAACTATAACACCCTCAAGGTGAACTGCCGATGCATCTCAGGTCAAAGAACCAGACACACTACTGCAGCATCGAGTCAGTCATTGACGAGAAGGTAGACTTCCCTAATGACTACTCGAGGTGGTCACGCTCAGTGCCCTCGTTCTCTAACGAGTACCTGTACTCTCGCTCCGGTGTCTCCACACCGTAGACTCAAGACTCATCTACTAAAGAGAAGCGATCGTACACCAACCTTCCGGATCAATCACCATCCTCGTGATGATCCTATGGTCGGGAGCTGTTTATGAGTTAATAATGATTATTCATGTCTTAAATTTTCAACTCTTGAAAATATGAATTATCATTACCATTAACTCAAAGGATGTATCACAGACACTAAATACACATGTGTGATAGAAAATAACCCATTTCATTAATTATAGTCAAAATTATAATTTTGCCCCTAGAAGTGTATTACAAGTGTCAGCCAATTCTGGCTTCTAGGGCACATATATCTAACAATCTCCCACTTGTCCTAAAGCCAATTGGCTACAAGTCTAAGTCCCATCTTCTCAAGGTGGGCTTCGATCTTCTGCTGGCCCAACGGCTTTGTAAGTGGGTCTGCCACATTATCTGCGGAGTTGACTCTCTTGACCTCAACGTAACCTTTCTCAAGGTAATCGCGGATGAGATGGTATCACCGTTTGCTTGGAACTCTTCCAGCACAAACAGTCTGCCAGATGTCGACTTTCGATCATCTATATCGGACATGAAGTCCGAGTCTGTGTATCCCTGGACTTGGAGTTCTCCATTACCAAAGACCAACATCATATCCTTAGTTCTTCTCAAGTACTTAAGGATACATTTCACAGAAGTCCAGTGTTCTTCACCTGGATTTGACTGATATCTGCTTGTGACACTCACAGCATGGGCTATATCAGGTCGTGTACATAGCATGGCATACATGAGGCTCCCTATTGCAGAAGCATAAGGGATCTTGCTCATGCGTTCTATTTCCTCAGGTGTGCTGGGGCACATCTTCTTGGAAAGATGAATACCATGTCTGAAGGGTATTAATCCCCTCTTAGAGTTTTCCATACTAAACCTCTTTAGTACTTCCTCTATGTACATCTTCTGTGAAAGTCCTAGCATCCTATTCGGTCTATCCCTATAGACCTTAATTCCTAGAATAAAGGATGCTTCACCTAGGTCTTTCATGGAGAATTCCTTGGACAACCACATCTTGACTGATGTCAACATGGGAATATCATTCCCAATAAGGAGGATGTCATCCACGTACAATACGAGGAAGACAACAGCGCTCCCACTGACCCTTTTGAAAACACATGGTTCCTCTTCATTTTTGATGAAACCAAACTTTTTGATCACATCATTGAAACGAGTGTTCCAGCTCCGAGATGCTTGCTTAAGTCCATATATGGACCTTTGCAGCTTGCAAACCTTGTGATCAGTATCACTGGATGTGAAACCTAGCGGCTGTTCCATATAGATATCTTCCTCAAGATATCCATTTAGGAATGCCGTTTTCACGTCCATTTGCCATATTTCATAATCGAAATAGGCTGCAACAGCAAGCAATGTGCGGATGGATTTTAGCATAGCTACCGGGGAAAAGGTATCCTGATAGTCAATGCCTTCGCGTTGACTATAACCTTTTGCCACCAGTCTAGCCTTGAATGTCTCCACATTCCCATCTGCACCAATCTTTCTCTTGAAGATCCATTTACACCCAATAGGTACTATACCTTCTGGTGGATCTACCAAGGTCCAGACTTGGTTTGAGTGCATCGAGTCGATTCTCTGACTTCATTGCCTCAAGCCATTTCTCGGAGTCGATATCTGATATCGCCTCGTTGTAGGTTTTGGGATCATCACCATGAGCACCATTACCTATGAGGAACATTTCCTCTACATCCTCTGAAATAATACCTAAGTATCTTTCAGGGGGACGGGAAACTCTTTCCGATCTACGAGGTGGAGGAGGTAGTGTTCTTATTGGCTCAACCTGATTTGGTTCCACTTGGTCCTTAGCTCGTTCTGCTTGTGAGACTTTCTCATCAAGCTTAATCTGCTTTCCAATGCCACTATCTTGAATAAACTATTTTTCAAGAAATATGGCATGTCGACTCACAATCACATTGTGGTCTTCTGGAATGTAGAAATAGTATCCTAATGACTCTTTAGGATATCCTATGAATCGAGCTCTAAAGGACCTAAACTCTAACTTGTCCGCTTGTTGTCTTTTGACATAAGCCGGACAACCCCAAATTCTGAGATGACTCAGACTTGGTTTCTTACCGTGCCATATCTCATACGGTGTGGTAGGAACGGTTTTAGAGGGAACCCTATTCAGTAAATAGATTGAAGTTAATAATGAATGTCCCCAAAGAAAATCTGGGAGGTCTGTGAAGCTCATCATGGATCGAACCATATCCAATAGAGTCCGATTTCTCCGTTCTGAAACCCCGTTGAGTTGAGGTGTTCCTGGTGGAGTCCATTGAGAGACTATGCCATTTTCCTTAAGATAGTCTAGGAATTCCCGGCTAAGGTATTCACCTCCTCGATCTGATCGAAGAACCTTAATGGGTTTTCCAGTTTGTTTTTCTACTTCATGTCTGAATTCTTTGAACTTTTCAAAGGCTTCAGACTTATGTCTCATAAGATACACATACCCATACCTAGACAGATCATCGGTAAAGGTAATGAAGTAGACAAAATTGCCTCTAGCCGGCACATCGAATGGGCCGCACACATCAGTATGTACTAGGGCAAGGAGATCTGTGGCCCTCTCCCCATGTCCAACAAAAGGGAGTTTAGTCATTTTGCCTTGAAGACAAGATTCACAAGTTGGATATGACTCAAAAGTCAATGGACTCAATAGCCCATTTTTCTCCAATTTGTTAATCCTATCTTCTGCTATATGACCTAATCTCAGGTGCCATAGATATCTGTCGTTTGGACTATCCCTAGGTCGTTTGGCATTCACGTTTTGCTCGATAGTTAAAACAGGTACATCAATATGCAACTGATAAAGACCATTAACAAGGAAACCATTTGCAATTTTATTTCTTTCATAAAGAATGTTACAATGGTCCTTAAAGAAGGTGATCACATAACCTTCTTGTGCTAAGCATGAAACAGAAATCAAATTCCTGCTAGCTGCAGGCACATAATAACAGTCTTTTAAAACTAAGTCTAAACCAGATGGTAATCGCAGAGGGTATGTTCCCACGGCTACTGCAGCAACTCTTGCTCCATTACCGACGCGTAGGATCATGTCTCCATCCCTCAGCCTCCTGCTATCCTCAAGACCCTGCATAGAAGTGCACAGATGAGCACTAGAACCAGAGTCAAGCACCCAACTGGATGCAGAAGAAACCGTAAGGTTAGACTCAATAACGAGCATACCTCCAGAAGGACCTTCCTTCTTGTTCTTCAGGGTGGCCAGGTAAGTAGGGCAGTTCCGCTTCCAATGGCCGTCGCTGTTGCAATGGAAACACTTTCCTTTGCCATCGACCTTCTTCTTCGGTTCTGCCTTCTTCTTCTTTGATCCTTCCTACCTTTTGCTTTTTCACAGACTTCTTTTTCTTTCCATAAGACTTTCTTTTGGAAGAAGTCCGTTCCATAGCAAGAACTGAGCCTTTAGAACCTTTCATAGAAAGCTCAGCGGTAACCAGCATATTCATCAACTCGGCCAAGGAATTTTGAAGTTTATGCATGTGGTAATTCATGATGAATTGCCCATATGCATCAGTCAAGGATTGCAGAATAATATCGTTCTGCAAAGTCCAAGTCCAACTTCACACCGAGCTTCTCAAGCTCTTCCATGTCCTTGATCATTGTCAGACAGTGATCTTGGACTGACTGCCCATCACGCATCTTAGCCTTAAAAAGTCATTTTCGTGACTTGATATTTGGCTGCGCGACTCTGTTCACCAAACATCTCCTGCAGGTGAGCCAACATTTGGCGAGCAGTCCCGATATCTTCATGTTGGCGCTGGAGCTCATCAGACATCGAGCCCAACATGTAGTATCTGGCCTTATTGTCTTCGTCAATCCATTTTTCCAGAGACGCTCTCTGTTCAGTGGATGGACGAGCTGGTAAGGTGGGAGGGTCCTGGTCCAAAACATGTGTTAACTTCTCTGAACCCAAAACAATTTTGTAGTTCCTGAGCCAATCTTTATAATTGGGTCCAGTCAGTCTATGTGTGTCTAGGATACGTGCCAGTGGGTTGGACGCAGACATTTTCCTGTAGAGAGTCAAAGATTCTAGTTAGATACTGTAATTTTGACTTGACCAATTTGTTTAGGGATTTTATTTTTAAACAAATTAGCTCCCACTATTTTCTCGGATCCCTACACTCCCTCTGTAGAGATGCGAAAATCTCCGCGATTGATGATTTCTAGTGGGTGGTGCGGTCTCACCAACTGACTCATCACCTCACCTAACAGTTATTGGTGATGGGTTAGCCAATGAGTGAACAACTCTTGTTCAATGATTCTCTAATCATGGTGCACCCAAACTTGGTCTCTAATTCATGAATCTCACCGTATCCGGAATATTGATCCACTCCTTAGTTAAGTCAGACCCACCATTTGCATAGACTGGGTTCCTAATTGGGTCTCTCACCGTATCCGGAATATTGAGCCCAACTCATCCTCCAGCCCATAGCATCCAATGCCTAATAGACATGGTTGCGTCTTCCCGGTGCAACTGAGCCACTGTATCCAGCCGAGAACAATCAACCCCGGGAAGGGCCCGCACGTCTACAATGGTGGAAGACCTCGGACTTAATCTTTTCTTAGGGAGAATTGATTCAGGTCTCATTAAACTAGACTTGGCTTAGTCATAACAATTATGACTAACCTAGTGGCATGGGTCAGCTCGGATTATTGACCACCTCAGATCAGAACTGTGTCAACAGATATGGCCAGGTAAGTGAGACCGGTGGAAGGAATATGCCGTTAACTCGCACAAGAACGCATTCAGGTCGAGTAGCTTCCAATTAAAAACCAGTCGGTCGTCTGTGCCAAACTTACCTTAGACACCAAATTGTTGAGTCAGAACCAATTGGGTTAGCCTACAATCCAGACTCTAACCTCTGAGCCTAATTAGGTCTTGCTTGATCGTGACTCGATCTTGACCCAGACTTAATCCTATTAGGCTGGTCAATTTAAGCATTGTTGATCCCATCTAACCAACTCTTGATTCGGTTTGATCAACCGCTTAGACCTAATTGAGCTACCCAAGCCCGAACCCAGTATTATGAATATGTCTTAGATCTGAAATTCTCAATTTTAGACCTAATTAATATTCCATAAACTTAATTCTTAATTAAGTTGGGTTCATAAACAAAATATGCACAATAAATCCTAGGGTTTCAGGATCTAGGGTTTTGCAGAAAGTAAGTTTTGGGTTTCTGATTAAGGACGAACACGCAGCACCCCTACACGTCATAAGAACACCCCATCGAATGGGAAGAGAGGGCCTTTAAACCCTTCTTCGTTCTTATGACCGGACGGCCAAGAGGAACGCCTTAATCAGGAACATTCAATACTACAAAACAGTTATCAGATCTATATCATATATCTCATATATAAAGTAGATCTAATCATGGCATATTTTGCATACATCTCATGTATCATAATCATGCATGTTTTCAGATCTAAATTATCACATAATAATCTAAAAAATTAGATTTAAATTGATCTAATCAAAATAAATTCTAATCTAGACAATTATGTAGAACTATTCTACAACTAGTCTAGTCATGCATCTATCATATCTCATATGATATTTAAAATTAAATAATTTTTATTTGCTGTTTATCAGATGTTATTATAACACTTATAATATCAGAAAATAGTAAATAAGAAGATCTAAAATATGATTTAATCAGATTAAATCAAAGACATGCAAAACTATTCTATAGAACTATTCTATTCTAGAACTAGTCATGCATATCTTCATGTTCTTAGATCCAAATCATTTAATTTTAATTTTTTCTGATTTCAGATCTGATCACATCTCATGTGACATCTGAAATCACTTTATTTTTCTAATTAAAATAAAATTAAAATCAGATCTAAACAATTTTAGAACCATGGCTCTGATACCAGTTGAAGGGAAATCCTGATTTCCCGGTCCAGGTTCGTCCAGATCTGATTAGATCAAGAGATATATTTCAAAAAATTTTCTCTTGATCTCAATCAGATCTTGATATGTTTCAGATCTGATTCTTATTATTTTAATAAATAAAATAAAATAAGATAAATTAAATCAAATTTAATTTACCTGATTTGGGTAATCCTATTACCCTGTAGATGATCCTGATTGCAGCGGAAGGTTCTGGATCTTAGCCACGCAAGCGCCTGGCCTCTACCGGTATCCACTCGGGTTGGATCTGGAGATCCTCTTCTTCTCTATCACACCTCCAAAAATCAGATCTGGATCTGATCTGGAGGATCTTCAAAACTCTTTTGAAGATCTGCAGTCGTCCTTTTGCAGCAGCGCAGCCTTCTTGCTTTTGATCGCCTTTCCTTGATCTGAATCGCACCAAACCTAAGTCCAAAACACTTTTGGACGTGGAGAGCAAGGGGAGAAGAGACTATGGCATGGAGAAGGAGGGGAGAGGCAGCCTTGGGGCGTGGGAAATCTCTATTCAATACTTTACTTGGAATTAGGGTTGGGCGCAGGGTCTTATTTATAGACCTCTTGTGATCCAACTCCTCTTCCTCTCAACCAATCACAACCCTTTGTGAAATCAGATCTAAATCTGATTGGTTGGAATAGAGACCCCTGGATTCCTCCTTAGAGGGCGCCTAAGACCAGTCAAACTGGATTCTTAGTAGAACTCTGATTGGAATCCAAAAGGGAGGTGGAGTCCTTGTCCAACAAGGACTCCTAGGCGCCTCCTACTTGGGCTCACGCCACCCTTGGCGTGCGCCCTTCTCCTTGCCAGGTTCTGGCAGGGGGACAGGGGACAAGCCCCCACCAGCTCTCCAATAGGTGCATGACATGTGGTCAAAAGTCAAAGGGTCAATGGTCAACGTTTGACCAGTCAAAGGTAGACTTTTGACCAAAGTCAAAGAACAAGAAATGGCAGGTGACCAAAAATGGCAGGTAATGTCTTACAAATAAGACAACCTATTCTGACTTGGACAACCTCCAGTCAGACCATATGAAGGCCTCTGATTGAGCACAAACTCCTTTGGCTCAGTCAGGACAACTTATTTATGATAGTAAAAGAAGAACGTTAGGTTCAATCGAGTGCTAGCACGATTTCCTTGAACCTAATTGAATCTCATTCAGATCAATTGAACTAGATCAGTTCAATTGATGATCACCAGATTCAAACCCTTGTTTGTGTGACCCAGTTAGGTTCAGTTCTGTATGGTAATGGGATATGTCATGATCTCTATCATAGACATCATCGAAACTCCTTTCGATGGATCAGAACTCTTCTGATTCGAACAGCTAGAATGATCGATCATCTAAATCATTCTAATTGCTCCCAAAATCCACCAGTGACACCTAGCAGTATATGGTGGCAACCCATCAGAGCTGAATGCGAACCTCTTGGTGCAGCTACCTGTGTGATTCAGTTCTTCTATCTTGAGCCCCGATCAGATTAGGGTTAAGGTGAACTCGTCAAACCCTAGTCTCTGTCATATGATGTAATCATTCGATTCGAGTCCAATGTGAAAATCTAAATAGAAACTCTTTCTATTATTTCACTCTACCATGGCCATGGGCTTCTGGACTTGATTCTCATGATCATCATAGGGCTACTCCTCTACCACCGAGGTAGATAGATCCCATCTTGATGCAATCCAGTTCCTACAATGAACATGTCTATAGCCAACATACACCTCAGGGTTCCATATGGCTAGGAGACCGAGTAATGGTGTAGTCAAACTATAACACCCTCAAGGTGAACTGCCGATGCATCTCAGGTCAAAGAACCAGACACACTACTGCAGCATCGAGTCAGTCATTGACGAGAAGGTAGACTTCCCTAATGACTACTCGAGGTGGTCACGCTCAGTGCCCTCGTTCTCTAACGAGTACCTGTACTCTCGCTCCGGTGTCTCCACACCGTAGACTCAAGACTCATCTACTAAAGAGAAGCGATCGTACACCAACCTTCCGGATCAATCACCATCCTCGTGATGATCCTATGGTCGGGAGCTGTTTATGAGTTAATAATGATTATTCATGTCTTAAATTTTCAACTCTTGAAAATATGAATTATCATTACCATTAACTCAAAGGATGTATCACAGACACTAAATACACATGTGTGATAGAAAATAACCCATTTCATTAATTATAGTCAAAATTACAATTTTGCCCCTAGAAGTGTATTACAAGTGTCAGCCAATTCTGGCTTCTAGGGCACATAATTCTCTGAAGTGTTCACAAGTGTCAGTCAGACTTATGTTGTATCAAATACACATACCCGTACCAAGATAAATCATCGACAAAGGTGATGAAGTTGACATAATTGCCTCTGGCCACATACATCAGTATGTACTAGGGCAAGTAGATCTATGGCCCTTTCCCCATGTTCTACAAAAGGGTGCTTCGTTATTTTGCCATGAAGACATGATTCATAAATCGGATATGAGTCGAAAGTCAACAGACTCAATAGCTCGGATTTCTCCAATTTGTTAATCCTATCTTCGGCTGTATGACCTAGCCTAAGGTGCCATAGATACCTATAATTTATACTATCCCTAGGTCACTTTGATCTTATGGCATTCCTATTTTGCTCGATATTAAAAATAGAAACATCAATATGTAACTGGTAGAGAACATTTATAAGAAAATCACTTGTAATTTTATTTTTTTTGTAAAGAATATTACAATAGTTCTTAAGAAAACTAATTACATAGCCTTCTGGTGCTAAACATGAAACAAAAATCAAATTCCTGCTAGCTGCTGGCACATAAAAATAGTTCCTAAGAACTAAATCTAATCTTGATGGTAATCATAGAGGATAGATTCCCACAGCCACAGCAGCAACTCTTGCTCCATTCCAGATGCATAGGATCATCTTACCATCCCTCAACCTCCTGCTATCCTCAAGACACTGCATAGAAGTGCACAAGTAAGCACTAGAATCAGAGTTAAGCACCCAACTGGATGCAGAAGAAATCATAAGATTCGATTCTATAACAAGCATACCTTCAGAAGGACCTGCCTCCTTCTTGTTCTTCAAGCTGGCCAGGTATGAAGGGCAGTTTCACTTTTAATGGCCGTTAGTGTCATAATAGAAATATTTTTCTTTGTCAGCAGTCTTCTTCTTCGGCTCTACCTTCTTCTTCTTCCTACCATCAACCTTCTGCTTCTTCACGGACTTCTTCTTCTTTCCAAAAGACTTTCTCTTGGAAGAAGTCCGCTCCACAGTAGGTACTAAGTCTTTAGAACCTTTCATAGAAAGCTCAGCAGTAACTAGCATCTTCATGAGTTCAGCCAAGGTATTCTGAAGTTTATGCATATGGTAGTTCATGATGAACTATCCATACTCATCAATCATGGACTACAGAATTATATCAATCTTTAGATCCTAATCTGACTTGACACTGAGCTTCTCAAGCTCTTCTAAGTTCGTGATCATCATCACATAATGATCTTGGATTGATTATCCAACCTTAAATAGTCTCTTAGTGACTTTATATTTGGCTACTCGACTTTGTTCATCCAACAACTCTTGCAGATGAGCCAACATTTGGTGGCTAGTCTTAATGTCTTTATGTTGGTGCTAGAGTTCATCAAACATCAAGCCCAATATTAATACTTAGCTTTGTTATCTTCATCCGTCCACTTCTCGAGAGATGTTCTCTGATCAGCGGATGGATGGGCTGGTAAGATGAGAGGATCCTATTCCAACACATGAGTTAGCTTCTCGAAACCCAATATAATTTTGAAGTTTCAGAGCTAATCCTTATAGTTAGGTCTGGTCAGTCTATGGATGTTCAGAATATGGGCTAGTGGATTGGATGTAGACATCTTCCTATAGAGAGTCAAAGTTTCTAGTTAGATTTTATAATTAGACTTAATCAATTTGTTTAGAAGTTTCATTTTTAAATAAATTAGGCTCTCACTATTTACTCAAATCTCTACACTCCCTTGGAAGAGATGCAAAAATCTTCATGATTATTGATTTCTAATGGGTGATGCAGTCCCACCAACTGGCTCATCACCTCACATAATAGTTATTGGTGATAGGTCAATCGATGAGTGGACAACTCTTGTCCAATGATTTTCTAATCATGGTGCATCCAAACTTGATCTCAAATTCATAAATCTCACTGTGTCCGAAATACTGATCCACTCCATAGTTAAGTCAGACCCACCATTTTCATGAATTGGATTCCTGATTAGGTCCCTTACCATATCCAAAATATTGAGCCCAATCCATCCTCCAACCCATAGCATCCAATGGCTAATAGACATGATTGCATCCTTCTAGTGCAACTAAACCACTGTATCCAACCGAGAATAATCAACCCCGAGAAGGGCCCACACATCTACAATGGTGGAAGACCTTAGATTTAATATTTTCTTAGAAAGATTTAATTTAGGTCTCTTTAAACTTAACTTGACTTAGTCAAAATAATTATGACTAACCTAGTGGCATGGGTTGGCTCAAATTATTAGCCACCTTAAATTAGAACTAGGTCGACACAAATGACCAGGTAAGTGAGACTGGTGGAAGGGATATGTCATTAACTCAACAAGAATGCATTTAAGTTGAGTAGCTCTCAATTAAAAATCAGTTGGTCGTATCTGCCAGACTTATCTTAGATACTAAATTATTGAATTAGAACCAATTGGGTTAGCCTACAATCTAGGCTCAAACCACGAAGCCAAATTAGATCTTGACTTGATTGAGTCACATCTCAATATGATTCAATCTTGACCTAGACTTAATCCTATTAGGCTTATCAAAACTAAGCTTTCTTTGATCCCACCTAACCAACTCTTGATTCAGTTTGATTAACCATTAGACCTAATTGAGCTACCTAAGTCCGAATCCAATTTTATGAATATGTTTTAGATCTAAAAATTCTTAATTTTTAGATCTAATTAATTTTATAATCTTAATTCTTAATTATGTTTTAGATTCATGAATAAAACATGTAATAAAATCCTAGGGTTTCAAGATCTAGGATTTTGTAGAAAAATAAGTTCTGATTTCTGATTAAGAACGAATGTGCAACACCCCTACACATCATAAGAACACCCCATCGAATGAAAGGAGAGGGATTTCAAATCCTACTTTGTTCTTATGATTGGATGGCCAAGGGAAATGCCTTAATTAGAAATATAATTTCTACTACAATACTAGTTAGATCTAAATCATATATCGTATATATAATTAATAATCTAACTTATACATGTTTTGCATACATCTCATATATCATGACTAAATTAAACATGCATGCTTTTAGATCTAATATATCACATATAATATCTAAAAAATAGAATTTAAATTTGATCACATCAAACAAAATAATTCTAGATATTTTATAGAACTATTCTATAACTAGTCTAAGCATGCATCTTTCATATCTCATATGAATAAAATAAAAATTAAAAATTTTATTTTCTATTTTTAGATCTAATTACAATAATTATAATATCAAAAAAATAAAAATAAATTATATCTAAAATTTTATTTAATTAATTTAATAATATGATTATACTAGACTATACATAGAACTATTCTATTCCAAGTCTAGTCATGCATCTCATACATTATAGATCTAAATCATTCTAATTTTAACTTTTTGATTTCAGATCTAATCATATCTGATGTGATATATAAAATTCTTTAATATCAGATCATAAATAAAAATTAAATTACATATAAAATAGATCTGATGAACTACCAATGCAGCTCTGATACCATTTGAAGAAAAAATTCTATTTTTCCAATACAAGATTGTTCAAATCTGATTGGATCTAAAAGAATATTTCAAAAAAATTTTCTATGATTCTAATCAAATTTAAGACATCTCCAATCTGATCCTAGAGATCTAATATTAAAATTTAAAATAAAATTAAATCTAATTTAATTTCATACCTTTATTTTGGATAATTAGATTATCCTACAATGATCCTGATTGATCCTGAGATTTTGGAAGTAGCCACGCACGCACCTGGCCTCTACCAGTATCCACTCAAACAGGATCAAGAGTTCTCCTTCTAAATTACCTCTTCAAAAATCAGATATGGATCTGATCTTGAAGTTCTTCAAAACCTCTTTGAAGAAGTAGCAGTCATCTTTTTCAGCAGTGCTGCCTCCTTCCTGACCTGGGCGCCTTTCTACCTTGGATTGAGGTTGAATCCATGCCCAACTCCTTTGGACGTGGAGAGGAGAGAGAGAGGATCAGAGGAAGGCATGGAATAGAGGAGGGCAGCTTTGCAGCATGATAAAAGGAAAAATCTCTCAAACCATAGGTATAGATAGGGTTTAAATTGACCCTGCTGCGCCATGTAGTGCCCATTCATCCCGACCAATCAGAGGCCTTCATTCAATCAGATCTAAATTTGATTGGTGGGATGATATCATTTGATCCAATCAGATAAGAGTCCCTCAAAAATCCATAAAGGTAGCACCAAGATTGGATAAATCAAAAGTCTTTGGCGCCTAGGTATTTAAATCCATCAAGAAACCCTAGAGTCCCATCTGTATGGGACTCCATCTCTTATCCATATGGGGTGCACGCCAGGGTGGCATGAACCCTCTCTCTTGCCTCTTTTAGCAGGGGGACAAGAGCCTCAAGTGCTCTCCTATAGGCGCATGACACATGGCCCTATGTCCAAGTGTTTAGGATCAACTGTTCACCTATGTCCATAAACAGAAATTAGCAGGTGATAGAAATTGATAGGTGTTGTCTTAAATCCATCTAATGAATTAAGACAATCATTTTCTAATCTGAATAAGCTCTAGTTAAACTAAGATAAGGTTTTTGAGTGAGGCCAAATAAATTTGGCTCAGTTGAGACGAACCAAAATGATTGCAAAAGGAGAATGTTAGGCTCAATTGTGTGCTAGCATAATTTTCTTGAACCTAATTGGATCTAATCCAAATCAATTGAACTGGATTAGTCTAATTGATAACATCCAGAGTCAAACCCTTATTTGTGTGATTCAGTTAGGTTCAGTTACATATGGTAATGACACATGTCATGATCTCTATCATCTACATCATCGAAACACCTTTCGATGGACCAAAATTTTTTTGATTCATACAATTAGAATGATCGATCATTTAAATCATTCTAGTTGCTCCCAAAATCTACCAATGACACCTAAGAGTATATGGTGGCAAGCCATCAAAATCAAAAGTGAATCTCTTAATGCAGCTACCTGTGTGATTGGGTTCTTTTATCTTGAGCCCTGATAAGATTATGGTTAAGGTGAACTCGTCAAACCCAATATCCGTCATATGAATTAATCATTCGATTCAAGTCCAATATAAAACTCTAATAGAAACTCTTTCTATTATCTTCACTTTGCCATGGCCATGGGCTTAAGGACTTAATCTCATGATTATCATAGGACTGCTCCTCATCTATCGAGGTAGATAGATCTCCTATTCATGCAATCCAATTCCTATAATGAGCATACTATAGCCAACATACACCTCAGGATTTTGAATGGCTAGGAGATTGAGTTATGGTGTCATTAAACTATAACACCCTTAAGGTGAACTATCGATGCACCTCAAATCAAAGAACTAGACATACCACTGCAGCATCGAGTCAGTCATCAACAAGAAGGTAGACTTCCTTATGATTGCTCGAGGTGGTCATGCTCAGTACCCTCATTCTCTAATGAGTACTTGTACTCTCACTTTGATGTCTCTACACCATAGATTCAGGACACATCTATCCTAAGAAAGTGATTGTACACCAACCTTTCAGATCGATCACCATCCTCATGATGATCCTACGGTCGGAAGTAGTTTATGAGCTAATTATAAAAATTTATGTCTTAAATTTTTAACTCTTGAAAATATGAATTATCAATACCATTAACTCAAAGGATGTATCATAGACACTTTAAATATATGCTATAATAAAAAATAATCCTTTTATTAATTTATAGTCAAAATTATGAAATTGCCCTTAGAAGTGTATTACAAGTGTTTAGCCAATTTGGCTTCTAGGGCACACATCTAATATTATGTAGTGATTTTAGAGGGTGTTCAAGAGCTATCTTCTACAACTTCTCAAGTATCCTCTCAAGTCTGAAAGAAGAGAGTTCAAGCTTCAAAAGAGTTGATCATTCAATCTCTTCTTTGTGTCTAAAAGAGTTTAAATTCTATTTTTCTTTTGAGCTAAACTTTTGCATCTTGTATTTTTGTTTTCTTTACAAGTTTCTTTGGAGGAAAGAACCTTGTAGTTTAGGCTGGTCCAAGCCCATAATTAGATATTATAGGTTTTGATTGGTGAGCCAGTAAAACCAACTAGATTGATAGTGAGCCTGAAAAACTATTGATGTAAGATTTTGATTGGTGATCCCAAAAAACCAACTAGATTTGTTTGTGAGTCTAAAAAAATAAATACACTGTAATCAATGAAATTATATTAGATTTTTCAATGAGAGCTTGGAGAGTGGATGTAGGTGTGGGTTGCACCAAACTACTATAAGTTCTTGTGTATTTGTATTGTGCCTTATCTAGCTTATCTTTCTTATATTTAATTTTTGCTTAGTTTTAATTCTTGAATTGCAATCTTTATAACCTATTTCCACTACTCCATTATATGTGCTTTACCAACATTTGAGTTAGTCTAATTAAGTATACATACTTGCTTAAATTTTAAATTTGATTAAAATTTTATAAGAATCCAATTCACCCCCCCTCTTGGGTTGCTACCTCTGGGCAATAATAGTGAAATTGCCAAGTATCTTGCTTGGAAAGTGAACGTAGGTATTCGGAGTGCACCAAATCACTATAAAAATTACTTGTTTGTGTTTGCTCTTGTCTTTTGCATTTCTTAGCTCTCTCATCTCACTCACCTATCACTCAAATAGTTTATTATTGTGCATACTTACTTTAAATTTTAAAAATCCAATTCACCCTCGCTCTTGGATTGTCTAGTTGGGAAACAGACATGGGTGTACATAGGCTCGATGAGTGCTTTCATGTATTGGGTTAGTCTAGGAGAGTTTTTCAGCTAAAATTTAGATTTATTAGGATTTATGTGGTGTAGCAGAAATCCTAGGATATAAACATAGGTATTGTATCTTTTACAAGAGGTGGAATCAATATATAACTTTTCTCCCTAAACTCTCTTCTCTTCTCTCTTTGGTTCCAATTTTAAGCCTTAGGTGTTAGCCACCTACTTTGTTCTTCTTCAGATTTTTGGATTAACACCTAGGTTCTATGCAAGAGATTGGATCTACGGCTGTAGTTCTGAGTAGTTGTGGGAGCAACAGTTGGTTTTAGAGCATTGCCTTCTGCTATAATAATGGGTATCAAACCCAACCATCCTCAACAATTTTGTATCAGAGCCCGATTAAGCATGAAGGAGAAAGATGACTAGATTTCAATAGAGATCAGTAGTGAGGTTTAGATCTAAATTTTTTTTCCGACTTCATGAGGAAGGAATAGATCTAAGGGCTACTATCCACCATCCCTAGTCAAGGTAATTTTTGATCTACCTGTTTGCTATTTTTTATTCAATTTGATAATGAAGAATAGTGGGTTGAGGGTAGGATTTGAAAAGTTTGATAGAAAAAAAATTTTGTGATGTGAAAGGTTAGGGTGGAGGATCTGCTAGTTCAGATGGGGCTAAATTCGACCTTAGAAGATAGGTCGGAGAAGATGACAGACAAGATGTGGGTGTCCTTGGAGAAAAGAGCATGTGCCACGATTAGGTCTTATCTAATAGATGATGTACTGTATGGCATGTTGGAGAAGATAACACCCAAGAGTTTGTAGTTGAGGTTACACCAGTTGTACATGGAAAAGAACATGTGCAACAAGTTGATGCTGAAGAAGCAATTGTACAGCCTTCGGATGCTAGAGGATGAGGATGTTGCAGGGGATATTCAGTGATTCGACTGAATAAGCATGAACTTGCTCAACATTAGGGTGGATCTCGAAGAGAAGAATAAAAGTTTATTGCTACTATGTTTGCTATCCGGGAGCTTCAATCCATTGGTGACGATATTGCTATATAGTAAAGAGACATTGGTGTATGAGGAGATCGTATCAGTGCTAAGATCCAATTTACAGTGGGAATAGATGACGAAGATAAAATTCTTCTAAAAGGATCTTGTGGTATCAGAGAGGCCCAGAAAAGGAAAGATGGGCAAGCAAAGGGGCAGCAAGAGATCCAAGAGATGCTTCATGTGTGGTGAAGTAGGGCATTTTAAGTGAGAATGTCCACTTAAGAAGAAGTGCAAGGGAGGAGAAAAGTCTAATTTCATCAATTCAGTCACTAAAAATGAAGAGTCGAATGAGCTCTTGCTAGTCTTAGAGGAGCCCATGGGGTGTGGTGTGTCCAAGATGGCTTTGGATGGGTTCGGAGTGTGGAGGGTTTGAAGGGACAGCGATGGTGTTCAAGGTGCAGTGGCAGGCCTAGTAGTGTAGGATTGGATGGTTGACCTCAAGAGACTCAGTTATAGAGTCGGCTTCTACGACATCAGGAGGACTTCGATTTCAAGTAGAGCACCAGGTAGAGGTGGCTACACCGGTGGAGGGAGATGTGACACGAGTTCAAAATAGAGGGGTACAGAAGGAGCGACATCTAGTACTAATGCCAGAGATGCACAGTTCTAGGTAGAGCAGATGTGCAGAAAGACAGGTGAAGTTCTGAGAAGATCATGTCAAGGTATGCAGTAAGTGTCAGAATAGGATTACTACAGATTCTCCAAAAATGTTCAGGATAATTGATGTAGCTGTTAAGCAGAAAGGTGCCTATAATTTTCAAGATGGTGCAAAGGAGTAAGCCAAGGTCTTTAGTGGTGGAGGTGGCCATCCTAAAGGCCTCAAAGGAAGCTCAACAGCTGAAGATGGATGGTGGTGGCAAGGTGTGTAGAAGTAGCTGTCAGGACATGCATCGACAGTGGGATCATGTAAGAGGACATTACCTGGGGTGCGCCAAGGCTTAGGTGAACCAAGATGGAGATTGTTAAGATGGTGTGGTGCTCTCAAGCCTTGGGAGGCTATGAGAGGAGTCAGGGTGTTGACTCTAGGGAGACTAGGATAGGTGTGATCTTAGGGCTAGGACAGGAGTTGTCCTATGGTGAAGACAGCATGAATCCTTGCACGAACTCAAGGTTCAGGTGTAAGGATGATGCATGCTAATCTATCACTATGGCAAGTGCACCAGTCAATCAAGTAATAAAGTGTGTGAGTAGAGTATCGCCCCTAGAGGATTGGAAAATAAATATTGAAAATATTCTTTCCTAGACTTTATTTACAGAATTAATTTATAAGAAATAAAAAAAATAAAAAAATAAAAAAATAATTAATAAATAGCAAGAAGATAGAGAGGATTAAATTATTAGGATTAAATTCAAGAGCAATAGGTTACTAAGGCAATCGGTTCACCAACTCAATCAATACAATATTCAAGTATTTATGCAAAATAGGTTAATTTTGTTTCATGTGATGATCGAGTCTCCTAGGATATTCACTATCCTTTGGTCCAGGCATAGCAAAACTATTAATATTTATTAACTATCCTTTGGTCCAAGCATAATTTAAAGAAATATTGATGCTTTAATTTTTATGAAACCCTTTAATTAAAATACGCTGCGACCAAAGCACACTAAAATTCCTGCATGTATATGAATTCTAATTCATTTAATGATACAAGGTATATAAATCAAGAAGCATTAACATAGACGTACTTGGTCCGTATCATCTATGTCCATCAAATCAATTAGAAGATGGCCAGTAATCTAAAAGTATTAAGAACAGATTTATATACTCCTCATGAACAAAATATAAAATTTAAAAGCAAATCAAACTAAATATTGCATCAAAAAGTGGCTACACCTTAGCCTTAGTAAAAATAATTTAGTTCATGGCAAAAGGATCAAAAACAGCAAATAAAATAAAATGCAAGAAGAAATTCAAACAAAAATATGTTTGCTGCTGAAATTGGTCGTCCATTGCTCTTAGCGTGGAGAACTTGATGAAGAAGAACTGCTTGATTAGTATGCTAGATGTCGAAGATGAATCATGAAGAAGGAAGAAAGAAAGGAAAATAAACAAAAAAGAAAGAAAAAGAAAAATAACTCTCAACCTTCCTCTCTATTCTCCCCTCTAGCTCTCTATCTCTCTCCTAGGTTCTCTCTAAAACCTCCTCTCAAACCCTCTCTCCTCTTTTTCTTCTTTTTAACTCTTGGCTGTAGGTCTTTAAATAGGCTAAAAGGTGAATTCTGGGTAGAAGTCCCAAAGAAACTCAGTTTAAAACTCCTTCGATAACTCAAAGAGAATCCTGAATTGATTCTGATCATTGGATGTCAATCAAATAGCCCAAAAACCCCTAAAATTCATGTTAACATTCCTAAATCCAGTTGAAATCGATAACGACCATCGGATCAGCATCTGATAGAAAATTTGGGCCATCAGATCTACTTTAGAAGGGCTTCAGAACGTTACTTAAAAATCATGATGAATCTCACCCATTGGATCCTGACCAACTACTATGGATGCCGTCCGTCAGCACCTCGATCTCAGCCATCCGATCAAATTCCAGTGCCAATAGTCATCAGATCATGAAATGGGCCTGGGTAGATTGATCATGAGCTAGGTTCACTATGGATCACCGCATTTGCCAGCAAATCAGTGCGCGTGCCACCGTGTGAAATCCCCATCGTGCCTCTAGCTAGGTTACTATAGTAGCTCACCATGAACCACGATGATTTTCATGTTAGCGGGCCGGGCGATTAGGCAGGTAGTCTGGTTCTTTAGCGATCGGGCCAAGCCAATTTGCTGAGCTAGTTCGATTTGTCTGATCGATAATTTATTTTTCATTTTTTTATTTTTTTCTTTGAAAATTGATTCTAAGGCCAATTGAACTCCATTTTGTTAGAAATTTATTTTGTTTGAACCACAAAACTGAGATCTTCTCATTGGTGGCCTTTTTCCTTCTTAAGATCAATAAAAATATTAAAATTTTAAAAATAAGATAAAATATTTTTATAATTTAATATTTTTATTATTATATTTATCGCACTTATCATCCCCCCAACTTAGTCATTGCTAGTCCCTTAGCAATGCTTTATTAATTACCATGTTTCAATAAGATCCTTCATCATAAAGATAAATTTAGGTTTTAAGTTCAAAAAGTTTAGAAAGCACCACTAACTTAGTATTAAGTTTTCGAAGTAAATTTTGTAGTCAGCACAATCAAAAACTATCTTAGAGTACATCCAAAAATTTATAGCACTTGTGTTAGTGATGACTAACTTAACATTTGAGTGTTAATTTAAAGAACAAAAATATCTTCTCTTATCACCTATTTTGATTAATTTTCTATACACTCCCAAGTTAAGCTCATGAATTAAAGTAGCTTTCACACTGTCTTCTTCTCTCTCTCTCTCTCTCTCTCTCTCTCTCTCTCTCTCTTGTGCTAAACATCCTAGCCTTCCCTCCACCATTTGACGTGAACGTCCACACTTGACCTAGGTGCAAAGATCTAGTTACTAAGCTTTAGGCAATCTACATATACTTTATCTTTTGTACTTTTATTTTGGTAGATAGCTCTTTCCTTAAATTCAAGTTTTTTTGATTGGAATGTATATTAACTACCAATTTTTAGTGATAATTGAATCCCCAGTTGGCCTTATAATCAACACCTTCTTTGCCTTGTTAATGTGCATGTGCAAATAAAACTGCTAATAGCCTTTAGGTGACCTAAGTAGGCTTCTAAAGATCAGACCAACTAATCTACTTCTTTAGCTCGCTATATTTATTAGCAAATACTTCTAATTTTTATTATTTTTTCTAGTTTATCTTGCTCAAGATTTTCTTTCATGAAACATGATTTTTTTTTAAAATAATTTTTTAATAAAAAATTTTTCTTCCCCCAACTTATTCTACATTGTCTTAATGGAGAAAGGTCGCTATATTTATTAGCAAATACTTCTAATTTTTATTATTTTTTCTAGTCTATCTTGCTCAAGATTTTCTTTCATGAAACATGATTTTTTTTTAAAATAATTTTTTAATAAAAAATTTTTCTTCCCCCAACTTATTCTACATTGTCTTAATGGAGAAAGGAAATGTAAAGGTGTAATATTAGATAGAAAAGAATACACCTATATAATTTATCTAGACTGATTCTTTGAAGCTTTGCGAACTGGCTTGAGCTATCTTTTTCTTTCTCTGCAAAATTGAAAACACACACCAAAGCAATAAAAGAGCAACAAGAATTTACTAAAAAAAAAAAAGAAAAGGATCAAAACTAAAAGGCAAAGAAACAACCTATCTAGTAGTTCTAATTTATAGTCTTCAGCTTGGCTTTCTTGAAGCTCCAAACTAGATCAATCTGGTGCCACTTCAATTGGTATACTTACATGTTTAGTTGAATCCTCTTTCGATAGAATAGTGTATGCTTTACCAGTCTCAAACCTATTTTCTATAGAATTCTCATATACTAATTTGTCAATAACATCAATTCAAAAATAAGTTTGATTATCATCAGGATGTTTAATATCTTTAAAAATATTAAAAATCACTTGTTCATCTTGGACTCTAAGAATTAATTTTTCTTATTGAATATTTTTTAAAGCTCCTCCAGTAGCTAAAAAGAGTCTTCCTAAGATAAGACATACATTAATATCTTCTTCCATATCAAGAATAATAAAATCAATAGGAGAAATAAACTTGTTTACCTTTACCAAGACATCCTCCACTATACCTTTTGGATATTTAATGGATCTATCAGCTAACTGAATGATGATAGTGGTAGGCTTCGGTTCTCCTAGACCCAGCTTCCTAAAAGTAGAGAAAAGCATGAGATTAATACTTGCACCTAAATCACATAAAACTTTATCAAAACTACAATCATCAATAATACAAGAAATAGTAAAACTTCCTAGATCTTTTAGCTTCTATGGTAATTTATTTTGAAGTATTACTGAGCACTCTTCATTTAAATTTATTCTCTAATGCTCCTTCAGCTTCTTCTTATTTGTTAGAATATCTTTGAAAAACTTGGCATACTTGGGCATCTGAGTGATAGCATCTACAAAAGAAATATTAATATATAAATTTTTTAAAATTTTGAAAAAATTAAAAAATTTCCTATTTGGATGCTATATTTGTCTTTCTGGAAAAGATAGTGGTGACTCGTAAGGCTTTGCACTAGGATCAGCAAATTTTATACCCGAAACCCATCCATCTGCTGGTTGTTTTAGTGACTGACGAATTTTGGTTGGTTGCTTTGTAGTTTCTTCTTTAGTCTTTTTGTCCTGATGCAGCTTCTCCATCTCTTTACCACTTCTTAAGATGATGGCATTAACTTGCTCCCTTTGATTGGTCTCCATGTTGCTAGGCAAGGATCCCTATGTGCTCCTAGAGATTATTTTAGCCATCTATCCTAGTTGCATCTCCAAATTTTGAATTGCTACTGCTTGATCCTACCTGAGTTTGGTTTTGTAGATTTCTTATGGTTGCTTTTTGACTTTGCATGAATTTTGTCTCCATATTCTATTAGATGTGTGCCCTAAAAGCCAGATTGGCTATCACTTGTAATACACTTCTAAGGACAATTTTATAATTTTGACTATAAATTAATAAATAAATTATTTTTTTATCATAATATATATTTAAAAGTGTCTGTGATACATTCTTTAAGTTAATGATAATGACAATTCATATTTTCAAGAGTTAAAAATTTAAGACATGAAATTTCATAATTAACTCATAAAATACTCCTGACCGTAGGATCATCACGAGAATGGTGATCGATTCAGAAGTTTGGTGTATGATTCCTTTCTTAGGATAGATGTATCCTAAGTCTACAGTGTGGAGACACCAGAGCGAGAGTACAGATACTTGTTAGAGAATGAGGGCATTGAGCGTGACCATCTTGAGTAGTCATAAGGAAGTCTACATTCTTGTCGATGACAGACTCAATGCTGTAGTGGTGTGTATGGTTCTTTGACCTAAGGTGCATCGATAGTTCATCTTGAGGGTATTATAGTTTGACTATACCATAACTCGATCTTCTAGCCATTTGAAATCCTGAGGTATATGTTGGCTATAGCATGTTCATTGTAGGAATTGGATTGTACCAATAAGAAGATCTATCTACCTAGGTAGATGAGGAGTAGCCCTATGATAATCATGAGATTGAGTTCTTAAGCCAATGGCCATGGTAGAGTGAAGATAATAGAAAGAGTTTCTATTAGGATTTCATATCAGACTCGAATCGAATGATTAATTCATGTGATGGACAGTGGGTTTGACGTGTTCACCTTAACCTTAATTTTGTTGGGGCTCAAGATAGAAGAACCCAATCACACAGTTAACTACACCAAGAAATTTATTTTCAATTCTAATAGATTACCATCATAAACTTTTAGGTGTCACTGGTAGATTTTGGAAGCAATTAGAATGATTTTGATGATCAATCATTCTAATTGTATGAATCAAAAAAGTTTTGATCCATCGAAAGGTATTTCGATGATGTCGATGATGGAGATGATGATATATCTCATTACCATATAGAATTGAACCTAAGTAGATCACACAAATAAGGATTTAGGTCTGGATGTCATCAATTGAGCTAACCCAGTTTGATTGATTTGGATTAGATCCAATCAGGTTCAAGGTAATCATGCGAGCACATGATTGAGCCTAACTTTCTCCTTCTAAAATCTTTCTAATTCATCGCAACCAAGTCAAATTTGATTTTACTCATTCTTATATTTTGAATGGGTTTATTTTCATCTGACTAAAATATGTTCAGGTCAAATTAATTATAGAAATTAAATCCATTCGTAGTCAAATTGGACTAGGATCAAAAGTTGACCTGCTTAAGAGAATTGAGGGTCACCTGATCAGATGCTTCTAGAAAATTTTTTAGAAATCATTTTGATCTAATTTTTTGATATATGATAAAGTATGAATTATACATTGTGTGTACCAAATTTTATGATTTTTGAGATATTTAGATTGAGTTATCAAACAATTTGATTCAGATCAAACTCTTGAGGGAAGAGTCCTAGGCGCAGTGGACTCTTCCTTATCTACTCATGCTGCCATCTTCTAGATTGTTTTTTGGTGTCAAAACTAGATGAGATCTAGGGATTTTTGTGGAGATCAAGTCTAGGAGTCCCAATAATCAAAAAAATGAGGATTTTGATCAAAGAGGGGCTCTAACTTGGTGCTATACTTTTGTATAAGAACCCTTGCACCAAAGCTCTTCATGAAGAAATATTTTTCATACCAAAAGGCTGCTGTTCTAGATATCCCACACTCTCTATATCCTCTCTCTCCCTCTTTTCTACATGATTAAAAAGTTAGGCACAAATCTGAGAAGAAGATCCAATCGAATTAATGAAGAGTTCAACATCTACGCAATGGTGTTCGTGAGACGGACATGCTGCCTTTAGAAATTTTTTGAAGGCTTTCAGATCAGATTCAGATCTAATCTTTGAAAAAAAAGTATATAAGAAGAAAATGTCTAGATCCTCCTCGAGTTGATATTGGTAGAGGCCAGGTCCGTGCATGGCTCCTTCCAGAACCTCAGGAAACATAAGGATCATCGCATGGTAATCATATTACCCAAAAATGGTATGAAATTAAATCTGATTTAATTTTTACTTTAATTTTTAATTTTAGATCATCATGATTAGATCTAAGAACTCTTAAATTTAATTAGATTATTTAGAAATTTTTAAAAAAATTCATTTCAGATCTGATCAGATCTGCATGATTCTGTGGTGGAAAATAGGGTTCTTCCTTCAACTGGTATCAGAGCTGCATTAGCAGTACTTCAGATCTACTTTAGATCTGATTTTTTTTTTGTTTATGATCTGATATTAAAAAGTTTTAGATGTCACATTAGATATGATTATATCTAAAATTAAAAAATTAAAAAATTAAATATTTTTGATCTAATATGTATAACATGCATGACTAGACTAGGTATAGAATAGTTCTATGTGTAGTCTAGTATCATCATATATTTATTTTAATTAAATATAATTTTAGATCTATTTAATTTTTATTTTTTATATTATAACTATTATAATTAGATCTAAAAATAAAAAATATTTTTTTTAATTTTTGATTTATTCATATGAGATATGAAAGATGCATGCTTAGACTAGTCATAGAATAGTTCCATAAGATATCCAGAATAGTTTTATTTTTGATATGATCAAATTTAAAATTTTATATTAAGATTTAATATGTGATATTTTAGATCTAAAAGTGTGCATATTGATGATACATGAGATGTATGCAAGACATGTATTAGTTAGATCTTTTTATATGTGATATACGATCTAACTAGTTTTGCAGTAAAAAAATATATATTTCTAATTAAGGAGTTCCCCATAGCTATCTGATCATAAGAACAAAGTAGGATTTAAAGACCCTCTTCTCCCATTCGATGTAGTATTCTTATGGCGTGTAGGGGTGCTGCACGTTCATTCTTAATCAGAAATCAAAACTTATTTTTCTGTAAAACCATAGATCCTAAAATCCTAAAATTTTTATTACATATTTTGTTCATGAACCCAAAACATAATTAAAAATTTAAGATTATAAAATTAATTAGAACTAAAAATTATGAATTTTTAGATCTAAGATAATTTCATAAAATTGGGTTTGGGCTTGGGTAGCTCAATTAGGTCTAGTGGTTGATCAAACCGAATCAAAAGTTGGTTAGGTGGGATCAAAGAAAGCTTAGATTTGACCAGCCTAATAGGATTAAGTCTGGATCAAGATTGAATCATATTAAGATGTGACTCGATCAAGTCAAGACTTAATTTGACTCTATGGTTTGAGCCTGGATTGTAGGCTAACCCAATTGATTCTGATTCGATAATTTGGTGTCTAAGATAACTTTGGTAGATACGATCGACTGATTTTTAATTGAGAGCTACTCGACCTGAATGCATTCTTGTCGAGTTAATGGCATATCCCTTCCACCGATCTCACTTACCTAGCCATTTATGTCGATTCAGTTCTGATTTGAGGTGGCTAACAATTCGAGCCAACTCATGCCACTAGGTTAACCATAATTGTTATAATTAAGTCAAGTCAAGTTTAAATAGACCTAAATTAAATCTTCCAAAAAAAAATATTAAGTCTATGATCTTCCACCATTATAGATGTGTGGGCCCTTTCCAGGATTGATTATTCTCGGTTCGATAGAGTGGTTCAGTTGCACCATGAAGATGCAACCATGTCTATTAGGCATTGGATGCTACGGGTTGGAGGATGGATTAGGCTCAATATTTTGGATACGGTGAGGGACCCAATCAAAAATCCAATCCATGCAAATGGTGGGTCTGACTTAACTAAGGAGTGGATCAATATTCCAGACATAATGAGATTCATGAATTAGAGATCAGGTTAGGGTGCACCATGATTAGAGAATCATTGGATAAGAGTTGTCCACTCATCGACTGACCCACCATCGATAACTCTTAGGTGAGATAGTGAGTCTGTTGGTGGGACCGCACCATCCACTAGAAATCAATAATCATGAAGATTTTCATATCTCTATCAAGAAATTATAGGGATTCGAGTAAATAGTGAGAGCCTAGTTTATTTAAAAATAAAATTTCTGAATAAATTGATTAAGTCTAAATACAAAATCTAACTAGAAACTTTGACTCTCTATAAAAAAATATTTGCATTCAACCCACTAGCCCGTCTCCTGGACACCCATAGATTGACCAAACCCAACTACAAAGATTGGCTCCAAAACTTCAAAATTATTTTTAATTTCAAGAAGTTGACTCATGTATTGGAACAAGATCCTTCCACCTTACCAGCCCATCCATCTGCTGATCAGAGAGTGTCTTCCGAGAAGTAGACAGATGAAGATAACCTAGCCAAGTATTGCATGTTGGGCTCAATGTCTGATGAGCTCCAGTGCCAATATTAAGATATCAAGACTAGCCATCAAATATTGGCTCACCGATAAGAGTTTTTGGTGAACAGAGTCACGCAGCCAAATATCAAGTCACTAAAAGACTATTTAAGACTCAAATGCATGATGGACAGTCGGTCTAAGATCATTGTCTGATGATGATCAACGACTTAGAAGACCTTGAGAAGCTCGGTATCAAGTTAGATCAGGATCTACAAATTAACATAATTTTACACTCCTTGACTGATGCGTATGGGCAGTTCATCATGAACTACCGTATGCATAAACTTCAAAATACCTTGGCTGAGCTCATGAATATGTTGGTTACTGCCGAACATTCTATGAAAGATTCTAAAGGCTCAGTACTTGCTATGGAGCAGACTTCTTCTAAGGAAAAGTCTTTTGGGAAGAAGAAGAAGTCTATAAAGAAGCAGAAGGTGGATGATGGAAAGAAGAAGAAGGTAGAGCCGAAGAAGAAGGTTGCTGACAAAGAAAAATATTTTTATTGCAACACTGACGACCATTAGAAGCGAAACTACCCTCTTTACCTGGCCAGCTTGAAGAACAAAGAGGTAGGTCCTTTTGGAGGTATGCTCGTTATAGAATCTAATCTTACAATTTCTTCTGCATCCAGTTGGGTGCTTAACTCTGGTTCTAGTGCTCGCTTGTGCACTTCTATGCAGGATCTTAAGAATAGTAGGAGGCTAAGGGATGGTGAGATGATCCTACGCATTGAGAATGGAGCAAGAGTTGCTACTATGGCTATGAAAACCTACCCTCTATGATTACCATCAGGATTAGACTTAGTACTTAGGAACTATTTTTATGTGCTTGCAGTAAGCAGAAATTTGATTTCTATTTTATGTTTAGCATAGGAAGGCTATATAATTAGTTTTCTTAAGGACCATTATAATATTTTTATGAAAGAAATAAAATTGCTATGGTTTTCTTATAAATGGTTTGTATCAGTTACATATTGATGTTTTTTTTTTGAATATCGAGAAAAACATGAATGCCATAGGATCAAAGCGACCTAGGAATAGTCTAAATAATAGGCATCTTTGGCACCTTAGGCTAGGTCAAATAGCTGAAGATAGGATTAATAAATTAGAGAAATCTAGGCTATTGAGTCCATTGACTTCGACTCATATTCGATTTGTAAATCATGCCTTCATGGCAAAATGACCAAGCTCCCTTTTGTGGGACATGGGGAAAGGACCACAAACCTACTTGCCCTAATACATATTGATGTATGCGGCTCATTTGATGTGCTAGCCAAGGGTAATTACATCTACTTCGTCACCTTTATCGATGATTTATCTCGATACGGGTATGTGTATTTGATGCGACAGAAGTTTGAAACTCTTGAAAAGATTAAGAAATTTAGACTCAAAGTAGAAAAATAAATAGAAAAACTCATTAAGCTTCTTTGATTAGATCGAGGAGGCGAATACCTTAGTCGATAATTTCTAGACTATCGTAAGGATAATGGCATAGTCTCTTAATGCACTCCACCTAGAACGCCTCAACTCAATAGAGTTTCAGAATGGAGAAATCAGATTCTATTAGATATGATTCGATCCATGATGAGCTTCACAGACCTTCTTGAGTTTCTTTAGGGACATAGTCTGTTGATCGCTATACATCTATTGAATAGGGTTCCATCTAAAACCATTCCTACCACACCGTATGAGATATGGCATGGTAAAAAATCAAGTCTGAGTCATCTCAAAATTTAGGATTGTTCGGCCCATGTCAAGAGAGAATAGATGGATGAATTAGAGTCTAGGTCCTTTAGAGCTTGATTTATTGGATATTCTAAAGAGTCATTAAGATATTTTTTCTATCTTCTAAAAGATTACAATGTGATTGTGGGTCGACATGCCATCTTTCTTGAAAAATAGTCTATTAAAGATGGTGGCATCGAAAGATAGATTAGGCTTAAGGAGAAAGTCTCCCAAGAGTCATGAGCCAAGAAACCTATGGAACCCAATCAGATTGAGCCAGTTCAATCACTACCTCATCCACCTCGTAGATTAGAAAGAATTTCTCATCCCCCTAAAAGGTACTTAGGTACTATTTTAGAGGACATAAAGAAAATATTCCTCATAGGAAAAGAGATTCATGGTGATGATCCTAAAACCTATGATGAGGTGATATCAGATATCGACTTCGAGAAATGGTTAGAGGCAATGAAGTCAGAGATTGACTCAATACGCTTGAACCAAATTTGGACCATGGTAGATCCACCTGAAGGTATATTACCTATTGGGTGTAAATGGATCTTCAAGAGAAAGATAGATGCCGATGGAAATGTAGAGACATTCAAAGCATGGTTCGTAGCAAAAGGATATAGTCAGCACGAAGGCAATGACTATCAAGATACTTTCTCGCCGGTAGCCATGCTCAAATCTATTCGCACATTGCTTGTTGTTGTAGCCTATTTTGATTATGAAATTTAGTAGATGGACGTGAAAATGATGTTCTTAAATGGATATCTTATGGAAGATATCTATATGGAACAGCCACTGAATTTCACATTCAGTGATACTGATCACATGGTTTGTAAGCTGCAAAGATCCATATATGGACTTAAGTAAGTATCTCAGAGTTGGAATGCTCATTTTAATGATGTGATCAAATCATTTGGATTAATCAAGAATGAGAAAGAGCCCTATATTTCTAAAAAAATCAGTGGAAGCATTGTTGTCTTTTTCGTACTGTACATGGATGACATCCTCCTTATTGGGAATGATATTCCCATGTTGACCATAGTCAAAATATGGTTGTTTAAAGAATTCTCCATGAAAGACCTAAGAGAGGCATCCTTTATTCTAGAAATTAAGATCTATAGAGATAGACCAAATAGGATGCTGGGTCTCTCATAGAAGATGTACGTAGAGGAGGTGCTAAAGAGGTTTAGCATGAAAAACTCCAAGAGGGGATTGGTGCCCTTCAGACATGGCATTCATCTCTCCAAGAAGATGCATCCCAACACACCTGAGGAGATTGAACGCACGAGCAAGATCCCTTATGCTTTAGCAATAGAGAGCCTCATGTATGCCATGCTATGTACATGATCTGATATTGCCCATGCTGTGATTATCGTGAGCAGGTATCAGTCAAATCCAGGCAAAGAGCACTGGACTTCTATGAAATGTATCCTTAAGTACTTGAGAAGGACTAAGGATATGTTTCTAGTCTTTGATAATGGAGAACTCCAAGTCCAGGGGTATACAGACTCAGATATTATATCTGATATAGATGATCGAAAGTCAATATCTACAAGTCTGTTTATTTGTAATGGTGGTTCTATCAGCTAAAAAAGTTTCAAGAAGATGGTGATAGCAGATTCCACCATGGAAGTAGAGTACATCGCTATGTCGGAAGATGCAAAAGAGGCATTCTGGTACAAGAAGTTTGCAACAAAGCTCGAAGCGATGCCATCAGCTGCCATCCCTCTATACTATGACAACAATGGCGCCATAGCCTTAGCTAAGGAGCCGAGGTCTCATCAAAAATTTAAGCACATTGAGCGGCAATACCACTTCATCCGCGATTATCTCAAGAAGGGATTCATCGAGGTTAAGAGAGTCGACACTGCAGATAATGCAGCTGACCCACTGATAAAGCCATTGAGCCAACAAAAGATCGAAGTCCATATGGAGAAGATGGGACTTAGATTTGTAGCCAATTGGCTTTAGGTCAAGTGGGAGTTTGTTAGATGTATGCCCTAGAAGCTAGATTGACTATCACTTGTAATACACATCTAAGAGCAATTTTATAATTTTAACTATAAATTAATAAATGGATTATTTTTCTATCATAGTGTGCATTTAAAAGTATCTGTGATACATCTTTTGAGTTAATGGTAATGATAATTTATATTTTTAGGAGTTAAAAATTTAAGACATGAATTTTCATAATTAACTCACAAAATGCTCCCGACTGTATGATCATCACAAGAATGGTGCTCGATTCAGAAGGTTGGTGTATGATCGCTTTCATAGGATGGACATGTCTTGAGTCTACGGTGTGGAGACACCAAAGCAAGAGTATAGGTACTTGTTAGAGAATGAGAGCACTGAGCCTAGCCACCTCGAGTAGTCATAAAGAAGTCTACCTTCTCGTCGATGACTGACTCAATGCTGCAATGGTGTATATGGTTCTTTAACCTAAGGTGCATCGATAGTTCACCTTGAGAGTGTTATAATTTGACTATACCATAACTCGATCTACTAGCCATTCGAAACCCTGAGATGTATGTTAGCTATAGCATGTTCATTGTGGGAATTCGATTGCACCAATAAGGGGATCTATCTACCTTGGTAGATGAGGAGTAGCCCTATGATAATCATGAGATTGAGTCCTTAAGTACATGGCCATGGCAGAGTGAAGATGATAGAAAGAATTTTTATTAGGGTTTCACATTGGACTCAAATCAAATGATTAATTCATATGATGGACATTGGGTTTTGACGTGTTCACCTTAACCCTAATCTTGTCCAGGCTCAAAACAGAAGAACCCAATCACATAGGTAACTACATCAAGAGGTTTACTTTTAGTTTTGATGGGTTACTACCATATACTACTAGGTGTCATTGATGGATTTTGGGAGCAATTAGAATGATTTTGATGGTCAATCATTCTAATTGTATGAATCAGAAAAGTTTTGGTCCATCGAAAAATATTTCATGGATGTTGATGATGGAGATCGTGACATATCTCATTATAATATAGAATTGAACCTAACTAGATCATACAAACAAGGGTTTGGGTCTAGATGTCATCAATTGAGCTAACCTAGTTCGATTGATTTGGATTTGATCTAATCAGGTTCAGGGTAATCATGCAAGCACACGATTGACCCTGACTTTCTCCTTCTGAAATCTTTCTGATTCATCACAATCAAGTTAAATTTGATTAGCTTATTCTGATATTTTGAATGGATTTATTTTCATCTTATTGGAATAAGTCTAGATCATATTAATTATAGAAATTAAATCCATTCATAGTCAAATTGGACTAAGGTCAAAAGTTGACCTATTTGAGAGAATAAAGTGTCACCTGATCAGATGCTTCTAGAAAATTTTTTAGAAACTATTTTGATCAAATTTTTAGATATGTGATATAGCATGAACTATTTATTGGGTGTACCAAATTTTGTGATTTTTTGAGGTGTCTAGACTAAGTTATGATAAAGTTTGATTCGGATCAAACTCTTGAGGGAAGAGTCCTAGGCGTAGTAGACTCTTTTTTATCTACTCAAGTTGCCACCTTCCAGATTGATTTTTGGTGTCAAAATCAGATGAGATCTGAGGATTTTCATGGAGATCAAGTATAGGAGGCCCAATGGTTAAAAAAATAAGGATTTTGATCAAAGAAGGACTCTAACTTGGCGCTATGCTTTTGTATAAGAACCCTTGCACCAAGGCTCTTCATGAAGAAATATTTTTCATACCCAAAGGCAGCCATTCTAGATATCCCACACCCCCTCTGTCCTCTCTCTACCTATCTTGTACATGTCTAAAAAGTAAGGTATAAATTTGAGAAGAAAATCTAATCAAATTTGTGAAGAGTTAAGCATCTACATGATGGTGTTCGTGAGACGGACACGCTGCCTTCAGAAATTTTTTGAAGAACTTTCAGATCTGATCTTTGGAGAAAATATTTATGAGGAGAAGACATCTAGATTCTTTCTAAGTGGATATCGATAGAAGTCAGGCGCATGTGTGGCTCCTTCTAGAACCTCATGAAACATTAGGATCATCGTAAGATAATCAGATTACGCAAATAAGGTATGAAATTAAATTAATTTAATTTTTATTTTAATTTTTAATATTAGATCACCATGATTAGATTTGAGAACTTTTAGATCTAATCAGATATTTTAGAAATTTTTTAAAAAATACATCTTAGATTTGATCATATCTGCATGATCCTATGGTGGAAAATAGGGTTTTTCCTTCAGATTCTTCATAGCTGCTTCTTGGTTCTGCATAAATTTAATTAGCAGCTCCTCCATGTTGGGCTTCTTTTTAGGTACTTAGAATCCTAGAGGTGGTTGTTATGCTGTATTTTGATTACTCCATGAAAAGTTTGGATGTTGCCTCCACCCTTGATTGTATGTGTTGGAGTAGGGATTATTTTGCTGAGGCCTAAAAAAATTACCAAGATAGTTAGTACTATTAGAGACTTTGGCAAAAGGATTACCTATTTGGCAGTCACTTGTATCATTTCCTCCACATAGGCATAAGTGATGCTTTGAATGTTCATAGCTATTTTCTTCATACTATTGACTTTGGCTCTAAGGGCTGTAATTTCAGCTAATAAAGCTGGAATGCAATTCACTCCCTGCACAGCTACTGGTCCTCTCGGCATCATGCATTCCGTTTGCCATAGATAGCTATTTGATGCCATCTCATCGATCAGATCAAAGGCTTCTTCCTTCATTTTTTGATTAATGGTTCCTCTTGTTGCTGCATCAATTATAGAACGATTAGTAGTAGATAAACCATTGTAAAAAATTTATACCTAAAGCCAAATGGGTATTTGATGATGTGGACATCTCTTCAGCAATTTCTTGAAATGCTTCCAAGGCTCATACAGTGTCTCCATCTCCATCTGCATAAAAGAAGTAATATCATTGCGCATTTTTGTAGTTTTAGAAGGTGGAAAGTATTTAGCTAAGAACTTCTAGGCTAGGGCATCCCAAGTAGTGATAGAACCTATAGGAAGAGAATGAAACCAACTTTTAGCTTTATCCCATAAAGAAAAAGAAAATAGCCTTAATCGAATAGCATCATCCGACACCCCATTAATTTTGAAGGTATCATAGAGTTCAAGAAAATTAGAAATATGGGCATTCGGATCATCATGCACGGTCCACTGAATTGGATAGTTTATTAAATCATCTGGATCATTATCAATTTTATTTTGAAGTTATTTGTTTGCGCAGGCAATCTCCTGATGCTCAAAGCTGCATCGGCTATAGATTGTTTAATGTAGTCATTTAATGTATCATGTGCCGCTCGAATAGCTTCTTGCCATCCCTCGATCACCATTTTCAATCCCAAACTAATGTCATTAGGATCTTCGGCTACCATGTTTCTTTCTTAATGTAGTCTTCTAATTGTCCTCTTAATTTTTGGGGCAAAAGATGGTAAATCAATATGTCTAGTACGTGTCAGGCACTAAACATAAACCTAAAAAAAGATAAGAATAAAAATTAAAAATAAAATTTTAAAGTAAAACAATGATCAAAATTTTAATATTATTTTAGATAATCTTTGGCAACAGTGCCAAAAACTTGATGCGTGCTAATCATCACTATGGCAAGTATACCAGTTGATCAAGTAATAAAGTATGTGAGTAGAGTATCATCCCTAGAGGACTGAAAAATAATACTAAAAATATTCTTTCCTAGACTTTATCTAGAGAATCAATTTATAAGAAATAAAAAAAATAAAAAAATAAAAAAATAATTAGTAAATTATAGGAAGATAGAGAGAGTAAAATTATTAGGGTTGAATTCAAGAGCAATAGGTTACTAAAGCAATTGGTTCACCAACTCAATCAATACAATATTCATGTATTTATGCAAAGTAGGTTAATTTTGTTTCATATGATGGTAGAGTCTCCTAGGATATTCACTATCCATTGGTCCAAGCATAGCAAAACTATCAACATTTATTAACTACCCTTTGGTCCAAGTATAATTTAAATAAATACTAATGCTTTAAGTTTTATGAAACCCTCTAATTAAAATATGCTGCATCCAAAGTGCACTAAAATTCCTGCATGCATATGAATTCTAATTCAATTCATGATACAAGGTATATAAATCAAGAAGTATCGACATAGACATACTTGGTCCGTATCATCAATGTCCATCAAATCAATTAGAAGATGGCCAGTAATCTAATAGCATTAAGAATAAATTTTTATACACCTCATGAACAAAATATAAAATTTAAAAGCAAATCATATTGAATATTGTATCAAAAGAGTGGCTACATCTTAGCCTTAGTAAAAGAAATTTAGTTCATGGTAAAAGGATAAAAAGTAGTAAATAAAATAAAAAGCATGAAGAAATTCAAATAAAAATTTATTTGTTGCTGAAATTGGTCGTCTATTGCTCTTGGCATGGAGAACTTGATGAAGAAGAACCACTTGATCAATATGCTAGATGTCGAAGATGAATTGTGAAGAAGGAAGAAAGAAAGATAAATAAATAAAAAAGAAAGAAAAAGAAAAAAAAATAAATCTCAACCTCCCTCTCTGTTCTCTCCTCTAGCTCTCTATCTCTCTCCCAGGTTCTCTCTAAAACCACCTCTCAAACCCTCCTCCTCTTTTTCTTTTTTTAACTCTCAGCTGCGGGTCTTGAAATAGGCTAAAAGGTGAATTCTAGGCAGAAATCCCAAAGAAACTCGATTTAAAATTCCTTCGACAACTCAAAGAGAACCCTAGATCGATTTTGACCATTGGATGTCGATCAAATGGCTCAAAAACCCCTGAAATTCATGTTAATATTCCTAAATTGGAATCGATAACAATCAGCAATATCATCAAATTTCTGAAGGGAAATCCTGATTTCCCGGTCCAGGTTCGTTCCAGATCTGATCAGATCAAGAGATATATTTCAAAAATTTTTCTCTTGATCTCAATCAGATCTTGATATGTTTCAGATCTGATTCTTATTATTTTAATAAATAAAATAAAATAAGATAAATTAAATCAAATTTAATTTACCTGATTTGGGTAATCCTATTACCCTGTTGATGATCCTGTTTGCAGCGGAAGGTTCTGGATCTTAGCCACGCAAGCGCCTGGCCTCTACCGGTATCCACTCGGGTTGGATCTGGAGATCCTCTTCTTCTCTATCACACCTCCAAAAATCAGATCTGGATCTGATCTGGAGGATCTTCAAAACTCTTTTGAAGATCAGCAGTCGTCCTTTTGCAGCAGCGCAGCCTTCTTGCTTTTGATCGCCTTTCCTTGATCTGAATCGCACCAACCAAGGTCCAAAACACTTTTGGACGTGGAGAGCAAGGGGAGAAGAGACTATGGCATGGAGAAGGAGGGGAGAGGCAGCCTTGGGGCATGTGGGAAATCTCAATTCACTTAGAATCTAGGAGTTGGGCGCAGGGTCTTATTTATAGACTAGCTTGTGATCCAACTCCTCTTCCTCCCAACCAATCACAACCCTTTGTGAAATCAGATCTAAATCTGATTGGTGGGAATAGAGTCCCCTGGATTCCTCCTTAGAGGGTGCCTAAGACCAGTCAAAGTTGGTTCTTAGAAGAACTCTAATTGGAATCCAAAAAGGAGATGGAGTCCTTGTCCAACAAGGACTCCTAGGCGCCTCCAACTTGGGCACACGCCACCCTAGGGTGGCGTGCGCCCTTCTCCTTGCCAGGTTCTGGCAGGGGGACAGGCCCCCACCAGCTCTCCAATAGGTGCATGACATGTGGTCAAAAGTCAAAGTGTCAATGGTCAACGTTTGACCAGTCAAAGGTAGACTTTTGACCAAAGTCAAAGAACAAGAAATGGCAGGTGACCAAAAATGGCAGGTAATGTCTTACAAAATAAGACAACCTTTTCTGACTTGGACAACCTCCAGTCAGACCATATGAAGGCCTCTGATTGAGCACAAACTCCTTTGGCTCAGTCAGGACAACTTATTTATGATAGTAAAAGAAGAACGTTAGGTTCAATCGAGTGCTAGCACGATTTCCTTGAACCTAATTGAATCTCATTCAGATCAATTGAACTAGATCAGTTCAATTGATGATCACCAGATTCAAACCCTTGTTTGTGTGACCCAGTTAGGTTCAGTTCTGTATGGTAATGGGATATGTCATGATCTCTATCATCGACATCATCGAAACTCCTTTCGATGGATCAGAACTCTTCTGATTCGAACAGCTAGAATGATCGATCATCTAAATCATTCTAATTGCTCCCAAAATCCACCAGTGACACCTAGCAGTATATGGTGGCAACCCATCAGAGCTGAATGCGAACCTCTTGGTGCAGCTACCTGTGTGATTAAGTTCTTCTATCTTGAGCCCCGATCAGATTAGGGTTAAGGTGAACTCGTCAAACCCTAGTCTCTGTCATATGATGTAATCATTCGATTCGAGTCCAATGTGAAAATCTAAATAGAAACTCTTTCTATTATTTCACTCTGCCATGGCCATGGGCTTCTGGACTTGATTCTCATGATCATCATAGGGCTGCTCCTCTACCACCGAGGTAGATAGATTCCATCTTGATGCAATCCAGTTCCTACAATGAACATGCTATAGCCAACATACACCTCAGGGTTCCATATGGCTAGGAGACCGAGTAATGGTGTAGTCAAACTATAACACCCTCAAGGTGAACTGCCGATGCATCTCAGGTCAAAGAACCAGACACACTACTGCAGCATCGAGTCAGTCATTGACGAGAAGGTAGACTTCCTAATGACTACTCGAGGTGGTCACGCTCAGTGCCCTCGTTCTCTAACGAGTACCTGTACTCTCGCTCCGGTGTCTCCACACCGTAGACTCAAGACTCATCTACTAAAGAGAAGCGATTGTACACCAACCTTCCGGATCAATCACCATCCTCGTGATGATCCTATGGTCGGGAGCATGTTTATGAGTTAATAATGATTATTCATGTCTTAAATTTTCAACTCTTGAAAATATGAATTATCATTACCATTAACTCAAAGGATGTATCACAGACACTAAATACACATATGTGATAGAAAATAACCCATTTTATTAATTATAGTAATTTTGCCCCTAGAAGTGTATTACAAGTGTCAGCCAATTCTGGCTTCTAGGGCACATATATCTAACAATCTCCCACTTGTCCTAAAGCCAATTGGCTACAAGTCTAAGTCCCATCTTCTCAAGGTGGGCTTCGATCTTCTGCTGGCCCAACGGCTTTGTAAGTGGGTCTGCCACATTATCTGTGGAGTTGACTCTCTTGACCTCAACGTAACCTTTCTCAAGGTAATCGCGGATGAGATGGTATCACCGTTTGCTTGGAACTCTTCCAGCACAAACAGTCTGCCAGATGTCGACTTTCGATCATCTATATCGGACATGAAGTCCGAGTCTGTGTATCCCTGGAACTTGGAGTTCTCCATTACCAAAGACCAACATCATATCCTTAGTTCTTCTCAAGTACTTAAGGATACATTTCACAGAAGTCCAGTGTTCTTCACCTGGATTTGACTGATATCTGCTTGTGACACTCACAGCATGGGCTATATCAGGTCGTGTACATAGCATGGCATACATGAGGCTCCCTATTGCAGAAGCATAAGGGATCTTGCTCATGCGTTCTATTTCCTCAGGTGTGCTGGGGCACATCTTCTTGGAAAGATGAATACCATGTCTGAAGGGTATTAATCCCCTCTTAGAGTTTTCCATACTAAACCTCTTTAGTACTTCCTCTATGTACATTCTTCTGTGAAAGTCCTAGCATCCTATTCGGTCTATCCCTATAGACCTTAATTCCTAGAATAAAGGATGCTTCACCTAGGTCTTTCATGGAGAATTCCTTGGACAACCACATCTTGACTGATGTCAACATGGGAATATCATTCCCAATAAGGAGGATGTCATCCACGTACAATACGAGGAAGACAACAGCGCTCCCACTGACCCTTTTGAAAACACATGGTTCCTCTTCATTTTTGATGAAACCAAACTTTTTGATCACATCATTGAAACGAGTGTTCCAGCTCCGAGATGCTTGCTTAAGTCCATATATGGACCTTTGCAGCTTGCAAACCTTGTGATCAGTATCACTGGATGTGAAACCTAGCGGCTGTTCCATATAGATATCTTCCTCAAGATATCCATTTAGGAATGCCGTTTTCACGTCCATTTGCCATATTTCATAATCGAAATAGGCTGCAACAGCAAGCAATGTGCGGATGGATTTTAGCATAGCTACCGGGGAAAAGGTATCCTGATAGTCAATGCCTTCGCGTTGACTATAACCTTTTGCCACCAGTCTAGCCTTGAATGTCTCCACATTCCCATCTGCACCAATCTTTCTCTTGAAGATCCATTTACACCCAATAGGTACTATACCTTCTGGTGGATCTACCAAGGTCCAGACTTGGTTTGAGTGCATCGAGTCGATTCTCTGACTTCATTGCCTCAAGCCATTTCTCGGAGTCGATATCTGATATCGCCTCGTTGTAGGTTTTGGGATCATCACCATGAGCACCATTACCTATGAGGAACATTTCCTCTACATCCTCTGAAATAATACCTAAGTATCTTTCAGGGGGACGGGAAACTCTTTCCGATCTACGAGGTGGAGGAGGTAGTGTTCTTATTGGCTCAACCTGATTTGGTTCCACTTGGTCCTTAGCTCGTTCTGCTTGTGAGACTTTCTCATCAAGCTTAATCTGCTTTCCAATGCCACTATCTTGAATAAACTATTTTTCAAGAAATATGGCATGTCGACTCACAATCACATTGTGGTCTTCTGGAATGTAGAAATAGTATCCTAATGACTCTTTAGGATATCCTATGAATCGAGCTCTAAAGGACCTAAACTCTAACTTGTCCGCTTGTTGTCTTTTGACATAAGCCGGACAACCCCAAATTCTGAGATGACTCAGACTTGGTTTCTTACCGTGCCATATCTCATACGGTGTGGTAGGAACGGTTTTAGAGGGAACCCTATTCAGTAAATAGATTGAAGTTAATAATGAATGTCCCCAAAGAAAATCTGGGAGGTCTGTGAAGCTCATCATGGATCGAACCATATCCAATAGAGTCCGATTTCTCCGTTCTGAAACCCCGTTGAGTTGAGGTGTTCCTGGTGGAGTCCATTGAGAGACTATGCCATTTTCCTTAAGATAGTCTAGGAATTCCCGGCTAAGGTATTCACCTCCTCGATCTGATCGAAGAACCTTAATGGGTTTTCCAGTTTGTTTTTCTACTTCATGTCTGAATTCTTTGAACTTTTCAAAGGCTTCAGACTTGTGTCTCATAAGATACACATACCCATACCTAGACAGATCATCGGTAAAGGTAATGAAGTAGACAAAATTGCCTCTAGCCGGCACATCGAATGGGCCGCACACATCAGTATGTACTAGGGCAAGGAGATCTGTGGCCCTCTCCCCATGTCCAACAAAAGGGAGTTTAGTCATTTTGCCTTGAAGACAAGATTCACAAGTTGGATATGACTCAAAAGTCAATGGACTCAATAGCCCATTTTTCTCCAATTTGTTAATCCTATCTTCTGCTATATGACCTAATCTCAGGTGCCATAGATATCTGTCGTTTGGACTATCCCTAGGTCGTTTGGCATTCACGTTTTGCTCGAATAATGAGCATACCTCCAGAAGGACCTTCCTTCTTGTTCTTCAGGGTGGCCAGGTAAGTAGGGCAGTTCCGCTTCCAATGGCCGTCGCTGTTGCAATGGAAACACTTTCCTTTGCCATCGACCTTCTTCTTCGGTTCTGCCTTCTTCTTCTTTGATCCTTCTACCTTTTGCTTTTTCACAGACTTCTTTTTCTTTCCATAAGACTTTCTTTTGGAAGAAGTCCGTTCCATAGCAAGAACTGAGCCTTTAGAACCTTTCATAGAAAGCTCAGCGGTAACCAGCATATTCATCAACTCGGCCAAGGAATTTTGAAGTTTATGCATGTGGTAATTCATGATGAATTGCCCATATGCATCAGTCAAGGATTGCAGAATAATATCGTTCTGCAAGATCCAAGTCCAACTTCACACCGAGCTTCTCAAGCTCTTCCATGTCCTTGATCATTGTCAGACAGTGATCTTGGACTGACTGCCCATCACGCATCTTAGCCTTAAAAAGTCATTTTCGTGACTTGATATTTGGCTGCGCGACTCTGTTCACCAAACATCTCCTGCAGGTGAGCCAACATTTGGCGAGCAGTCCCGATATCTTCATGTTGGCGCTGGAGCTCATCAGACATCGAGCCCAACATGTAGTATCTGGCCTTATTGTCTTCGTCAATCCATTTTTCCAGAGACGCTCTCTGTTCAGTGGATGGACGAGCTGGTAAGGTGGGAGGGTCCTGGTCCAAAACATGTGTTAACTTCTCTGAACCCAAAACAATTTTGTAGTTCCTGAGCCAATCTTTATAATTGGGTCCAGTCAGTCTATGTGTGTCTAGGATACGTGCCAGTGGGTTGGACGCAGACATTTTCCTGTAGAGAGTCAAAGATTCTAGTTAGATACTGTAATTTTGACTTGACCAATTTGTTTAGGGATTTTATTTTTAAACAAATTAGCTCCCACTATTTTCTCGGATCCCTACACTCCCTCTGTAGAGATGCGAAAATCTCCACGATTGATGATTTCTAGTGGGTGGTGCGGTCTCACCAACTGACTCATCACCTCACCTAACAGTTATTGGTGATGGGTTAGCCAATGAGTGAACAACTCTTGTTCAATGATTCTCTAATCATGGTGCACCCAAACTTGGTCTCTAATTCATGAATCTCACCGTATCCGGAATATTGATCCACTCCTTAGTTAAGTCAGACCCACCATTTGCATAGACTGGGTTCCTAATTGGGTCTCTCACCGTATCCGGAAATATTGAGCCCAACTCATCCTCCAGCCCATAGCATCCAATGCCTAATAGACATGGTTGCGTCTTCCCGGTGCAACTGAGCCACTGTATCCAGCCGAGAACAATCAACCCCGGGAAGGGCCCGCACGTCTACAATGGTGGAAGACCTCAGACTTAATCTTTTCTTAGGGAGAATTGATTCAGGTCTCATTAAACTAGACTTGGCTTAGTCATAACAATTATGACTAACCTAGTGGCATGGGTTCAGCTCGGATTATTGACCACCTCAGATCAGAACTGTGTCAACAGATATGGCCAGGTAAGTGAGACCGGTGGAAGGAATATGCCGTTAACTCGCACAAGAACGCATTCAGGTCGAGTAGCTTCCAATTAAAAACCAGTCGGTCGTCTGTGCCAAACTTACCTTAGACACCAAATTGTTGAGTCAGAACCAATTGGGTTAGCCTACAATCCAGACTCTAACCTCTGAGCCTAATTAGGTCTTGCTTGATCGTGACTCGATCTTGACCCAGACTTAATCCTATTAGGCTGGTCAATTTAAGCATTGTTGATCCCATCTAACCAACTCTTGATTCGGTTTGATCAACCGCTTAGACCTAATTGAGCTACCCAAGCCCGAACCCAGTATTATGAATATGTCTTAGATCTGAAATTCTCAATTTTAGACCTAATTAATATTCCATAAACTTAATTCTTAATTAAGTTGGGTTCATAAACAAAATATGCACAATAAATCCTAGGGTTTCAGGATCTAGGGTTTTGCAGAAAGTAAGTTTTGGGTTTCTGATTAAGGACGAACACGCAGCACCCCTACACGTCATAAGAACACCCCATCGAATGGGAAGAGAGGGCCTTTAAACCCTTCTTCGTTCTTATGACCGGACGGCCAAGAGGAACGCCTTAATCAGGAACATTCAATACTACAAAACAATATCAGATCTATATCATATATCTCATATATAAAGTAGATCTAATCATGGCATATTTTGCATACATCTCATGTATCAAATCATGCATGTTTTCAGATCTAAATTATCACATAATAATCTAAAAAATTAGATTTAAATTGATCTAATCAAAATAAATTCTAATCTAGACAATTATGTAGAACTATTCTACAACTAGTCTAGTCATGCATCTATCATATCTCATATGATATTTAAAATTAAATAATTTTTATTTGCTGTTTATCAGATGTTATTATAACACTTATAATATCAGAAAATAGTAAATAAGAAGATCTAAAATATGATTTAATCAGATTAAATCAAAGACATGCAAAACTATTCTATAGAACTATTCTATTCTAGAACTAGTCATGCATATCTTCATGTTCTTAGATCCAAATCATTTAATTTTAATTTTTCTGATTTCAGATCTGATCACATCTCATGTGACATCTGAAATCACTTTATTTTCTAATTAAAATAAAATTAAAATCAGATCTAAACAATCTAGAACCATGGCTCTGATACCAGTTGAAGGGAAATCCTGATTTCCCGGTCCAGGTTCGTCCAGATCTGATTAGATCAAGAGATATATTTCAAAAATTTTCTCTTGATCTCAATCAGATCTTGATATGTTTCAGATCTGATTCTTATTATTTTAATAAATAAAATAAAATAAGATAAATTAAATCAAATTTAATTTACCTGATTTGGGTAATCCTATTACCCTGTAGATGATCCTGATTGCAGCGGAAGGTTCTGGATCTTAGCCACGCAAGCGCCTGGCCTCTACCGGTATCCACTCGGGTTGGATCTGGAGATCCTCTTCTTCTCTATCACACCTCCAAAAATTCAGATCTGGATCTGATCTGGAGGATCTTCAAAACTCTTTTGAAGATCTGCAGTCGTCCTTTTGCAGCAGCGCAGCCTTCTTGCTTTTGATCGCCTTTCCTTGATCTGAATCGCACCAAACCTAAGTCCAAAACACTTTTGGACGTGGAGAGCAAGGGGAGAAGAGACTATGGCATGGAGAAGGAGGGGAGAGGCAGCCTTGGGGCGTGGGAAATCTCTGAATTGCATTAGAATTAGGGTTGGGCGCAGGGTCTTATTTATAGACCTCTTGTGATCCAACTCCTCTTCCTCTCAACCAATCACAACCCTTTGTGAAATCAGATCTAAATCTGATTGGTTGGAATAGAGACCCCTGGATTCCTCCTTAGAGGGTGCCTAAGACCAGTCAAACTGGATTCTTAGTAGAACTCTGATTGGAATCCAAAAGGGAGGTGGAGTCCTTGTCCAACAAGGACTCCTAGGCGCCTCCTACTTGGGCTCACGCCACCCTTGGCGTGCGCCCTTCTCCTTGCCAGGTTCTGGCAGGGGGACAGGCCCCCACCAGCTCTCCAATAGGTGCATGACATGTGGTCAAAAGTCAAAGGGTGAATGGTCAACGTTTGACCAGTCAAAGGTAGACTTTTACCGGTATCCAATACTAGGTAGTAGAATTACAAACAAAGAAATTATTAGATGTTATATATAACATCCTTATAAGCAATTCCTTGCTCTTTTCTTTTTATTCAGCTTGTTGAGGTCAGGGAAGCAAGATAATTTTCTTCCTATGACAATTGCTTCTTAGTAGAAGCACTCTGCCTAATTATGGTTAATCTTAGATCTTTTATTTTGACTAGACTTAATAAACCACTAGCATGAAACTTTTTCATGCTGCTAACCAGATTTAATTTCGATACTGATTATCGAAGTTGGGTCCTATTAAGTTTCTCACTATCTAACAGTGATTGAAGCAATTAGAGTTTAGCCTTAATCTAAAGAAAATGAGAACAATGACCTAAATGTATATGAATTATTTTAAGCCTAAAGACTTGGACTTTTAGTCTAAAGGTTTCCTTCCACTAATTTTGTACGAATTGGTAAGCTTCTACCTCTAAATTCAATGAATTACTTTAATTCTCTACAGGTATTAGAATCCACATAGACTATATATGAGCCCAAGAAAAGCTCTGGCTAACCTATATGCACCTATGGGAATAGTTCTTCAAATCATTATTTCTTCAAATAATTTTTAGTAACTAGATTTTTGCCTCACGTTTCTTTTTCAGTAAGGCTAGGGCTTCAACTAAAGTACCTCGTTAGGTCAACCATTTAACATGATAGAGTTTTGATGTATCAACGAATGATGATCACCCAAAAAAGCTTTAGCTTAACCCTAATTGCTGTTCAAAAGAGTGCGACCTAATCTTCATATGATGATGATATTCTAATATCTCAATGAACTCCAGCATAAGCATCTTCAATGTCAACCTAGACTATTGATCATTATCAAAACACCTTAATGGAAGGCTATGAAACTCAGTTTAATCTTCATAACTTTATCATTTTAAGGATCTAATAATTTAGAAATTTAAATTTTTATGTTATGATTTAAGGATAGAGAAGACAATGGACCAAATTACTTTCAACTAACTTCGCAGTCAAATCCTCCCCAGTTACTTTCTTAAGTCATTGATGAGGATTATGATCAATTTCAGTCTATGGGCATCTAAATCAGTCTCACTGAAATAAAATCAATCTCACTAATTTTTTATAATGACATGGGTTGCATCGAATCAATGAGCAATTCTAATCAAAAGTTGATTAACCACATTGGCTTAAGGTAAAGTGAGAAGTAGTGGGAAGGTCCTACTAAAGCCTTAACTTAGATACCATCAGAAATGGTCAGATAAGTGAGCTGCCAATTAAAAACCAACCGATCTAAAAAATGCCAGACTTAACCTTAGACATCAATAGTTTATTAATTTTGATTTGGTTTGTCTACTCAGCCTCGCTACTGAGCAGGATCAGTTCATTTGTTAATGTATGGACTTTAATCAACTACAACTATTGACTAGATCTATAGAGAAAAAATGACTAATTCCTAATTAACTATTAATTAGATTTGATTCCAATTTCATTTAACTTAGTCCATCTTTAATCTAATCTAGGTCTAACCCAGTTTTAATGATCTGATCAAGCTAACCCATTATCCTTTACCATGTTTTATAAAATTATCTTAGATCTTCAATCACAAACCTAGATATTAAATAATCACTTAAATTCTTAAATTAAATGTTTCAGACTTTATGGATTAGGATTTAGAAGCTCAGAACTAATTTCTTCTGATTTCATCATTTAAAATATTTTTTAAATTTTATAAATAATTTTTACATTGAATCATATTCATTTTGATTTTAAGTATAATTTTGTTTTAATGTATAAATCATGTCCTAAGAATTTGAAATCTAGGATTTTTTGCAAGAAAGTAAAGTTCTTAATTTAAAATCCTACAAAAGCATATATGTCAATACACAAATATTCTAGATTCAAAAATAAAGCTACATATCAAGCATATTATATTAAAAGAAACTAGATCTAACAGAAACACATATTATTCAGAAATCTTATCTAAATAATCTAAAAATTTTTAGATCATAAAACTAATTAAATTTAAATTTTAAAAATATGAAAAGTAAATCATAAAATATTTTGATCTCATTAAAATTATTTTATGATTTAGATTATTCGATCAGCCATATATTAGGACAACCTCTGTACTGTAGGGATAAACTTAATAGCAAGACAACCTTTATGGATCAGTATGTGCGATCTAATATTCCTAGATCTAGTCTAAATATCCTATAAATAGATTCTAACATCTATTTATTTTTAGATTTAAATCAAAAATTGTTAATCAATAAAACTACTTAGATACATTAACTTATTTATGATTCAGATTCTAAGATCAAGTACATACTAGATAATCTTTTTCATTATAAGGGATTAATCTTATAATAGGGACAACTTATGAATTAGTATGTATGATCTTTTAAGAGTTTTATTTTTAGATTTATTTTTTGATATAAATATGATCATGTTTAAAAATCTAGAGCCTCTGATACACTGCTAGAAAACTAATATAGGAAATTTTCATACATTAATTTCGAAACTTTTTTTAAAATTAGAATACAGTGGAAGAGATTGATTTAAACTATTTAACCTATTTAATGCATGTGATCTAATCACTAAACGCTTATTCTAGGATCTATGACATGTAAGATGCATGATAGAATCTAAAAATAAAATAGAGATTGGTTATGATCATTAATATCTAGATCTAGAAACTTCTAAAAATTCTTAGATCGATATCTAGGTCAGAAAAGAGATCAGATCTCTTACCTTTCAACATGGATCAAGAACAACTGTAGCTAAAAAATATCAATTATCCTTGTTGTTTGGAGGCTACATAACATGTCGCGATCTCTATGAGTTATCCCACATGAGGTCGTTACATAGATTGGATAGCAGTTGAATTCAAGTTAATTTAAAGTATGTGAGTAGAGTTTTATCATCCCTAAGAGGACTTGAAATAATACTAAAAAATATTCTTTTTCCACTAGACTTTCTAGAGAATCAATTTATATAAGAATAAAAAAAATAAAAAAATAAAAAAATAATTAGTAAATTCATAGGAAGATAGAGAGAGTAAAATAATTAGGGTGAATTCAAGAGCAATAGGTTACTAAGCAATTGGGTTCACCAACTCAATCCAAATTACAAATTCATGTATTTATGCAAAGTAGGTTAATTTTGTTCATAATGATGGTAGAGTCTCCTAGATATTCACTATCCATTTGGTCCAAGCATAGCAAAAACTATCAACATTTATTAACTCCCTTTGGTCCAAGTATAAATTTAAATAAATAACTAATGCTTTTAAAAGTTTTATGAAAACCCTCTAATTAAAAATATCTGCCATCCAAAGTGCACTAAATTCCTGGCCATGCAATATGAAAATTCTAATTCATTCATGTACAAGGTAATAAATCAAGAAGTATCGACTAGACATACTTGTCCGTATCAATCAATGTCCATCAAATCAATTAGAAAGATGGCCAGTAATCTAATAGCATTAAGAATAAATTTTTATACACCTCATGAACAAAATATAAAATTTAAAAGCAAAATCTATTGGAATATTGTAAATCAAAAGAGTGGCTACATCTTACCTTAGTAAAAGAAAAGTTTAGTTCATGGTAAAAAAGGATAAAAAAGGTAGTAAATAAAATAAAAAGCATGAAAGAAATTCAAATAAAAATTTATTTGTTGCTGAAATTGGTTCGTTCTATTGCTCTTGGCAATGGAGAACGTTGATGAAGAAAGAACCACTTTTGATCAATATGCTAGAATGTCGAGAGATGAATTGTGGAAGAAGGAAGAAAGAAAGATAAATAAATAAAGAAAGAAAAAGAAAAAAATAAATCTCAACCTCACTCTCTGTTCTCTCTCAGACTCTCTATCTCTCTCCCAGGTTTCTCTCTAAAACCACCTCTCAAACCCTCTCCTCTTTTTCTTTTTTTAACTCTCAGCTGCGGGTCTTGAAATAGTGCTAAAAGGTGAATCTAGGACAGAAAAATCCCAAAGAAACTCGATTTTAAAAATTCCTTCGACAACTCAAAGAGAAACCCTAGATCGATTTTGACCATTGGATGTCGATCAAATGGCTCAAAAACCCTGAAATTCATGTTAATATTCCTAAATCCAGTTGGAATCGATACAGCCATCAGATCAGCCATCTGATAGCAAATTGGGCATCAAATCTAACTTCTGAAGTGAAGGGAAATCCTGATTTTCCCGGTCCAGGTTCGTCCAGATCTGATTAGATCAAAGAGATATATTTCAAATTTTTCCCTTGATTCTCAATCAGATCTTGATATATTTCAGATTGATTCTTATTATTTAATAAATAATAAAATAAGATAAATTAAATCAAATTCAATTACATGATTTGGGTAATCCTATTACCCCTGTAGATGATCCCAGTTGGCAAGCGGAAGGGTTTCTGGATCTTAGCCACGCGCAAGCGCCTGGCCTCTACCAGTATCCACTCGGTTGGATCTGGAGATCCTCTTCTTCTCTATCACACCTCCAAAAATCAGATCTGGATCTGATCTGGAGATCTTTCAAAAAACTCTTTTTGAAGATCTGCAGTCGTCTTTTGCAGCAGCGCAGCCGTTCTTGCTTTTGATCGCCTTTTTGATCTGAAATCACAACCAAATAATCCAAAACACTTTTGACATGGAGAGCATGGGGAGAAGAGACTATGATTGGAAGAAGGAGGGGAGAGGCAGCCCTGTGGCATGGGAAATCTCTATTTCATTAGAATTAAGGGTTGGGCGCAGGGTTCTTATTTATAGACCTCTTGTGATCAAGCTCCTCTTCCTCTCAACCAATCACAACCTTTGTGAAATCAGATCTAAATCTGATTGGTTTGGAATAGAGACCCCTGATTCCTCCTTAGAGGGCGCCTAAGACCAGTCAAACTGGATTCTTAGTAGAACTCTTGATTGGAATCCAAAAGGGAGGTGGAGTCCTTGTCCACAAGGACTCCTAGGCGCCTCCTAATTGGGCTCACGCCACCTTAAGCCGTGCGCCTTCTCCATTTTGCCAGGTTCTGGCCAGGGGGACAGGCCCCCACCAGCTCCCAATAGGTGCATTGACATGTGGTCAAAAGTCAAAGGGTGAATGGTTCAACATTCTAACCTAGTCAAAGGTAGACCTTTTGACCAAAGTCAAAGAACAAGAAATGGCAGGTGAACGCAAAAAATGGCAGGTAATGTCTTACATAATAAGAAACCTATTCTGACTTGGACAACCTCGCAGTCAGACCATATGAAGGCCTCTGATTGAGCACGAAACCTCCTTTGGCTCAGTCAGGGACAACTTATTTATGATAGTAAAGAAGGACGTTAGGGTTCAATCGAGTGCTAGACATTTTCTTGAACCTAATTGAATCTCCATTAAGATCATTGAACTAGAATCAAGTTCAATTGATGATCACCAGATTCAAACCCTTTGTTTGGTGACCCAGTTAGGTTCAGTTCTGTATGGTAATTGGGATAATGTCATGATCTCTATCATAACAATCATCGAAACTCCTTTCCGATGGATCAGAACTCTTCTGATTCGAACAGCTAGAATGATTGATTCATCCTAAATCATTCTAATTGCTCCCAAAAAATCCATTCAGTGACACCTAGCAGTATATGGTGCAACCCATCAGAGCTGAAATGCGAACCTGCTTGGTGCAGCTACCTGGTGATTAAAGTTCTTTTCTATCTTGAGCCCCGATCAAGATTAGGGGTTAAGGTGAACTCGTCAAACCCTAGTCTCTGTCATATGATGTAATCATTCGATTCGAGTCCAATGTAAAATCTAAATAGAAACTCTTTCTATTATTCACTCTGCCATTGGCCATGGGCTTCAGGACTTGATTCTCATGATCAAATCATAGGGGCTACTTCCTCTACCACCGAGGTAGATAGATCCATCTTGAATGCAATCCATTCCTACAATGAACATGTCACAGCCAACATACACCTCCAGGGTCATATGCTAGGAGACCGAGTTATGGTGTAGTCAAAACTATAACACCCTCAAGGTGAAACTGCCGATGCAATCTCAGGTCAAAGACCAGACACACTACTGCAGCATCGAGTCAGTCATTGACGAGAAGGTAGACTTCCTAAATGACTACTCGAGGTGGTCACGCTCAGTGCCCTCGTTCTCTAACGAGTACCTATACTCTCGCTCCGGTGTCCTCCACACAGTGAACATCAAGACTCATCTACTAAAGAGAAGCAATCGTAACCAACCTTCCGGATCAATAGCCATCCTCTTGAGATCCTATGGTCGGGACTGTTTATGAGTTAAATAATGATTATTCATGTTTTAATTTTCAACTCTTGAAAATATGAAATTATCATTACCATTGAACCTCAAAGGAATGTAATACAGACACTAAATACACATGTGTGATAGAAAATAACCCATTTCCATTAATTAAGTCAAAATTACAAGTGGTTCAGCCAATTCTGGCTTCTAGGGGCAACATATATCAACAATCTCCCACTTGTCCTAAAGCCAATTGGCTAATAAGTCCTATAGTCCCATCTTTCTCAAGGGTGGGCTTTCGATCTTCTCTGCCAACAGCTTTTGTAAGTTGGTCTGCACATATCTGTGGAGTTGACTCCTTGACCTCAACGTAACCTTTCTCAAGGTCATCGCGGATGAGATGGTATCACGTTTGCTAGGAACTCTTCGAGCACAATAGTCTTGCCAGATGTCGACTTTCGATCAATCTTATATCGGACATGAGAGTCTGAGTCCTTGCGTATCCCTGAACTTGGAGTTCTCCATTACCAAAGACCAACATCATATCTTAGTTCTTCTCAAATGTACTTAAGGATACATTTTCCAACAGAATCCAGTGTTCTTCACCTGGATTTGACTGATATACTGCTTGTGACACTCACAGCATGGGCTATATCAGGTCATGTACAAAGCATGGCTACATGAGGCTCCCTATCCAGATACATAAGGGATCTTTGCTCATGCGTTCTATTTCCTCAGCGTGTGGCTAGGGCACATCTTCTTGGAAAGATGAATACCATGTCCTAAGGGTATAATCCCCCTTAAAGAGTTTTTTCATACTAAACTCTTTAGTACTCCTCTTGTACTTTTTTGTAAAGTCTAGCATCCTTTTCGGCTATCCCTATAGACCTTAATTCCTAGAATAAAGGATGCTTCACCTAGGTTCCCTTTCATGGAGATTCCTTGGACAATCCAAACATCTTGACTGATGTCAACATGGGAATATCATTTCCCAATAAGGAGGATGTCATCCACGGTAACAATACGAGGCAAGACATACAGCGGCTCCCCACTGATCCTTATTGAAAACACATGGTTCCTCTTCATTTTTGATGAACCAAAACTTTTTGATCACATCATTGAAACGAGTGTTTTCCAGCTCCGAGATGCTTGCTTAAGTCAATTATATGGACCTTTGCAGCTTGCAAACCTTCGTGTCAGTATCACTGGATGTGAAACCTAGCGGCTATTCCCATAATAGATATCTTCCTCAAGATACATTTAGGAATGTCATTTTCAACGTCCATTTGCCATATTTCATAATCGAAATAGGCTGCAACAGCAAGCAATGGTGCCGGTATGGATTTTAGCATAGGCTACCGAGGAAAAGGTATCCTGATAGTTAATGCGTTCGCGTTGACTATAACCTTTTGCCACGTCTTAGCCTTGGAATGTCTCCATATTCCCATCTGGGCACAATCTTTCTCTTGAAGATACATTTACACCCAATAGGTACTATACTTCTGGTGGATCTACCAAGGTCCAGACTTGTTTGAGTGCATCGAGTCGATCTCTGACTTCATTGCCTCAAGCCATTTCTCGGAGTCGATATCTTGATATCCGCCTCATTGTAGGTTTTTGGGATCATCACTGAAGCAACCAATACCTATGAGGAACCATTTCCTCTTACGTCCTCTGAAATAATAACCTAAGTATCTTTCAGGGGGATGGGGAAACTCTTCTCCGATCTACGGGTGGAGGAGGTAGTGTTTCTTATTGGCTCAACCCTGATTTGGTTCCACTTGGTCCTTAGCGTCTTCTGCTTAGTGAGACTTTCTCATCAACTTAATCTTCTTTCCAACGCCAACTATCTTGAATAAAATTATTTTTCAAAAATACGGCAATGTCGACTCACAAATCATAAGCATTGTGGTTCTTCTAGAATGGTAAGAAAATAGACCTAATGACTCTTTAGGAAAAATATCCTATGAATCGAGCTCTAAAGGACCTAAACTCTAACTTGTCCACTTGTTGTCTTTTGACATAAGCCGAACGGACACCAATCTGAATTGACTCAGACTTGGTTTCTTACCGTGCCATATCTTATACGCGTGTGTAGGAACGGTTTTAGAGGGAACCCTATTCAGTAAAAGATTGAAGTTAATAATGAATGTCCCAAGAAAATCTGGGAGGGTGTGAAGCTCATCAATGGATCGAACCATAATCCAATAGAGTCCGATTTCTCCATTGGCTGAAACCCCATTGGAGTTGAGGTGTTTCCTGGTGGAGTCCTATTGAGAGATATGCCATTTTCCTTAAGATAGTCTAGGAATTCCCGCTAAGGTATTCAACCGTCCTCGATTAATCGAAGAACTTAATGGGTTTTCAATTTTTTTTTCTACTTCATGTCTGAATTTTTTGAAAACTTTTCAAAGGCCTTCAGAATTGTGTCATCATAAAGATACACATACCCATAATAGACAGACATCGGTAAAGATAATGAAAGTAGACAAATTGCCCTCTAGCTGGCACATTCGAATGGGCCGCACACATCAGTAAATGTACTAGGGCAAGGAGATCCTGTGGCCCTCTCCCCCATGTCCGAACAAAGGAAGTTTAGTCATTTTCCTTGAAGACAAGATTCACAAGTTGGAATATGACTCAAAGTCAATGGATTAATAGCCCATTTTTCTCCAATTTGTTTTAATCCTATCTTCTGCTATAATGACGCTATAATCTCAGGTGCCATAGATATCTATCATTTGACAATCTAGGTCGTTGGGCATTCACGTTTTCCTCGAATAATGAGCAATACCTTCCAGAAGGACCTTCCCTTCTTGGTTCTTCAGGGTGGCCAGGTAAGGTAGGGCAGTTCCCTTCCAATGGCGTCGCTGTTGCCATGGAAAAACTTTCCTTTGCCATCGGCCTTTTTCTTCGGTTCTGCCTTCTTCTTCTTGATCCTTCACCTTTTGCTTTTTCACAGACTTCTTTTTCTTTCCATAAGACTTTCTTTTGGAAGAAGTACCATTCCATAAAGCAAAGAACTGAAGCCTTTAGAACCTTCATAGAAAGTCAGCGGTAACTAGCATATTCATCAACTCGGCCAGAAATTTGAAGTTTATGCATGTGGTAATTCATGATGAATTGCCCATAATGCATCAGTCAAGGATTGCAGAATAATATCATTCTGCAAAACCAAGTCCAACTTCACAGCACGAGCCTTCTCAACCTTCATGTCCCTTGGATCATTGTCCAGATCAGTGATCTTGGAGCTGACTGCCCATCACGCATCTTAGCCTTAAAAAGTCGTTTCGTGACTTGATATTTGGTAGACGACTCTGTTCACCCAACATCTACCGCAGGTGAGCCAAATTTGGCGAGCAGTCCTGATATCTTCATGTTGGCGCTGGAGCTCATTAGAACATCGGCCAAACATGTAGTATCTGGCCTTATTGTCTTCGTCAAGTTCTCCATTTTTCCAAGAGATGCTCTCTGTTCAGTGGATGGACGATGCTGGTAAGGTGGGAGGGTCCTGGTCCAAAACATGTGTTAATTCTCTGAACCCAAAACAAATTTTGTAAGTTCCTGAGCCAATCTTTTAATTGGGTCCAGTCAGTCTATGTGTGTCTAGGGATACGTGCCAGTGGGTTGGACGCAGATATTTTTCCTGTAGTAGAGTCAAGATTCTAGTTAGATACTGTAATTTTTGAACTTGACCAATTTATTTTAGGGATTTTTATTTTTAAACAATTAGGCTCCTCAACTATTTCTCGATCCTACACTCGCTCTGTAGAGATGCAAAAATCTCCGGCGATTGATGATTTCTAGTGGTGGTGCGGTCTCACCAACTGACTCATCACCTCACCTAACAGTTATTTGTGATGGGTTTATAGCCATGAGTGAACAACTTCTTGTTCAATGATTCTCTAATCATGGTGCACCCAAACTGGTCTCTAATTTATGGATCTCACCGTATCCGGAATGTAGAACTTCTTAGTTTCGAGGCTTTAGCAAATGGATCGATCAAGTTCTCTTTTTCTATCGATCTTCTAAAGGTTAACGTCACCCTAATCCATAATCTCATGGACAAGGAGATAGCAATGCAAAATACACTGGTCCTATGGTGTATCTTTGATTCTTTAGCTTGAGCTATGGCTCCAGTGCTACATTAGGACTGGACCATCGATGAAGGATGCCACTCCTAGCTTGCTAATGAACTTATGCAACCACACAACCTACTTGGTAGCATCAGATGTCATGATGTACTCTACTTCACTAACAGAATAGGCTACAGTATTCTATTTAGAACTTTTCTAGCAGATTGCTCTTCCAATTAGGATAAATTCATGACTCGACACTCTCCTGCTGTCGTCTTTATGTAGCTAAAAACTAGAATTAAAATATTCTACAAGTTTTAAGTCAGTTTCTTTATATATGAGTCACTAGACCTTAGTATTTCTCAAATACTTATAGATTGATCTATACAATCTTTCAATGGTTCTCACTTGGATCAGATTGGTATCTGTTCACTACCTTTAATGAATATGCCATATTTGATTCTATACATGAATTGAGATAATCCGAGCATTCTTTTAGATCTATCTATATAGATCTTCATTCTTAGGATGTAGGATGTTTCTTCCAAATCCTACATGAAGAATTAAGATGATAGCCTAACCTTTATACCCTATAATGTTCATTTTCAATTAAGAGAATATCATCCACAAATAATAGAAGAAATAACACTATAAAACCATTTATCCATTTATAGATGCAGAGTTCTTCTTCGTTCATAATGAAGACATACGTTCAAAATGCATGTTCCAACTCTAAGAAGATAGCCAAATGGGCTTTATAGGTCTCCACCTTCTCGTATGCATCACTTTGATCCTTTTTGAAAATTCATTTGCACCCAATAGATTTTATCCCTTTAGATGGATCAACTAGTGTCCATACAGTATTGATTTTCATGGACTTTAATTCAAATTTCATGGCTCCAAGCCACTTCTCAGAGTCAAATTTCTGCATGGCATTCATATAGGTGATTGGATGCTCATTGTTTTAATCGAGCTCAATAGGATCATTGTCCCGAACCTAGATACCAAAGTATCTGACTGGTTAGCATAGTACTCTATCGAATCTTCTTAATGGTGCCAAATTAATGTGCTCTGGATTTGATCTAATCAAATCCGATTCTATAGGTTTACTAGATTATGTCACTTCTTCTATCGGTCAAACTTTCTCAAGTTCAACTTTAGTGGCACTAGTTTCTTCTTTAAGAAACTTCTTTTTCAAAAAAAATGCTCTATTATTGACGAACAACTTTTGCTCTTCAGCATGGTAACTAATAATCCTTAGTTTCCTTAAGATACCCTATAAACAAACACCTATGGGACTGGGCTCTAAGTTCACCTATGTGCAAATGTTTGACATAAGCCGAACAACCCCAAACTTGAAGGTAAGAGAGTCTAGGTCTACATCCGATTCATATCCTATATGGAGTCTATACGATAGATTTACTTGGAATATTTTTTAGATTAAAATAAGTAGTCTCAAGAGCATTATCCTAAAGTGAAACAAGAAGATTAGTAAATCCTATTATGGATCGAACTATATCTAACAAAGTTTGATTTCTTCTTTCTGATACACCAATATCCTATGGTGTTCTAGAAGGATTCCACTATGAGAGAATCCTATTCTCTCCTTGATATGTCAAAAACTTACTAGATAAGTATTCGCCTTCCTGATCTGATCAAAAAGTTTTAATACTTTTTTCAGTTCATTTTTCTACTTCGTTATGGAATCATTTGAATATTTTAAATAATTCAAGCTAGACATACCCATACCTGGATAGATCATTTGCAATCATAATGAAATATTGATATCCTTCTCTAGCACTTAAGTTCATAAGTATGCATACATCACTATGTATGAGACTTAGAACTTCATCGGCTCTTTTATCTTTTTTAGTAAAATATGATTTTGTCATCTTTTCAAGAAGATAAGACTCACAGATCGTCAATGATTCACAATCATTGATGTTGAGGTTTTCCTTTTAAGCTAATATGTTTATCCTATTTTTGTTAATATGACTAAGCCTATAATGCCAAAGGTAGATATTCTTGACATTATCTAACTTGGATGTTTATTAGATGTGTACATTACACTAATAGATTGTAAATGTTAAATACCATTTTCTTATTGTCTATGTATTATTATAACATCATTCATAATGATATCACAATAATCTTTCTTTATTGATAAATAATAACCATCTTTGGCTAAAAGGCCAATGGGGATCACATTTATCATAAACGATGGACAATAGTGACAATCACTCAAAATGATAATATTTATATTGAAAATGGGGTCAATAATTTCGAAAGCTAGGATTAGAACAAGACTTCCATCCCTGTCTTTCAAGAATTTCTCACCATTTTCAAACTTTCTATTTACCTAAAGCCCTTGTAACAAATTACATACCGGTATCCAATACCTAGGTAGTAGAATTACAAACAAAGAAATTATAAGATGTTATCATATAACATCCTTGATAAGCAATTTCTTGCTCTTTTCTTTTATTCAGCTTGTTGAGGTCAAGGGAAGCAAGATAATTCTTCTTCCTATGACATTGCTTCTATAGTAGAAGCACTCTGCCTAATTATGGTTAATCTTAGATCTTTTATTTTGACTAGACTTATAAACCCTAGCATGAAACTTTTTCATGCTGCTAAACCAAATTTAACTTTCGATACTGATTATCGAAGTTGGGTCCTATTAGTTCATCACTATCTAACAGTGATCGAAGCAATTAGAGTTTAGCCTTAATCTAAAGAAAAGAGAACAATGACCTAATGTATATGAATTATTTTAAGCCTAAAGACTTGGACTTTAGTCTAAAGGTTCTTCCACTATTTTGTACGAATTGGTAGCTTCTACCTCTAATTCAATGAATTACTTTAATTCTCTAGCAGGTATTAGAATCCACATAGACTATATATGAGCCCAAGAAAAGCTCTGGCTAACCTATATGCACCTATGGATAGGTTCTCAATCAATTATTTCTTCAAATAATTTTTAGTAACTAGATTTTGCCTCAAGTTTCTTTTCAGTAGGCTAGGGCCTTCACTAAAAGTCTCGGTTAGGTCCAACCATTAACATGATAGAGTTTGATGTATCAAACGAATGATGATCAAGCCCAAAAAAAGCTTTAGCTAACCTAATTGCTGTTCAAAGAGTGCGACCTAATCTTCATATGATGAATGATAATTCTAATATCTCAATGAACTCCAGACATAAAGCATCTCCAATGTCCACCTAGACTATTGGATCCATTATCAAACACCTTAATGGAAGGCTATGACTCAGTTATCTTCATAACTTTATCATTTTAAGGATCTAATAATTTAGAAAATTTAAATTATTTTATGATTTAAGGATAGAGAAGACATGGACCAAATTACTTTCACTAACTTCGCCAAGTCAAATCCTCCCAGTTACTTCTTAAGTCATTGATGAGGATTATGATCAATTTCAGTCTATGGGCATCTAAATCAGTCTCACTGAATAAAATCAATCTCACTAATTTTTTATATGACATGGGTTAGCACGAATCAATGAGCAATCTAATCAAAAGTTGATTAACCACATTGGCTAGGTAAGTGAGAGTAGTGGGAAGGTCTACTAAAGCTTAACTTAGATACCATCAGAAATGGTCAGATAAGTGAGCTGCCAATTAAAAACCACCGATCTAAAAATGCCAGACTTACCTTAGACATCAATTAGTTTATTAATTTTGATTTGGTCTGTCTAAAAACTCAGCCTCGACTACTGAGCCAGGATCAGGTTCATTTGTTAGATGTATGGACTTTAATCAACTACAACTATTGAATAGATCTATAGAGAAAAAATGACCTAATCCTAATTAACTATTAATTAGATTTGATCAATTTCTTAACTTAGTCCATATTTAATCTAATCCTAGGTCTAACCCAGTTAATGATCTGATCAAAGCTAACCCATTATCCTTTAACCCATGTTTTATAAAATTATCTTAGGATCTTCAAATCACAAACCTAGATCTTAAATAATCACTTAATTCTTAATTAAGTTCAAGACTTATGGATTAGGATTTAGAAGCTCAGAACTAATTTCTGATTTCATCATTTAAAATATTTTTAAATTTTATAAATAATTTACATTGAATCATATTCATTTTATGATTTTAGATCTAATTTGTTTTAATGTATAAATCATGTCCTAAGAATTTGAATCTAGGATTTTGCAGAAAGTAAGTTCTTAATTTAAATTCTACAAAGCATATATGTCATACACAAATATTCTAGATTCAAAAATAAAGCTACATATCAAGCATATATATAAAAGAAACTAGATCTAAACAAGAAACACATATTATTCAGATCTTATCTAAATAATCAAAAATTTAGATCATAAACTAATTAAATTTAAATTTAAAATATGAAAGTAAATCATAAAATATTTTAGATCTCATCTAAATTATTTATGATTTAGATTATTCAGATCAGCATATATTAGGACAACCTCTGTACTGTAAGGGATAAACCTTATAGCAAGACAACCTTATGATCAGTATGTGCGATCTAATATTATCTAGATCTAGTCTAAATAATCTAAAATAGATCTAACATCTATTTATTTTAGATTTAAAATCAAAAATTGAATCATAAAACTACTTAGATCACATCTAACTTATTTATGATTCAGATCTATAGATCAGTACATACTAGGATAATCTTTTCATTATAAGGGATTAATCTTATAATAGGACAACCTTATGATTAGTATGTATGATCTTTAGAGTTTTATTTTTAGATTTATTTTGATATAAATATGATCATGTTATAAAAAAATCTAGAGCTCTGATACCACTGCTAGAAAACTATATAGGATTTCATACATAACTTTCGAAACTTTTTTAAAATTAGATACAGTGGAAGAGATTGATTAAACTATTTAACCTATTTATGCATGTGATCTAATCACTAAACGCTATATCTAGGATCTATGACATGTCAAGATGCATGAATAAATCTAAAAAATAAAATAGAGATTGGTATTGATCATATCAATATCCTAGATCTAGAACACTTCTAAAAATTCTAGATCGAATCTAGGTCAGAAAAGAGATCAGATCTCTTACCTTCACATGGATCAAGAACACTGTAGCTAAAAAATATCATTATCCTTGTTGTTTGGAGCTACATAACATGTCCGATCTCTATGAGTTATCCACATGAGGTCGTTACATAGATTGGAGGTTCGTCGAATAAAGATTCACTCTCGAAGTGCTAGCTTGTCACGGATCCCTTTTGATGGTTGAAAAATAATACTAAAAATATTCTTTTTAGATCTAGACTTGAATATCTCCAAGAGAATGAAGATAAGAAGAAGGATGAAGGAAGAAGATCAACTTTTGGATCTTCTAAAAAATAAAAAAATAATTAGTAAATTATAGGAAGATAGAGAGAGTAAAATTATTAGGGTTGAATTCAAGAGCAATAGGTTACTAAAGCAATTGGTTCACCAACTCAATCAATACAATATTCATGTATTTATGCAAAGTAGGTTAATTTTGTTTCATATGATGGTAGAGTCTCCTAGGATATTCACTATCCATTGGTCCAAGCATAGCAAAACTATCAACATTTATTAACTACCCTTTGGTCCAAGTATAATTTAAATAAATACTAATGCTTTAAGTTTTATGAAACCCTCTAATTAAAATATGCTGCATCCAAAGTGCACTAAAATTCCTGCATGCATATGAATTCTAATTCAATTCATGATACAAGGTATATAAATCAAGAAGTATCGACATAGACATACTTGGTCCGTATCATCAATGTCCATCAAATCAATTAGAAGATGGCCAGTAATCTAATAGCATTAAGAATAAATTTTTATACACCTCATGAACAAAATATAAAATTTAAAAGCAAATCATATTGAATATTGTATCAAAAGAGTGGCTACATCTTAGCCTTAGTAAAAGAAATTTAGTTCATGGTAAAAGGATAAAAAGTAGTAAATAAAATAAAAAGCATGAAGAAATTCAAATAAAAATTTATTTGTTGCTGAAATTGGTCGTCTATTGCTCTTGGCATGGAGAACTTGATGAAGAAGAACCACTTGATCAATATGCTAGATGTCGAAGATGAATTGTGAAGAAGGAAGAAAGAAAGATAAATAAATAAAAAAGAAAGAAAAAGAAAAAAAAATAAATCTCAACCTCCCTCTCTGTTCTCTCCTCTAGCTCTCTATCTCTCTCCCAGGTTCTCTCTAAAACCACCTCTCAAACCCTCCTCCTCTTTTTCTTTTTTTAACTCTCAGCTGCGGGTCTTGAAATAGGCTAAAAGGTGAATTCTAGGCAGAAATCCCAAAGAAACTCGATTTAAAATTCCTTCGACAACTCAAAGAGAACCCTAGATCGATTTTGACCATTGGATGTCGATCAAATGGCTCAAAAACCCCTGAAATTCATGTTAATATTCCTAAATCCAGTTGGAATCGATAACAGCCATCAGATCAGCATCTGATAGCAAATTTGGGCCATCAAATCTACTTCTGAAGTGAAGGGAAATCCTGATTTCCCGGTCCAGGTTCGTCCAGATCTGATTAGATCAAGAGATATATTTCAAAATTTTTCCCTTGATCTCAATCAGATCTTGATATATTTCAGATCTGATTCTTATTATTTTAATAAATAATAAAATAAGATAAATTAAATCAAATTCAATTTACCTGATTTGGGTAATCCTATTACCCTGTAGATGATCCTGATTGCAGCGGAAGGTTCTGGATCTTAGCCACGCAAGCGCCTGGCCTCTACCGGTATCCACTCGGGTTGGATCTGGAGATCCTCTTCTTCTCTATCACACCTCCAAAAATCAGATCTGGATCTGATCTGGAGGATCTTCAAAACTCTTTTGAAGATCTGCAGTCGTCCTTTTGCAGCAGCGCAGCCTTCTTGCTTTTGATCGCCTTTCCTTGATCTGAATCGCACCAACCTAAGTCCAAAACACTTTTGGACGTGGAGAGCAAGGGGAGAAGAGACTATGGCATGGAGAAGGAGGGGAGAGGCAGCCTTGGGGCATGGGAAATCTCTATTTCACTTAGAATTAGGGTTGGGCGCAGGGTCTTATTTATAGACCTCTTGTGATCCAACTCCTCTTCCTCTCAACCAATCACAACCCTTTGTGAAATCAGATCTAAATCTGATTGGTTGGAATAGAGACCCCTGGATTCCTCCTTAGAGGGCGCCTAAGACCAGTCAAACTTGGATTCTTAGTAGAACTCTGAATTGGAATCCAAAAGGGAGGTGGAGTCCTTGTCCAACAAGGACTCCTAGGCGCCTCCTAACTTGGGCTCACGCCACCCTTGGCGTGCGCCCTTCTCCTTGCCAGGTTCTGGCAGGGGGACAGGCCCCCACCAGCTCTCCAATAGGTGCATGACATGTGGTCAAAAGTCAAAGTGGTCAATGGTCAACATTTGACCAGTCAAAGGTAGACTTTTGACCAAAGTCAAAGAACAAGAAATGGCAGGTGACCAAAAATGGCAGGTAATGTCTTACAAAATAAGACAACCTATTTCTGACTTGGACAACCTCCAGTCAGACCATATGAAGGCCTCTGATTGAGCACAAACTCCTTTGGCTCAGTCAGGACAACTTATTTATGATAGTAAAAGAAGAACGTTAGGTTCAATCGAGTGCTAGCACGATTTTCCTTGAACCTAATTGAATCTCATTCAGATCAATTGAACTAGATCAGTTCAATTGATGATCACCAGATTCAAACCCTTGTTTGTGTGACCCAGTTAGGTTCAGTTCTGTATGGTAATGGGATATGTCATGATCTCTATCATCGACATCATCGAAACTCCTTTCGATGGATCAGAACTCTTCTGATTCGAACAGCTAGAATGATCGATCATCTAAATCATTCTAATTGCTCCCAAAATCCACCAGTGACACCTAGCAGTATATGGTGGCAACCCATCAGAGCTGAATGCGAACCTCTTGGTGCAGCTACCTGTGTGATTAAGTTCTTCTATCTTGAGCCCCGATCAGATTAGGGTTAAGGTGAACTCGTCAAACCCTAGTCTCTGTCATATGATGTAATCATTCGATTCGAGTCCAATGTGAAAATCTAAATAGAAACTCTTTCTATTATTTCACTCTGCCATGGCCATGGGCTTCTGGACTTGATTCTCATGATCATCATAGGGCTGCTCCTCTACCACCGAGGTAGATAGATTCCATCTTGATGCAATCCAGTTCCTACAATGAACATGCTATAGCCAACATACACCTCAGGGTTCCATATGGCTAGGAGACCGAGTAATGGTGTAGTCAAACTATAACACCCTCAAGGTGAACTGCCGATGCATCTCAGGTCAAAGAACCAGACACACTACTGCAGCATCGAGTCAGTCATTGACGAGAAGGTAGACTTCCCTAATGACTACTCGAGGTGGTCACGCTCAGTGCCCTCGTTCTCTAACGAGTACCTGTACTCTCGCTCCGGTGTCTCCACACCGTAGACTCAAGACTCATCTACTAAAGAGAAGCGATCGTACACCAACCTTCCGGATCAATCACCATCCTCGTGATGATCCTATGGTCGGGAGCATGTTTATGAGTTAATAATGATTATTCATGTCTTAAATTTTCAACTCTTGAAAATATGAATTATCATTACCATTAACTCAAAGGATGTATCACAGACACTAAATACACATATGTGATAGAAAATAACCCATTTTATTAATTATAGTCAAAATTATAATTTTGCCCCTAGAAGTGTATTACAAGTGTCAGCCAATTCTGGCTTCTAGGGCACATATATCTAACAATCTCCCACTTGTCCTAAAGCCAATTGGCTACAAGTCTAAGTCCCATCTTCTCAAGGTGGGCTTCGATCTTCTGCTGGCCCAACGGCTTTGTAAGTGGGTCTGCCACATTATCTGTGGAGTTGACTCTCTTGACCTCAACGTAACCTTTCTCAAGGTAATCGCGGATGAGATGGTATCACCGTTTGCTAGGAACTCTTCCAGCACAAACTAGTCTTGCCAGATGTCGACTTTCGATCATCTATATCGGACATGAAGTCCGAGTCTGTGTATCCCTGAACTTGGAGTTCTCCATTACCAAAGACCAACATCATATCCTTAGTTCTTCTCAAGTACTTAAGGATACATTTCACAGAAGTCCAGTGTTCTTCACCTGGATTTGACTGATATCTGCTTGTGACACTCACAGCATGGGCTATATCAGGTCGTGTACATAGCATGGCATACATGAGGCTCCCTATTGCAGAAGCATAAGGGATCTTGCTCATGCGTTCTATTTCCTCAGGTGTGCTGGGGCACATCTTCTTGGAAAGATGAATACCATGTCTGAAGGGTATTAATCCCCTCTTAGAGTTTTCCATACTAAACCTCTTTAGTACTTCCTCTATGTACATCTTCTGTGAAAGTCCTAGCATCCTATTCGGTCTATCCCTATAGACCTTAATTCCTAGAATAAAGGATGCTTCACCTAGGTCTTTCATGGAGAATTCCTTGGACAACCACATCTTGACTGATGTCAACATGGGAATATCATTCCCAATAAGGAGGATGTCATCCACGTACAATACGAGGAAGACAACAGCGCTCCCACTGACCCTTTTGAAAACACATGGTTCCTCTTCATTTTTGATGAAACCAAACTTTTTGATCACATCATTGAAACGAGTGTTCCAGCTCCGAGATGCTTGCTTAAGTCCATATATGGACCTTTGCAGCTTGCAAACCTTGTGATCAGTATCACTGGATGTGAAACCTAGCGGCTGTTCCATATAGATATCTTCCTCAAGATATCCATTTAGGAATGCCGTTTTCACGTCCATTTGCCATATTTCATAATCGAAATAGGCTGCAACAGGCAAGCAATGTGCGGATGGATTTTAGCATAGCTACTGGGGAAAAGGTATCCTGATAGTCAATGCCTTCGCGTTGACTATAACCTTTTGCCACTAGTCTAGCCTTGAATGTCTCCACATTCCCATCTGCACCAATCTTTCTCTTGAAGATCCATTTACACCCAATAGGTACTATACCTTCTGGTGGATCTACCAAGGTCCAGACTTGGTTTGAGTGCATCGAGTCAATTTCTGACTTCATTGCCTCTAAGCCATTTCTCGGAGTCGATATCTGATATCGCCTCGTTGTAGGTTTTGGGATCATCACCATGAGCACCATTACCTATGAGGAACATTTCCTCTACGTCCTCTGAAATAATACCTAAGTATCTTTCAGGGGGACGGGAAAACTCTTTCCGATCTACGAGGTGGAGGAGGTAGTGTTCTTATTGGCTCAACCTGATTTGGTTCCACTTGGTCCTTAGCTCGTTCTGCTTGTGAGACTTTCTCATCAAGCTTAATCTGCTTTCCAATGCCGCTATCTTGAATAAACTATTTTTCAAGAAAGATGGCATGTCGACTCACAATCACATTGTGGTCTTCTGGAATGTAGAAATAGTATCCTAATGACTCTTTAGGATATCCTATGAATCGAGCTCTAAAGGACCTAAACTCTAACTTGTCCGCTTGTTGTCTTTTGACATGAGCCGGACAACCCCAAATTCTGAGATGACTCAGACTTGGTTTCTTACCGTGCCATATCTCATACGGTGTGGTAGGAACGGTTTTAGAGGGAACCCTATTCAGTAGATATAGATTGAAGTTAACAATGAATGTCCCCAAAGAAAATCAGGGAGGTCTGTGAAGCTCATCATGGATCGAACCATATCCAATAGAGTCCGATTTCTCCATTCTGAAACCCCGTTGAGTTGAGGTGTTCCTGGTGGAGTCCATTGAGAGACTATGCCATTTTCCTTAAGATAGTCTAGGAATTCCCGGCTAAGGTATTCACCTCCTCGATCTGATCGAAGAACCTTAATGGGTTTTTCCAGTTTGTTTTTCTACTTCATGTCTGAATTCTTTGAACTTTTCAAAAGCTTCAGACTTGTGTCTCATAAGATACACATACCCATACCTAGACAGATCATCGGTAAAGGTAATGAAGTAGACAAAATTGCCTCTAGCCGGCACATCAAATGGGCCGCACACATCAGTATGTACTAGGGCAAGGAGATCTGTGGCCCTCTCCCCATGTCCAACAAAAGGGAGTTTAGTCATTTTGCCTTGAAGACAAGATTCACAAGTTGGATATGACTCAAAGTCAATGGACTCAATAGCCCATTTTTCTCCAATTTGTTGAATCCTATCTTCTGCTATATGACCTAATCTCAGGTGCCATAGATATCTATCGTTTGGACTATCCCTAGGTCGTTTGGCATTCACGTTTTGCTCGATTCAGAATAAATGAAAGCAATAACCTTCCTAAGAAGGAAAGCACATAATCAGTCTTTCTAAGTCTAATGGCTAATCATTCAGGGTGGCCAGGCTAAGACAGCATAGGGCAGTTCCGCTTCCAATGGCCGTTCGCTGTTGCAATGGAAACACTTTCCTTTGCCATCGGCCTTTTTCTTCGGTTCTGCCTTCTTCTTCTTTGATCCTTCCACCTTTTGCTTTTTCACAGACTTCTTTTTCTTTCCATAAGACTTTCTTTTGGAAGAAGTCCGTTCCATAGCAAGAACTGAGCCTTTAGAACCTTTCATAGAAAGCTCAGCGGTAACCAGCATATTCATTAACTTCGGCCAAGGAATTTTGAAGTTTATGCATGTGGTAATTCATGATGAATTGCCCATATGCATCAGTCAAGGATTGCAGAATAATATCGTTCTGCAGGTCCAAGTCCAACTTCACACCGAGCTTCTCAAGCTCTTCCATGTCCTTGATCATTGTCAGACAGTGATCTTGGACTGACTGCCCATCACGCATCTTAGCCTTAAAAAGTCATTTCGTGACTTGATATTTGGCTGCGCGACTCTGTTCACCAAACATCTCCTGCAGGTGAGCCAACATTTGGCGAGCAGTCCCGATATCTTCATGTTGGCGCTGGAGCTCATCAGACATCGAGCCCAACATGTAATATCTGGCCTTATTATCTTCGTCAATCCATTTTTCCAGAGACGCTCTCTGTTCAGTGGATGGACGGGCTGGTAAGGTGGGAGGGTCCTGGTCCAAAACATGGGTTAACTTCTCTGAACCCAAAACAATTTTGTAGTTCCTGAGCCAATCTTTATAATTGGGTCCAGTCAGTCTATGTGTGTCCAGGATACGTGCCAATGGGTTGGACGCAGACATTTTTCCTGTAGAGAGTCAAAGATTCTAGTTAGATACTGTAATTTTGACTTGACCAATTTATTTAGGGATTTTATTTTTAAACAAATTAGCTCCCACTATTTTCTCGGATCCCTACACTCCCTCTGTAGAGATGCAAAAATCTCCACGATTAATGATTTCTAGTGGGTGGTGCGGTCTCACCAACTGACTCATCACCTCACCTAACAGTTATTGGTGATGGGTTAGCCAATGAGTGAACAACTCTTGTTCAATGATTCTCTAATCATGGTGCACCCAAACTTGGTCTCTAATTCATGAATCTCACCGTATCCGGAATATTGATCCACTCCTTAGTTAAGTCAGACCCACCATTTGCATAGACTGGGTTCCTAATTGAGTCTCTCACCGTATCCGGAAATATTGAGCCCAACTCATCCTCCAGCCCATAGCATCCAATGCCTAATAGACATGGTTGCATCTTCCCGGTGCAACTGAGCCACTGTATCCAGCCGAGAACAATCAACCCCGGGAAGGGCCCGCACATCTACAATGGTGGAAGACCTCAGACTTAATCTTTTCTTAGGGAGAATTGATTCAGGTCTCATTAAACTAGACTTGGCTTAGTCATAACAATTATGACTAACCTAGTGGCATGGGTTAGCTCGGATTATTGACCACCTCAGATCAGAACTGTGTCAACAGATATGGCCAGGTAAGTGAGACCGGTGGAAGGAATATGCCATTAACTCGTACAAGAACGCATTCAGGTCGAGTAGCTTCCAATTAAAAACCAGTCGGTCGTCTGTGCCAAACTTACCTTAGACACCAAATTGTTGAGTCAGAACCAATTGGGTTAGCCTACAATCCAGACTCTAACCTCTGAGCCTAATTAGGTCTTGCTTGATCGTGACTCGATCTTGACCCAGACTTAATCCTATTAGGCTGGTCAATTTAAGCATTGTTGATCCCATCTAACCAACTCTTGATTCGGTTTGATCAACCGCTTAGACCTAATTGAGCTACCCAAGCCCGAACCCAGTATTATGAATATGTCTTAGATCTGAAATTCTCAATTTTAGACCTAATTAATATTCCATAAACTTAATTCTTAATTAAGTAGGGTTCATAAACAAAATATGCACAATAAATCCTAGGGTTTCAGGATCTAGGGTTTTGCAGAAAGTAAGTTTTGGGTTTCTGATTAAGGACGAACACGCAGCACCCCTACACATCATAAGAACACCCCATCGAATGGGAAGAGAGGGCCTTTAAACCCTTCTTCGTTCTTATGACCGGACGGCCAAGAGGAACGCCTTAATCAGGAACATGTCAATACTACAAAACAGTATTTAGATCTATATCATATATCTCATATACAAATTAGATCTAATCATGGCATATTTTGCATACATCTCATGTATCAAATCATGCATATTTTCAGATCTAAATTATCTCATAATAATCTAAAAAATTAGATTTAAATTGATCTAATCAAAATAAATTCTAATCTAGACAATTATGTAGAACTATTCTACAACTAGTCTAGACATGCATCAATCATATCTCATATGATATTTAAAATTAAATAATTTTTATTTGCTATTTTTTCAGATGTTATTATAACACTTATAATATCAAAAAATAGTAAATAAAAGATCTAAAATATGATTTAATCAGATTAAATCAAAACATGCAAGACTATTCTATAGAACTATTCTATTCTAGAACTAGTCATGCATATCTTCTAATCTTAGATCCAAATCATTTAATTTTAATTTTTTCTGATTTCAGATCTGATCACATCTCATGTGACATCTAAAATCACTTTATTTTTTAATTAAAATAAAATTTAAAATCAGATCTAAACAATTTTTAGAACCATGGCTCTGATACCAGTTGAAGGGAAAATCCTGATTTCCCGGTCCAGGTTCGTTCAGATCTGATCAGATCAAGAGATATATTTCAAAAATTTTTCTCTTGATCTCAATCAGATCTTGATATGTTTCAGATCTGATTCTTATTATTTTAATAAATAAAATAAAATAAGATAAATTAAATCAAATTTAATTTACCTGATTTGGGTAATCCTATTACCCTGTTGATGATCCTGATTGCAGCGGAAGGTTCTGGATCTAGCCACGCAAGCGCCTGGCCTCTACCGGTATCCACTCGGGTTGGATCTGGAGATCCTCTTCTTCTCTATCACACCTCCAAAAATTAGATCTGGATCTGATCTGGAGGATCTTCAAAACTCTTTTGAAGATCAGCAGTCGTCCTTTTGCAGCAGCGCAGCCTTCTTGCTTTTGATCGCCTTTCTCTTGATCTGAATCGCACCAACCAAGTCCAAAACTCTTTTGGACGTGGAGAGCAAGGGGAGAAGAGACTATGGCATGGAGAAGGAGGGGAGAGGCAGCCTTGGGGCGTGGGAAATTTCTCATTTTTTAACTTAGAATTAGGGTTGGGCGCAGGGTCTTATTTATAGACTAAGCTGTGATCCAACTCCTCTTCCTTCCCAACCAATCACAACCCTTTGTGAAATCAGATCTAAATCTGATTGGTTGGAATAGAGTCCCCTGGATTCCTCCTTAGAGGGTGCCTAAGACCAGTCAAAGTTGGATTCTTAGTAGAACTCTAATTGGAATCCAAAAGGGAGATGGAGTCCTTGTCCAACAAGGACTCCTAGGCGCCTCCAACTTGGGCACACGCCACCCTTGGCGTGCGCCCTTCTCCTTGCCAGGTTCTGGCAGGGGGACAGGCCCCCACCAGCTCTCCAATAGGTGCATGACATGTGGTCAAAAGTCAAAGTGTCAATGGTCAACGTTTGACCAGTCAAAGGTAGACTTTTGACCAAAGTCAAAGAACAAGAAATGGCAGGTGACCAAAAATGGCAGGTAATGTCTTACAAAATAAGACAACCTTTTCTGACTTGGACAACCTCCAGTCAGACCATATGAAGGCCTCTGATTGAGCACAAACTCCTTTGGCTCAGTCAGGACAACTTATTTATGATAGTAAAAGAAGAACGTTAGGTTCAATCGAGTGCTAGCACGATTTCCTTGAACCTAATTGAATCTCATTCAGATCAATTGAACTAGATCAGTTCAATTGATGATCACCAGATTCAAACCCTTGTTTGTGTGACCCAGTTAGGTTCAGTTCTGTATGGTAATGGGATATGTCATGATCTCTATCATCGACATCATCGAAACTCCTTTCGATGGATCAGAACTCTTCTGATTCGAACAGCTAGAATGATCGATCATCTAAATCATTCTAATTGCTCCCAAAATCCACCAGTGACACCTAGCAGTATATGGTGGCAACCCATCAGAGCTGAATGCGAACCTCTTGGTGCAGCTACCTGTGTGATTAAGTTCTTCTATCTTGAGCCCCGATCAGATTAGGGTTAAGGTGAACTCGTCAAACCCTAGTCTCTGTCATATGATGTAATCATTCGATTCGAGTCCAATGTGAAAATCTAAATAGAAACTCTTTCTATTATTTCACTCTGCCATGGCCATGGGCTTCTGGACTTGATTCTCATGATCATCATAGGGCTGCTCCTCTACCACCGAGGTAGATAGATTCCATCTTGATGCAATCCAGTTCCTACAATGAACATGCTATAGCCAACATACACCTCAGGGTTCCATATGGCTAGGAGACCGAGTAATGGTGTAGTCAAACTATAACACCCTCAAGGTGAACTACCGATGCACCTCAAGTCAAAGAACCAGACACACTACTGCAGCATCGAGTCAGTCATTGACGAGAAGGTAGACTTTCTAATGACTACTCGAGGTGGTCATGCTCAGTGTCCTCGTTCTCTAACGAGTACCTGTACTCTCGCTTCGATGTCTCCACACCATAGACTCAAGACTCATCTACTAAAGAGAAGCGATTGTACACCAACCTTCCGGATCAATCACCATCCTCGTGATGATCCTATGGTCGGGAGCATGTTTATGAGTTAATAATGATTATTCATGTCTTAAATTTTCAACTCTTGAAAATATGAATTATCATTACCATTAACTCAAAGGATGTATCACAGACACTAAATACACATATGTGATAGAAAATAACCCATTTTATTGATTATAATTTTGCCCCTAGAAGTGTATTACAAGTGTCAGCCAATTCTGGCTTCTAGGGCACATATATCTAACAGATCACGAGATTCTGTAATAAGCCTGGATAGAAATGCGATGTTGTGGCTAGGTTCCTATAGCGGCTCACCATGAACCACAATGATTCTAACGTCAACAGGCCGGGCGGTCGAGCGGGCAATCTGGTTCTTTAGCGATCGGGTTGGGCCGGTTTGCTGAGCTAGTTTGGTCTATCTGGCCAACAAGTTATTTTTTATTTTTTATTTCTTTTTCTTTAAAAATTAATTTTGGGGCTAATTAAACTTCATTTTGCTTGAAATTTATTTCGTTTGAACCAGAAAATTGAGATCTTCTCGGTAGTGGTCTTCTTTCTTACATAAGATCAATAAAAATATCAATTTTTAAAAAAATAGGATAAATTATTTTATAATTTAATACTTTTATTATTATATTTATAGCACTTATCAAAGGACCTTGAGGGGCTTGGTAGATGCTTCAAAGACCTAGGACACAAGATGTAGCAAAGGACCAAAGCCAAGAGATGTATCAGCCATGAGAAGGGACTAACACATAGGTGGGTTGGCTCAAATACGTAGTGGAGCTGGCTCAGACTGAGACCGAACTAGGTTGGGGTGGATTAGAGTGGGCTCTGTCAGGCAAACAGAAGAGTATTCGGACAAGATGCAGTCAAGCCAGCTCGGCTTCTGACAGAATCGATGAAAGGAATATGCCCTCAAGCCAATCAAAATATGTATTTTGATGGGATATTCTTTTAACTTTTAGACTCATGTAATGATAATTGATAGGAACGCGATGTTGTCGTTAAGACATCGTGTTTATCAGTTTAATCCGACTTCTTAAAATCATTGAAAATGTATAGATAGTAGTGAGTCGGATCGAATCCACAGGGAAGGTAGTATTTTAGATTTAAAATCATTGATTTTTGAAAAGAAAAGAAGAAAAGGATTTGAGTTTTCAGAATCAAAAATGAAGTCGGAAAATTAAAAGCAAAAATTAAAAGGTGCAGAAATTTAAATTTGGTACTAAGATCTATTAGTTAGATCTTAGCATCTACTTGCAATAAAATAAAAAGTAATAATTAAAATGTAGAAATTAAATTATTATAAAAATTAAAAGCAAGAAATTAAAATATAAAAATAAAACTTTTATTAATTAAAATTTTAGAATTTAAATACATAGAATATAAAAAAAAATGAAATAGCCTGATCTCTGATCTTGGATCAATATTGGCAGAAAGATGATGTAAAAGCTCGGCTCTTCTTCTCGGCACCCGTTGCTTCGAAGCAGCCTTTAACCTATAGCCTGGCTTCACCCTATACCAAAGCTTCACCTTGATCGGAGATATCCCATTTTTGATGGCCTGGGATCCTTTTTATAGAGCTAGGAGGGCTGGATATTTTTTCTAAAGGCAATATGGGACTAATAGCCTTTGTAATCATAAAAATACAAAGAAATTTGGATAAAATTTGAATCAAAATAGCTCTGATATGACTTTGATAAATCTGATAAAATCCAGCCATTCAATAGGAATCCAACGGTCTAAAAATCATCAAAATCGGATGCAGATAAGCTCAGATCGGGTCAGATTAAATTTTGGCCGTTGGATCGCGCTTGATCGAGGAAATCTGGCCGCAAGTCGCGCTTCGGGAGTCTTGATCACCGTCGGCACCATTCTGGACCATCGGATCATCGCCTGGATCGAGCGCTACCATCCGATGGTGATCCGCGTGATGTTTGTATCTGAATAAAATTCGGAAGCAACCACAGCTGTCCGATCCTGACCGCAAACAACCACATCCGTCCGATCGCGCAATAACTGTTCCCATGGACCGCGTGGACCGGCCGCACCGCACACCACAACCAATCAGCGCCGCTGTTATCGGATGAAAAGACTAAATTACCCTTGTGAGCCACGATAAATTTCTGTAGACCCTTAAGGGGTCTAGGTCCACCACGTGGCAATCTCTGATTCGCTGGAATTTGCTGAGCTGGCGGTCCACGCCTAGATCGTGGACCGGCTGATAGCTTCAACGACTGAGTCAGCTTGATGGCTTGGCTTATCTTGATGGCTCGGCTTACGGAGCCAGCTGAGCCATTTTCTTTTTTTATTTAATTTTTATTTATTTTATATCTTTCAAAATTCATATCTTTTCCATTTTAGCTCTGTTTTACTTAAAATTTATTTCGTTGTGATAAAAAAAATGAGCTCTTTTTATTGATAATAAAATTTTATTTTTTAATTTTTATTATTTTTATTATTTTTTAATTAATTTTTTAATTAATAAAAATATGAATTTCTTAAAAATTATATATAAATTGATTATTAATTTTTAAAAATTAATATCAATTAATTGATAAATTAATACTTTTATTGATGAATTTATTATACTTATCACACCCCCCAACTTAAGCTTTGCTCGTCCTCGAGTAAAGAAAGAATTTAGTTTTAAATACCTTTTAACTTTAGAGTTTCGAATTTTACTTAAGCAATTTTCAAAATGGCCATTGATATTCAGTAGAGCTTAAATGAGATATATCATTGGGGTATTAATACTTATCAATAGAAAAATTAAGTAAAGAACATTAAATTTTTCAGAACTTTTTCTAAATTATTTCACTTTTATCTCTGATTTATCTAAACTTTCATATAGGCAGGTGTATTGCTACTTCCATCCTTCATTTATTAATTTTTATTTTCACATTGCCCACTTTTTGATGCGAATATCATTGCTTACTTAGGCAACGGGACCCGGTTACTTGGTGGGAAACAAATGTTTTTTTTTTTTTTTTTTTTTTTTTTTTTTAATGTTGTACCACTATTGAGTGTCTTAACTCCTTAAGCTTTCTATTTGATCCATGTAGCGAGTCTTGGGCCAATGACTCCCAAACCAGTTGGCTTTAGGGCACTAGGTATAGAATACCCCTCGGGCTTACTAGCTCGAATCAAATAGGCTACGAGTTAAGACTAGCTTTACAACGAGCTTCTTTGCCCTTCCCACCTTTTGATGCGAAACTCAATGCTTGCTTAGGCAAAGAGGCCCAGTTACTCAGTGAGAAGTACTTGGAAACTATTTTATTAAAATAAATTTTTATATGAAGAAATGTATAGTTACCCTACACAAGCCTATAAAAAGTAGACTTTTCTTTGATGCTAGTAGAAATAATTAGAAATGCTCCAAGAAAAAAAATTTATGTTCTAGACTTAACTCTTTATTGAATTTTCTTAATACTTGATTCCTCAATATCTCATAGATTCTCTAATCTGTGCATCAATTTTCTTTTTAAAATGCTTAGTTTAATTCGATTCTTAAGCATAATCAAGTATCTAAATACTAAATACTAACTTTTTTGAGGACTTAAAATTTTTAAAAAAATTTTATTTTTCTCTCCCCCTAACTTAATCGACACTGTCCTCAATGGAGAAGAAAAAATAAAGGATGTAATAAAAAAACATGGAAGAATACACCTAACTCAGTATATATATATATATATATATATATATTTTTTTTTTGGTCCAGCACATGCCTTTGAAAATTTGAGCTCTCCCTCCAACTTATTCAAATTATCCTAAAAAAATAAACTAAAAAAATAAATTAGATAAAAACTAAATATTGGGTTGCCTTCCAACAAGCGCTAAGTTTACCGTCTTCAGCCAGACACAATGCAGCTTACTATCCTGTGTCGAATATTGGATTGACAAATTCTAGTGGTTTTGGATTGCCAATCTCAGAAAGTTAATTTTTAATCCCATTATTGATATATTCATCATTAATTTTTGGGATATATTTTATGATTCCATTCTCAGACCCATGTTTATTAAGAATTTCTCCTATTTGTTTTTCTAAAATGCTCATGAATGAAGTTTTAGGAGTTAAGTTTGATTCAATGGGTGCTGGAATGGTGACTAAAGACGGTTTTAATTCTGGAGGTAAATTAATATGATCCTGCTTAAACAACTCCATTGACATTTTATTACATGCCTTTTGATTTTTATAAGAAGAACCAGCTTCTAGGATTGAAGGGAATAGGACATTAGGTTTATAAGTCTCGGGTAAATCATCTATTCTCTTTTCCCTTATTTCTATCTCATTTAAACTGGAACTAGCATCAGTACTAATTTCTGGCTTGGGTTCTTCTATGTGGTTAGTCTCAGTACTAACCAGTTTCTCTAAATTTTCATTTTGGCTAGCATCAGTACTAGCCTCTCTCACCTGGTCTTGGTATGGGTCCATAAGAATCCTATAGCTTTTAAGTTCAGGAATTACTTTGGTATTCTCAAATTGAAGATTCTTAGATGAAATATTAGATTGATAATTTAATCCAGATGGTTGGTAGTCATTAGGTGGGTTATTTGAAATTGGTAGGTTCGGTAGTTGATCTAGTTCTCTCCTCATGTTAGACTCAACTAATTATCCTATTTGAGCTTCTAGTCTGGCGATAGATTGCTGTTGAGTTAGAATTAATTGTTGAAGTTGGTTAAATCTATCATCAGCTAGATTGGTCTGTTGAGGAGGTGGGTATGAAGGCTGATTATAATATGATGGCTAGTTAAACTGACTAGGCTGACCATTATTATAGGCATAATTTTGATAATTTTGCTCAAGTGAAATTTGGGTCTGAGCCTGAGTCTGTTGGGATGTCCAAGAAAAATTAAAGTTACTCCAATCTGAATTATATGAATTTGAAAATGGATCATTAATCAATTTGGAGTATCCTTGAGCAGCTTGAACTTGTTCTTGGATAAAATATGGAAACTGTGCAGTCATAGGATATTCACTTACATGATGGGTTGGACTAGCATTGATTGAATAACTCTCCTGATAATTAGAAGATTGTTGACCTAGGGTTAGGAGTTGATCTATTTTCTGATCAAGAAGGTCAACTTTATCTAATTTTTGGACTATTAGATTTATATTAGCCATTTGATTATTATGTTTAATGTGAATCAACCATTCAATTAAGTTCAACTAAATCAGAAAAAATGATTTCCTACTGTACATATATTAGTGCAACCCTAATGTGTGGTTCAAAAAAAAAATTTAATATTTTTTTTAATTATTTTTATTTTATTATAAATTAAATTTTTTTATTTATTAATTTTAATTTAATTTAATTTAATTTAATTATTATTTTTAATATTTTTTTTAGTTAGTTTAATTTAATTTTTATTTTATTTTATTTTTATTTTATTTTTAGAGAAAGAAGAGTTCTAAAGAAGAGGTCCTAAGGAGTCCTAGAATTAAGAAGAAAGAGAAGAATTAGGTTTAATTAGGTTTGATGTTGGTTAGCAATCGAGTTGGTCAATCAATCCTGACTAAGGGTTATCCTAGATCTAGACAGCTCCTAACTGCCAAGGTCACCTTCAAGCCCTCCAAGTGTAGGATTAGCCAATCAACTAGCCAGGTAAGTGTAAGGTCGGTGGGAGTCCCCCCGTTGCTTGCCTTAGACACCAATTATGCTTGGCCAGGTAAGCGAACGGAACCAATTAAAAACCACCTTCCTTCGGGCCCAATCGTCCCTGAACCACTTTCCTAGACACCAGTCAAATTGACTTATCCTAATTTGGTTCAACTCTTAGGATTCCTTATCCTATTGAGCTTGAGTTCCTAGGGTTGATGTCTAATTGATTTTAATTTAAAGGCTTAGGTCAGTGCAGGATGTTGGTTGGTTGTTTGTGGGCCAAGGAAGGGTGATCAAATTCCCACCTTATCTTGTTTAATTGGGTTGTGCCCTTAATTTGATTTAATATGAATATGCATGAAAAAAAAAAAAAATTTAATCAAAGGGTTCTATGCAATTTAAACTAGATGCATGCAACTTATTGAATTCTGAAAGGCTTACCTTGCCTCCAGCAATCACCAAAAAATAAATAAATAAAAATAAAAATAAAACTAAAACTATTATGATGCATGCTCTAAACAGTTAGGATTTCTAATCTTATCATGAGACTTTTAATTAAGTTTAAATGGATATTTTTTTAAATTAATTTAAAAATAAAATAAATAAATAAATAAATAAAAAGAAAAGAGGACTAGGGTTAGGATTGATCTCACCAAAATTTGATGCTTTCTTTGTTTTCTCTTTTTTTTTCTACAAAATAAATAAAAAAATTAGTAAGCAATATTAAAAAAAATAATTAATTTACAAAAAAAATTAAAGAAATCAAAGAAAAAAAATAGCATCTATTCCTTCCCCGGCAACGGCGCCAAAAACTTGATAGGAATGCGATGTTGTCGTTAAGACACCATGTTTATCAGTTTAATACGACTTCTTAAAATCATTGAAAATGTATAGATAGTAGTGAGTCGGGTCTAATCCACAGGGAAGGTAGTATTTTAGATTTGAAATCTTTGATTTTTGAAAAAAAAAGAAGAAAAGAATTTGAGTTTTCAGAATCAAAAGTGAAGTCGGAAAATTAAAAGCAAAAATTAGAAGGTGCAGAAATTTAAATTTGGTACTAAGATCTATTAGTTAGATCTTAGCATCTACTTGCAATAAAATAAAAAGTAATAATTAAAATGTAGAAATTAAATTATAATAAAAATTAAAAGTAAGAAATTAAAATGCAAAAATAAAACTTTTATTAATTAAAATTTTAGAATTTAAATACATAGAATATAAAAATAAAATAAAATAGCCTGATCTCTGATCTTGGATCAACATCGGCAGAAAGATGGTGTAGAAGCTCGGCTCTTCTTCTCGGCACCCGTTGCTTCGAAGTAGCCTTTAACCCATAGCCTGGCTTCGCCCTGTACCAAAGCTTCACCTTGATCAGTGATATCCATTTTTGATGGCCTGGGATCCTTTTTATAGAGCTAGGAGGGCTGGATATTTTTTCTAAAGGCAATATGGGACTAATAGCCTTTGTAATCATAAAAATATAAAGAAATTTGGATAAAATTTGAATCAAAATAGCTCTGATACGACTCTGATAAATCTGATAAAATTCAGCCGTTCAATAGGAATCCAACGGTCCAAAAATCATCAAAATCGGATGCAGATAAGCTCAGATCGGGTCAGATTAAACTTTGGCCATTGGATCGTGCTTGATCGAGGAAATCTGGCCGCAAATCATGCTTCGAGAGTCTTGATCACTGCCGGCACCATTCTGGACCATTGGATCATCGCCTGGATCGAGCGCTGCCATCCGATGGTGATCCGCGTGATGTTTGTATCTGAATAAAATTCGGAAGCAACCACAGTCATCCGATCCTGACCGTAAACAACCACATCCGTCCGATCGCGCAATAACTGTTCCCATGGACCGCGTGGACTGGCCGCACCACACACTACAACCAATCAGCACCGCTGTTGTCGGACGAAAAGACTAAATTACCCTTATGAGCCACGATAAATTTCTGTAGACCCTTAAGGTGTCTAGGTCCACCACGTGGCAATCTCTGATTCGCCAGAATTGCTGAGCTGGCGGTCCACGCCTAGATCGTGGACCGGCTGATAGCTTCAATGGCTGAGTTGGCTTGATGGCTTGGCTTGGCTTGGTGGCTCGACTTACGGAGCCGGCTGAGCCATTTTCTTTTTTTATTTAATTTTTATTTATTTTATATCTTTCAAAATTCATATCTTTTCTATTTTAGCTCCGTTTTACTTAAAATTTATTTCGTTGTGATCAAAAAAATGATCCCTTTTTATTGATAATAAAATTTTATTTTTTAATTTTTATTAATTTTTATTATTTTTTAATTATTTTTTTAATTAATTTTTTAATTAATAAAAATATGAATTTCTTAAAAATTATATATAAATTGATTATTAATTTTTAAAAATTAATATCAATTAATTAATAAATTAATACTTTTATTGATGAATTTATTATACTTATCAATAATTTTATATTAAATAAAGATATTTATTTCATCATATGCTTATCTTAATTTCTTTTTAAGATTATGATGAATTCCATAAATTAGGACTATGGTTTTAGGATTTTGATGAGATCATACCAGTGAGACCTAAATTCTTAAAATTTTAATTTAAATATTCTTGGTTGATGGAACATTGAGTTGGGAATCAATATTTCTGGTAAGACTGGCACATCCTATATATACTTGATAGAGAGGATGATTGATCTCACAATCACTTATGTATGACACTAATACAAGAATGTGGGTGCTCATTAAAGAATGAGTTCACTGAATTGATCCAACTCAAGAACATCTAATGGAGTCTTATCTATATGTCAATAGATGGTTCTCATAGTGGGAGTTGTGCATGTAATCCTTTGACCTTAGACTACCATAGAACCTTGTATACATAAATCCATATTTTGGTTCATACTCATTCATGACTTAGTCATGTATGGGATGATCTGGATATGGTGGATTGCATTTGGAGGTTGTGAGTAGGTCAACATGTAATTGATCACTCCTAGTAAGAGAAGATTGCATCCTACTTGTTTCAATTGAATGATGATTTAGGAAAACTTTAATCAAAGCATGATGAAAATTTAGAAATAGTTTCTAATATTTCATTAATCGAATGATCATCATATGATTGAAAGAAAAACTATGAAATTGAATTTGACATGAATCCATATCCATAGTCATATTTGGGATGCAGGGTGATCGAAGGATCCTGTTGCACGGTAACTTTTCATTAAAGGATATTTTTGATATTTTTATCAAAATTTCATACCTTTTGGATAGACATAATACATTGCTAGACATCAATCTTGTCTTGTAGATTTGATCAAATTAAAGAGTTTAATTTGATCATTAATTAGAAAGTGTTCTAATCGATCAAATTAAGTTAGCTAGTTTTGACCTAAATCGATTGGATTGAGTTCTAACCAAATTAGATCAAATTGCACCTGGATCCACTACTGGCTAGATGTAAAATCTAATGGATGATACACAAAGAGAATTGATCAAGGGTCTAATTGGATTAGATCATATTTGTATGTTGAATATGCTAGCACATATTGCAAACCTTAGCACCTAGATTCGAATCGGGTTCCGATTTGGGCTAATTAAGATCCAATTTGAGCCAAATTAGATTTGGTCTTGAATTGGATGTAGCCTAAGCTAATTGGGCTTGCTGGTGGGCACCACATATCTGAACCCACATGCCAGAGAGACTCTCTCTTTGTGCGTGGGAAGTATTTCATGCGCCATGGACTCTTGGCGCAATATTTATTGATGCCAACTTCCTTATTGCATGTAAATTATGTTACATGAATTTTAGATGAAGAGAGGGTGTAGAAGAATCCTTCTACTAATGAATCTCTTCATTGGTTATCTAGTATTTGGATAACTAAAGAGTCCATGCCGTCCCCTCCCTTGTAAGCGCCCCTTGGACCAAGTCAAAGCCCCTTAGGGCTTTGACTTTTCAAAGCTTATCTCCATGCCTCCCTTCTAATATGGCACCATTCTTTCAGTCGCTTGGATCAGCATTTGTTGTTGATCAATGGTGGAAATTAATGGTGCCAATATGAAAGTATTATGACCATTTGGAAGAAAGTTATGTAGAATTATATGAAGAGTCCTTTTATAGCAAGGCACCTCTTCATATTAATTCTTTGAATTCCACATTATATTTTCTTTTGATGGGGTGTGATATTTTTGAATGGATGTGACATGAGAATAAGAAATGGGCATGAAAAATTTTTGATGGCACCCCTATATGCATTATAAATTGGAGTGCGCTCCAAGAGTCCAAGTCATTCAGAACTCTTCTTTCTTTCTTACCACTCCCTAGTTGTCCAATTTCTTTCTTCCTTCCCTTGTTAAGACAAGTCCTAACTAAGGACAAAAGGTCCATTTTAGGATAAGGGCTTAGGAAGATTGTAAGGAAAGACAAGGAGAAAAGAAAGATAAGAAATGGTAGGCTAGAAGGGTGACAGCAAAGGCTAGGGAAGGTTCTGCCCAAATAATTAAAGTTCTTATGATAAGAATTTTGATTAAAATAATCAAAGATGCTGGTGTCTTGATCAAGTCTCCATATGGATCAACGTTAGAGGATGAACATGTGGGCACTTGGTGGAACCCGTAACAGACCGCTGCTGGTAATCAGGGTCAAATTAGGGTTAAGCGATCAAAGGTATGTTCCAATATCCTAATTTATGTTATAAATATATATTATATAATTTAAATACTATTAAGATGGTCCTAGAGTTTTGGTTTGATTTTATGAATTTCATAATTTTGCTTTAAAATCCATGCTTCCATCCTGTACACCAAACCTTATAGTGGTATCAGAGAAAGCCTTATTAGACTAAATCATATGTTGTTATGTTTATGATTTAATGGCAAAATTATAAATATGAATTATTCATATTTAAATTTTTTAGCATGTTATATGATATGATCAAATTTGTTTAATCATAATTAGATTATGATGTATATATCATTCTGTAAGGTTACCCTGACATAGTGGAAAGTGTTCACTATGTAATGATGGTTGTCCTAGAATGATTATACATGTTAATGTGTTTGTTATATATCATGATTGATATATTCATGTATTTAGTATGATTTAAATTAGAATGTATATAGAGACCAATTAAAGTTCTCTACAAAATTGTATTAATTTACAGTGTAATTAACGAATAGCAAAACTAGTCTTGATGTCTAATTGATCAATCGGTGTCTAGGAAAGTAGTTCATGATTGATAAAGAGAACATGATTTCTAATTAGTTTTGTTGTCTGATCTAGCCAATTTATTGGTGTCTAAGAAAAGCAATAGGAGGACCCCCACCTCTCTTCCACTTATCTGACTGATTAAATTAATTTAATTCTTGATTAAAGTGCTTAGTATTATATTCATTACATTATGACCTTCCTTCATGCTAGGTCATTATTATGTCATGAACCATATTAGATTTGTTATGCAACCACAAGACCTATTATGGGGACTAATATAATATTATTCTAGTGCATTAAGATGCTTATAGCATTTTAGGTATATTGCTTTGTTGTGTAACCATAAGAGTAGTTATATTCCATTTTGACTATACAGAAATGAAAGGTCCTACATAACTAAAATATTATAGTTTGTTATGCTAGCACAAGGCTATTAATGTTTTAGAGGTCAAGAATATATTGAGAATTGCTTGAGATGTAATTGGAAAGAGTTTCCTACCTTTGAATTTATAAAAGATTTGTTGTGCAACCACAAGACCTTCTATAAGAAATTAGGATCTCAATTCCACTAAGAAAAATGATTAGATTTTCTCAATTATCATATTTGAGGATTATGATATTCGATAAAATAGTGAAAGACATAATTAAATTAAAATTCTAATTTAATTATGTATGTCATCATGTGTTGTTTGCTTATGTAATGTTCTTTATTATGTAAATTAAATAGCTTCTTCAATTTCACTAAGTTCAATTTTGAATTCAAATAAGTTGATGGTCCTAACTATTTAGATTGGCTGAGAAACCTAAAAATAGTACTCACTCAAGAAAAGCTCTCCTATATTCTTGATGCCCCTGATCTTGAGCCATTAGGAAAAGATGCTATAGAGGAAGAAAAGTCCACAGACAAGATGTGGTAAAATAATTCTCTTACTGTCAAGTGCATCATACTTGCCTTCATGAGTAACTAGTTATAGAGGCAGCATGATGGCATGGACACTCAATCCATATTGCATGACTTAAAAGAGCTTTATGGAGAACAAGTTGAACTGCTAGATATGGGATATCTAAATAGTTATTCCATGCCAGGATGGTAGAGGGTTCATCTATGCAAGACCATGTGTTGATGGTAATTGACCTAATCACTCGATTAGGTTAATTTGGTTTCATCATGGATGGAAAGTTGAGTCAGGATCTAATCTTGCAATCACTTCCAAAATTATTTTCTCAGTTTGTCAAGAACTATCACATGAACAAACTAAATACTTTCTTGCCTGAGCTATTAAATATGCTCAAAGTAGTAGAAAGCCATATCAAGAAGGATAAGGCTTCTCTTCTTCTTAAAGATGGGATCTCCAAGAAGAAGGTACGCAAAAAGGATTCAAAGAGGAGGCTAAATCCAAAAGATGGCATAAATAAGAAGAAGGGGAAGAAGGCCTCTAGACAAATGACCTGCTTTCACTGTGGCAAGGTAGGTCATTAGAAGAGGAATTCCAAGGCTTACCTTGCAACTATGAAGACTGGTGCAAGTAATGTACCAAAAGATATGTATAATATACATACAATATTATCATTAAATTCTTTCATTTCAAACTCTTGGGTATTAGATATCGGCTGTGATTTTCATATCTACAAATCTTTGCAAGGACTGTAGAAAATTAGAAGTTTGAAGAAGGATGACTTCAAGCTCTACAGTGCTAGAGGAGAGTCTATCCAAGCAGAAGCTGTTGGGACAAATATTTTGAAGTTTTCTTCTGAAAAGATCTTAGAGCTGACAAATTATTATTACATACCTAAGATCATTAGAAATATTGTATCTATACCCTTGTTATTAAAACAAGATTATAATCTTAATGTAATAAGCAATGGATGCTCTATCAAATATTCTAATGAAATTATATGCAATGACATTTTTAACAATGGTTTGTTAACTCTATATTTGGATGATAATATATTTCATATTGATGAAAATAGAAAATGTAAGAGAGAAGACATAAATAATATTTTACTTTGGCATTGTTGGCTTGGTCATATTAGTGAGACCAGGATTAACATGTTATATAAAGAAAGATTCTTTGATCCTTATGATTATGAATCATTAGAAACTTGTGAATCATGTCTCATGGGTAAAATGACCAAGACTCTATTTAGCATATATGGAGAAAGAATAAGTGAGTTATTAGGACTAATACATACAGATGTATGTGGTCCTATGACAACTCAGACCATAAGAGGATACTCTTATTTTATAATGTTCATGGATGATTTATCTAGGTTTGGATATGTATATCTTATGAAACATAAATCCAAAGCATTTGATAAATTCAAAGAGTATCAATGTATGGTTAAGAAACAAACTGGAAAGAGTATAAAAATCCTTCAATCTGATCAGGAAGGATAATACTTATCTAGTGAGTTTCTAGACTATCTTAAAGTAAAAGGAATTCTCTTTGAATGGAGTCCTCTTTATACACTATAGTTAAATAGTGTAGCCAAAAAGAGAAATCATACTTTATTGGATATGGTACGATCCATGACGTACTTCATAGAATTATCTATTTTCTTCTGGGATCATGCCTTAGAGACCATAGTATACATCTTGAATAGAGTACCTTCTAAGTTTATATCTAGTACTCCATGTGAGATATAAATAGGTAAGAAACCTAATCTTAAGTATCTTAAGATATGGGGTTGTCCAGCATATCTCAAAAAAAATTTTAGACATAAGCTAAATGCTAGAACAAATAAATATCTATTCGTAGGATATCCAAGAGATAGTATGGGATATCTATTCTACCATCCTACTGAACAAAGGATATTTGTAAGTAGGCATGCCACTTTCATAGAAAAAGAGTTTATCCTAGAATGAGGCACCAAGAGAAACATTGGACTTAGCGAAGTTCAAGAAAAATAAATAGATATTTTTCATTCAAATAAACACATAAATAGAGAAGAACTAGAACACACAACTTCTATCTATAGGTTTGATAGAGTGCGACATGCACCTATAAGGTACGGGTTTATTATTGAGAATAATGAAGCGTAAGTCATTGAAAATGATGAACCTCTGACCTATATGGAAGCAGTCATGAGTAGGGACAGACAAATGGCTGGCTACCTTGAAATTCGAGATGGACTCCATGTACACCAATAAAGTATGGACTTTGGTGGATGCACCAGAGGGTGTGAACCCTTTTGGGTGCAAATGGATTTATAAGAAAAAGATTGGAGCGGATGGTCAAGTTGAAACCTATAAAGCCAGATTAGTGGCTAAAGGTTTCAGGCAAAAACATGGTGTAGATTATGATGAAACATTCTCACCTATTACCATGCTCAAATTAATTTGGATTATGCTTGCCATAGCAGCATACTATAATTATAAAATATGGCTAATGGATGTGAAGACCGCTTTCCTTAATGGTTTTCTTAAGGAGGATGTCTACATGTCACAGCCAGAGAGTTTTATCTCATATGAGAGACCAAATCGGGTATGCAAGCTTAAGAGATCCATTTTTGGATTAAAGCAAGCTTCAAGAAGTTGGAACATCCGCTTTGATATTATAGTCAAAGAGTTTGGCTTCATCAAGAATGTGGATGAACAATGTATGTACAAGAAGACTAGTGGGAGTGCCATAGTTTTTTTGGTTCTATATGTAGATGACATACTCCTCATTAGGAATGATATCCCAATGTTGCAATCGATCAAGTTATGGCTATCAAATAAATTTTTCATGAAAGACTTGGGAGAAGCATCTTATATACATGGAATAAAGATCTATAGAGATAGATCTAAGAAGATGCTAAGCTTGTCCCAATTTAGGTACATTGACTTAATACTGAAAAGGTTCAGTATGGATGAGAGTAAAAGAGGTTACTTACCCATGAGTCAAGGCATACATCTCTCTAAGAAGATGTCTTCTAAGACACCTAAAGAGAGAAATAGAATGAGTTCTATTCTTTATACTTCGACTGTAGGATCAATAATGTATGCCAAGTTATGTACCAGGCCTGATGTTGATTATGCTTTAGGCATAGCTAGTAGATTTCAGGCTGATCCAGAAGAGGATCATTGAAAAGCTACAAAAAATATTCTTAAGCACTTGAGAAGGACTAAGAATATTTTTCTAGTATATGGTGGATCTGATCTTAAATTAGAAGGATATTCTAACTTTAGTTTTCAATCAGACCCAGATGATAACAAATCCATTTTAGGATATGTCTTTACTCTGAATAATGGAGCAGTCAGTTGGAAGAGTACCAAACAGCCAACTGTAGCTGACTCAACTACTAAGATAGAGTACATAGCTGCAAGTGAAGCCACCAAGAAAACTATCTAGATAAAGAAGTTCATCACTGAATTGGATATTGTTCTTGAGATTGACAACACAGTACCATTTTACTATGATAATACTGGAGTAGTTGCTCAAGCAAAGGAACCAAAGTCTCATCATAAATCCAAGCACATTTTGAGATGCTTCCATCTCATTCGTGAAATAGTAGAGAGATAAGATGTTGTCATTGAATGAGTAGATACAAAGAACAACATAGTAGACCTGTTCACTAAGAATCTACCATCGTAGCAATTCAATCACCACCTTATGAAGGGAAAAACCCTATTTTTTCAGGTCAGGTTCATTCAGATCTAAATGGATCAAGAGGGATATTTCAAAAATTTTTCTCCAAGATCTTAATCAAATCTGAGACTCTTCAGATCTAATCTTATTGATTTGATAAAAAAAAATTAAATTAAATCTAATTTAATATACCTTTGTTATGGGTAATCCTATTATCTTGTGATGATCACGATGTTTGCCTGAGGTTCTGAATGTAGCCACGTAAGCGCCTGGCCTCTACCAGTATGCACTCGAACAGGATCTAAAGATCTTCTCCTTCTCAATCTATCCTCAAAAAATTAGATCTGGATCTGATCTTGAAGATCTTTAAAATAGCTTTTGAAGATCAGCCATTGTCTCTTGCAGCAGTGCTGCCTTCTTCCTTTCCTATCGCCTTTCACTTGCTTGGATTGCACCTAACTCGTGCCCAAATCCTCTAAGGTGTAGAGAGGAGAGAGAGGATCAGAGGGTGTCATGGAGAAGGAGGGAGAGGGGCTATGTGGCATGGGCTAAGGCAGAAGCTCTTTTAATCGAGGCATAGATAGAATTTTTATAGACTCTGCTGTGCCATGCAGTACCACATCATCCCGACCAATCATGGTCCTTTGTGCAATCAGACCTAAATCTGATTGATGGGATGACATCATCTAATCTAATCAGATTAGAGTTCCTCAAAACCCTCCTTAGATGGCACCAGGACTGGGTCAAATAAGACTTTTTGGCACCATCAATTTTGATTCCCTGAAGCAACTAGAGTTCCATCTATATGGAATGCCAATCCTTATCCACATGGGGTGCATGCCTCCCTAGACATGCACCCTTTGTCTCTCTACCTTTTAGCAGAGGGATAAGGTTCAAAATTCTCTCCTATGGGTGCATGACAAATGGGCAGATGTCTAAGTATTAAAGGTCAACATTTGACCAAAGTCTAAAGACAAGATTTAGTAGGTGACAAAAAATGGCAGGTGTTGTCTCAAATTTATCTTATAAATTAAGACAACCCTTTTCTAATTTAGACAAGCTTCAGTCAGACCAAATAAAGGTTCCTGAGCGAGCCTAAACACATTTGGCTCAGTCGATACAAGCTTTAATGATTGTTAAAGGAGAACATTAGGCTCAATCATGTGCTAGCACGATTTTCTTGAACCTAATTGAATCTTATTCAAATCAATTGAACTGGGTTAGTCCAATTGATGATATCTAGATCCAAACTCTTGTTTGTGTGATCTAGTTAGGTTCAGTTCTGTATGGTAATGGGATATGTCGCGATCTCTATCATCAAAATCATCGAAACACCTTTCGATGGATCAGAACTTTTCTGATTCAGACAACTAGTATGATCGATCAACCAAATCATTCTAATTGCTCCTAAAATCCACCAGTGACACCTAGCAGCATATGGTGGCAACCCATCAGAACTGAAAACAAACCTCTCAGCATAGTTACCTATGTGATTAAGTTCCACCATCTTGAGCTGCGATTGGATTAGGGTTAAGGTAATCTCATCAAACCCCAATATCTGTCATATGAATTAATCATTCGATTCAAGTCTAATGTGAAAACCCTAATATATGGGCTTGATTCTCATGATCATCATAGGGCTGCTCCTCATCTATTGAGGTAGATAGATCCTCTATTGGTGCAATCCAATTCCTATAATGAACATGTTATAGACATCATACACCTCAGGATTTTGAATGGCTAGGAGATTGAGTTATGGTGTAGTCAAATAATAACACCCTCAAGGTGAACTACCGATGCACCTCAGGTCAAAGAACTAGACACACTACTGTAGTTTCGAGCCAATCATCGATGAGAAGGTAGACTTTCTGATGACTGCTCGAGGTGGTCGTGCTCAGTGCCCTCATTCTCTAACGAGTACCTGTACTCTTGCTCCGGTGTCTCTACACTATAGACTCAAGACTCATCTATCCTAAAGAAGCGATTGTACACCAATATTTCGAATCAATCACCATCCTCATGATGATCCTACGATTGGAAGCATTTTATAAGTTAATAATGAAAATTTATGTCTTAAATTTCAACTATTGAAAATATGAACTATCATTACCATTAACTCAAGGGATGTGTCATAGATACTTTCAAATGCACACTGTGATAGAAAATAACTCATTTTATTTTTATAATCAAAATTATAATTTTACCCTTAGAACTGTATTACAAGTATCAGCCAATCTGGCTTCTACGGCATACATATCTAACAAACTTTCGCTTGACCTAAAGCCAATTGGCTACAAATCTAAGTCCCATCTTCTTAAGGTGGGCTTCGATCTTCTACTGGCCCAACGGCTTTGTGAGTGGGTATACCACATTGTATGTAGAGTCAACTCTCTTGACCTTGACATAACCTTTCTTGAGGTAACTGTGGGTGAGGTGGTATCGTCGCTTAATGTGCTTGGATTTTTAGTGAGACCTCTGCTCCTTAGCAAGGGCTATGGTGCCATTATTGTTGCAGTATAGAGGAATGGCATCCGATGGCATCACTCCACTCTCTATGACAAATTTCTTATACCAGAATGCCTCCTTCGTAGCTTCTGATGCAGCGATGTATTCTACTTTCATGGTGGAATCTACTATCACTGTCTGCTTGAAACTCTTTTAACTAACAGTACTACCATTATACATAAATAGACTCCTAGATGTCAACTTTTGATCATCTATATTGGACATAAAATTCGAGTCTGTATACCCTTAGACTTGGAGTTCTCCATTACCAAAAACCAACAACATATCCTTAGTTCTTCTCATGTACTTAAGGATACATTTCACAGAAGTCCAGTGTTCTTTACCTAGATTTGATTGATATCTGCTCATGACACTCACAGCATGGGCTATATCAGGTCATGTACATAACATGGCATACATAAGGCACCCTATTGCTGAAGCATAAGGGATCTTGCTCATGCGTTCAATCTCCTCTGGTGTGTTGGGACACATTTTCTTGGTGAGATAAATGCCATATTTGAAGGGTACCAATCCCCTCTTGGAGTTTTCCATGCTAAACCTTTTTAGCACTTCCTCTATGTACATCTTCTGTGAAAGACCTTACATCCTATTTGGTCTATCACTATAGACCTTGATTCCTAAAATGAAGGATGCTTCTCTTAGGTCTTTCATGAAAAATTCTTTAGATAACCACATTTTAACTATGGTCAACATGAGAATATCATTCTCAATAAGAAGAATATCATCCACATATAGTACGAGGAAGATAATAGTGCTCGCACTGACCTTTTTAAAAATACATGGTTTCTTCTCATTTTTGATGAAACCAAATAATTTGATCACATCATTAAAATGAGTATTCCAGCTCCGAGGTGCTTGCTTGAGTCCATATATGGATCTTTGCAGCTTGCATTCTTTGTGATTAGTATCACTAGATGTCAAACCTAGCGGCTGTTCCATATAGATATCATCCTCAAGGTATCAATTTAAGAACATCATTTTCACGTCCGTTTGCCATATTTCATAATCAAAATAAGCTGCAACAGCAAGCAATGTGCGGATGGATTTTAGCATAGCTACTAGCGAAAAGGTATCCTAATAGTCAATGCCTTCATGCTGACTATACCCTTTTGCTACTAATCTAGCTTTGAATGTCTCCACATTTTCATCTACACCAATCCTTTTCTTGTAGATCCATTTACACCCAATAGGTACTATACCTTCTGGTGGATCTACCAAGGTCCAGACTTAGTTTGAGTGCATCGAGTCAATTTTTGATTTCATTGGCTCTAACCATTTCTCGGAGTCGATATCTGATATTGCCTCGTCATAGGTTTTAGGATCATCACCATGAATCCCATTCCTATGAGGAACATTTCTTCTACTTCCTCTGAAATAGTACCTAATTATCTCTCAGGGGGATAGAAAATTCTTTTCAATGAACGAGGTGGAGGAGGTAGTGATTGTATTGGCTTAACCTAATTTGGTTCCATGGGGTCCTTAGCTCATTGCTCTTATGAGACTTTCTCCTCGAGCTTGATCTACTTTTCAATGCCGTTATCTTGAATAAACTATTTTTTAAGAAAAATAGCATGCCAACTCACAATCACATTATGGTCTTCTGGAATGTAGAAACAATATCCTAATGATTCTTTAGGATATCCTATAAATCAAGCTCTAAAGGATCTATAGTCTAACTTATCCACTTGTTGTCTTTTGACATAAGCTGGACAACTCCAAATTTTGAGATGACTCAGACTTGATTTCTTATCATGCCATATCTCATACGGTGTGGTAAGAATGGTTTTAGCGGAAGCCCTATTTAGTAAATAGATAGCAGTTAACAGACTATGTCCCCAAAGAAAATTAGAAAGGTTTGTGAAGCTCATCATGGATCAAACCATATCGAATAGGATCTGATTCCTCCATTCTAAAATTCCATTTAGTTGAGGTGTTTCAAGTGGAGTCCATTGAGAGACAATGCCATTTTGCTTGAGATAGTCCAAAAATTTTTGACTAAGGTATTCACCTCCTCGATCTAATCGAAGAAACTTAATGGGTTTTCCAGTTTGCTTTTCGACTTCATGTCTGAATTTCTTGAACTTTTCAGAGGCTTTAGACTTATGTCTCATAAGATACACATACCCATACTGAGATAAATCATCGATAAAGTTTATGAAGTAATCAAAGTTGCCTCTAGTCTGCACATCAAATAGGCCACACACATCAGTATGTACTAGGGCTAGTAGATCCATGGCCCTTTCCCCATGTCCTACAAAAGGGAGCTTAGTCATTCTGCCATGAAGACATGATTCACAAATTGGATATGACTTAGAAGTCAATGGACTCAGTAGTTCAATTTTCTCTAATTTGTTAAGCCTATCTTCTGTTATATGACCTAGCCTTAGTTGCCATAGATACCTATCATTTGGACTATCCTTGGGTCATTTTGATCTTATGGCATTCACATTTTGCTCGATATTAAAGATAGATATATTAATATGTAACTGGTAGAGACCGTTAATGAGGAAACCACTTGCAATTTTATTTCTTTCATAAAGAATATTACAATGGTCCTTAAAAAAACTAATTACATAGCCTTCTTGTGCTAAACATGAAATAGAAATCAAATTTCTACTTGTAGGTACATAATAACAATCCCTATGTACTAAATCTAAGCTAGATGGTAGCTGAAGAGGATAGGTTTCCACAGCCACAGTAGCAATCCTTGCTCCATTTTCGACATATAGAATCATCTCACCATCCCTCGACCTCCTGCTATTCTCAAGATCCTGCATGAAAGTGCACAAATGAGCACTAGAACTAGAGTCAAGCACCCAACTGGATGCAGAAGAAACCATAAGGTTAGATTCAATAATGAGCATACCTCCAGAAGGACCTATCTCCTTCTTATTCTTCAGGGTGGCTAGGTATGTAGGGCAGTTCCGCTTTCAGTGGTCATCAATATTATAATGAAAATACTTTTCTTTGTCAGTGGCCTTCTTCTTCAGCTTTGCCTTCCTTTGCTTTCCACCATCCACCTTCTGCCCTTTCATAGACTTTTTCTTTCCAAAAGACTTTCTCTTGTAAGAAGTCTGTTCTATAGCAAGTACTAAGCCTTTAGAATCTTTTATAGAAAGCTTAGCAATAACTAGCATATTCATAAGCTCGACCAGAGTATTCTGAAGCTTATGCATATGGTAGTTCATGATGAACTGCCCATATGCATCAGTCAAAGATTGCAGAATTATATCATTCTGTAGATCCTGATATAACTTCACTTCGAGCTTCTCAAGCTCTTTCAAGTCCTTGATCATCATCAGACAATGATCTTAGACTGATTGCCTATCATGCATTGTAGTCTTAAACAGTCGTTTGGTGATCTGATTTTTGGTTATGCAACTCTATTCACTAAACAACTCTTGCAATTGAGCCAGCATTTGGTGGGCAGTCTTGATATCTTCATATTGGCGTTGAAGCTCATCAGACATCGAGCCCAACATGTAGTATACGATCTTGTTATCTTCATCCGTCCATTTGTCAAGAGATGCTCTCTATTTAGCGGATGGACGGACTGGTAAGGTTGGGAGATCCTGATCTAATACATGAGTCAACTTCTCAGAACCCAAAATGATTTTGAAGTTTTGGAGCCAATCCTTGTAATTGGGTTCGGTCAATCTATGGTTGTCCAGGATATGGGCTAGTGGGTTGGATGCAGATATTTTTCTTTTTTCTGTAGAGAGTCAAAGTTTCTAGTTAGATTTTTATAATTAAGACTTGACCAATTTATTTAAGGATTTAATTTTTAAATAAATTAGCTTTCACTATTTTCTTGAATCCCTACACTCCCTCTATAGAGATGCAAAAATCTTCATGATTATTGATTTCTAGAGGGTGGTGCAGTCCCACCAACTGACTCATCACCTCACCTAATAGTTATTGGTAATGGGTTAGCCAATGAGTGAACAACTCTTGTTCAATGATTCTCTAATCATGATGCACCCAAGCTCGATCTCTAATTCATGAATTTCACCATGCCCGAAATATTGATCTACTCCTTAGTTAAGTCAGACCCACCATTTGCATAGATTGAATTTCTAATTGGGTCTCTCACCATATCTAGAATATTGAGCCCAATCCATCCTCCAGCCCATAGCATCCAATGCTAAATAGACATGGTTGCATCTTTTCGGTGCAACTGAACCACTGTGATCATTCAAGAACAATCAACCCTGGATAGGACCCGCATATCTACAATGGTGGAAGACCTTAGATTTAATCTTTTCTTAGGAAGATTTGATTTTGGTGTCTTTAAACTTGACTTGACATAGCCATAACCATTATGACTAACCTAGTGGCATAGGTTAGCTTTGATTATTAGCCACCTTAGATCAGGACTGAGTCGATAAATATGGCCAGGTAAGTGAGACCGATGGAAGGGATATGCCATTAACTTGATAAGAATGCATTCGAGTTGAGTAGCTCCCAATTAAAAAGCAGTCGGTCGTATCTGCCAAACTTATCTTAGACACCAAATTGTTGAGCCAGAACCAATCAGGTTAGCCTAGAATCCAGAATCTAACCACTAAGCCTAATTAGGTCTTAACTTGATCGATCACTCACGTGACTCGATCTTGACCCCGACTTAATCCTATTAGGCTGGTCAATTTAAGCACTTTTTATCCCATCTAACCGACTCTTGATTCAGTTTGATCAACCACTAGACCTAATTGAGCTACGCAAGCCCGAATTCAATTTTATGAATATGTCTTAGATCTGAAAATTCTTAATTTTAGACCTAATATATTTCATAAACTTAATTCTTAATTAAGTTTAGGGTTCATAAACAAAATATGTAAATAAAATCTTAGGATTTCAGGATCTAGGGTTTTGCAGAAAATAAGTTTTTCATTTTTGATTAAGGATGAATATGCAGCACCCCTACACATCATAAGAACAACCCATCGAATGAAAGGAGAGGGCCTTTAAACCCTACTTCATTCTTATGCTCGGATGGCCAAGGAGAATGCCTTAATCAGAAATATGATAAATCCATAAAACTAGTTAGATCTACATCATATATCACATATAAAAATTAATCTAACTAAAAATATATTTTCCATACATCTCATGTATCATATCATGCATCTTTTCTAATCTAAATTAACTCAAAAATATCTAAAAAATAAGATTTAAATTGATCATACCAAATTAAAATTTATTCTAGATAATTTTGTTGAACTATTCTACAACTAGTCTAAACATGCATCTATCATATCTCATATAAATAAATTAAATAAATTTATTTTCTATTTTATAGATCTAATTATAATATTTACAATATCAAAAAATTATAAATAAATAGATCTAAAAATTATAATTAATCAAATTAAAATTATGATCATGTTAGACTACACATAAAATAATTCTATTCCTAGTCTAGTAATGCATCTCATACATCTTAGATCTAGATTATTTAATTTTTAATTTTTTAATTTTAGGTCTAATCACATATCATGTGACATCTAAAATTATCTAATTATCATATTAAAATTAAAATAAAATTAGATCTAATGAATTTTGGAACCTGGCTCTGATACCAGTTGAAGAAAAAAATCCTATTTTTTTGGGTTAGGTTTGTTCAAATCTGAATGGATCAAGAGGGATATTTCAAAAAAAAATTTCTAAGATCCTAATTAGATCTAAGACTCTTTATATCTGATCTTATTAATTTAATAAAAAAATAAAATTAAATTAAATCTAATTTAATTATACCTTTGTTATCGGTAATCCTATTATCTTGTGATGATCCCGATGTTTACCTGAGGTTCTAGACGTAGCCACGCAAGCACCTGGCCTCTACCAGTATCCACTCAGGCAAAATCTAGAGGCCTTTTCCTTTTCAATCTATCTTGCAAAAATTAGATTTGGATCTAATCTTGAAGGTCTTCAAAATGGCTTTTGAAGATCAGCCATTGTCTCTTGCAGCAGTGCTGCCTTCTTTCTTTCCTGACGCCTTTCACTTTCTTGGATCGCACCTAACTCATGCCCAAATCCTCTTGGGCATAGAGAGGAGAGAGAGGACATGAGGGTGGCATGGAGAAGGAGGGAGAGGGGCTATGTGGCATGGGCTAAGGTAGAAGCTCTTTCAATCTAGGCATAGATAGGGTTTTTATAGACCTTACTACACCATGCAGTGCCACATCATCCCGGCCAATCATGGCCCTTTGTGTAATTAGATTTAAATCTGATTGGTGGGATGACATCATCTAATCTAATTAGATTAGAGTTCCTCAAAACCCTCCTTAGATGGCATCAAGACTGGGTCAAACAAGACTCTTTGGTTCCATAAAGTTTGATTCCCTAAAGCAACTGGAGTCCCATCTGTATGGGACTCCAATCCTTATCCACATGGTGTGCACGCCTCCCTAAGCATGCACCCTTTGTCTCTCTTCCTTTTAGCAGGGTGACAAGGGTCAAAGTTCTCTCCTATGGGTTCATGATACATGGGCAGATGTCTAAGTGTCAAAGGTCAACATTTGACCAAAGTCCAAAGACAAGATTTAGTAGGTGAGGAAAAATGGCAGGTGTTGAAATTTATCTCATAAATTAAGACAATCATTTTCTGACTTGGACAAGCTCCAATCAGACCAAATAAAGGTTCTTGAGTGAGCCTAAATATATTTGGCTCAGTCGAGACAAGCTTTAATGATTGTTAAAGGAGAACATTAGGCTCAATCGTGTGCTTGTATGATTTCCTTGAACCTAATTGAATCTTATTCTAATCAATTGAATTGGATTAGTCCAATTGATGATATCCAGATCCAAACCCTTATTTGTGTGATCCAGTTAGGTTTAGTTTTGTATGGTAACCGGATATGTCATGATCTTTATCATCGACATCATTGAAACACTTTCCGATGGATCAAAACTTTTTTGATTCAGAAACTAGTATGATCGATCATCCAAATCATTCTAATTGCTTCCAAAATCCACCAGTGCCACCTAGCAGCATATAGTGGCAACCCATCCAAATCATTCTAATTTCCATCATATGAATTAATCATTCGATTCAAATCAAATGTGAAAACCATAATAGAAACTCTTTCTATTATTTCACTCTGCCATGGCCATGGGCTTATGGACTTGATTCTCATGATCATCATAGGGCTGCTCCTCATCTACCGAGGTAGATAGATCCCCTATTGGTGCAATCCAATTCCTACAATGAACATGCTATAGCCAACATACACCTTAATATTCTGAATGGCTAGAAGACTGAGTATGGTGTAGTCAAACTATAACACCCTCAAGGTGAACTGCCGATGCACCTTAGGTCAAAGAATCAGATACACTACTGTAGCTTTGAGCCAGTCATTAATGAGAAGGTAGACTTCCTAATGACTACTCGAGGTGGTCACGCTCTATGCCCTCATTCTCTAACGAGTACCTATACTCTCGCTCCGGTGTCTCTACACCATAGACTCAAGACTCATCTATCCTAAAGAAGCGATTGTACACCAACCTTCCAGATCAATCACCATCCTCATGATGATCCTATGGTCGGAAGCATTTTATGAGTTAATAATGAAAATTCATGTCTTAAATTTTCAACTCCTAAAAATATAAACTATCATTATCATTAACTTAAGGGATATATTATAGATACTTTCAAATACATACTGTGATAGAAAATAATCTATTTTATTATTTATAGTCAAAATTATAATTTTGCCATTAGAAGTTTATTACAAGTGTCAACCAATCTGGCTTCTTGGGCACACATATCTAACACCTTGATTGTATGGGGTTAAAATAAATGGGTGATTGGTTTTAGTGCAAGTGGAAGACTGAAAGAAATATGCCTCAAGCCAATCAAAATCTGTATTTTGATGGAATATTCTTTTATCTTTCAGACTCCTATAATGATAATTTTATATTAAATAAAGGCATTTATTTCATCATATGCTGCATCTTAATTTTTTTTAAGATTATGATGAACCCCATAAATTAGGACTATGATTTTAGAGTTATGATCAGATCATACCAGTGAGACCTAAAATCTTAAAATCTTAATTTAAATATTTCTGATCGATAGATCATTGAGTTGGGGATCAATATTTTCGATAAGATTGGCACATCCTATGTATGCTTAATGGAGAGGATGATTGATCTCACAATCACTTATGTATGATACTAATATAATGATGTGGATGCTTATTAGAGAATGATTTCACTAAATTGATCCAACTCGAGAACATCTAATGGAGTCTTATCTACATGTCAATAGATGGTTCTAATAGTAGGAGTTGTGCATGTTATCATCTGACCTGAGACTACCATAGAACCTTGTAAGCACGAATCCATGTTTTGGTTCATACTCATTCATGACGTAGTCAAATACAGGATGATCTTGATATGCTGGATTGTATTTAGAGGTTGTGAGTAGGTCAACATGGAATCCATCACTCCTAGTAAGAGGAGATTGCATCCTACTTGTTTCAATCGAATGATGATTCAGGAAGGCTTTAATCAAAGCATGATGAAAATTTAAAAATAGTTTCTAATGTTTCATTAATCAAATGATCATCATATGATTGGAAGAAAAAATATGCAATTGGATTTGACATGATTTCATACACATAGTCATATTTAAGTGTAGGATGATTGAAGGATCTTGTTGCGCGATAACTTTCCACTGAAGAATATTTTTTATATTTTTATCAAAATTTTATATAATTCGGATCGACATGATATGTTGCTAGATGTCAATCATATCTTATGGGTTTGATCAAATTAAAGAATTTAATTTGATCGTTAATTAGAAAGTATTCTAATTGAGAAAATTGTGTTTGCTAGTTTTGACCTAAATCGGTTGGGTTGAGTTCTAACCAAATTAGGTCAAATTACACCTAGATCCACTGTTGGCTAGATATGAAACTCAATGGATCACATACAAAGGGAATTGATCAAGGGTCTAATTAGATTACATCATGTTTGTAGGTTGAATATGCTAGCACATATTGCAAACCCTAGCACCTAGATTTGAATCAGATTCAAATTGGATTCCAATTTGGGCTAATTAAGATCCAATTGAGCCAAATCAGATTTGGTCTTGAATTGGATGTAGCCTAAGCTAATTGGGTTTGGGGTGGGCATGACATATCTGAATCCCATGTGCTAGAGAGTCTCTCTCTTGGCGCATGGGAAGTATTTCATGCACCATGGACTCTTGGCACAATATTTGTTGACGCCAACTTCCTTATTGCACGTAAATTATGTTATGTGAATTTTAGATGAAGAGAGGGCATAGTAGAGTCCTTCTGCTAATGAATCTCTTCATTGGTTATCTGGTATTTGGATAACTAAGGAGTCCTTGCCATCCCCTCCCTTGTTAGCACTCCTTGGACAAGGGGCTTTGACTTTTCAAAGCTTATCTCCATGCCACCCTTCTGATATGGCACCATTCTTTTAGTCCCTTGGATCAGCATTTTATGTTGATCAATGGTGAAAATTAATAGCACCAATATGAATGTATTGCAACCCTTCAAAAGAAAGCACCTCTTCATATTAATTTTTTGAATTTTATGTAGCATTTTCTTCTGATGGGGCATGATATTTTTGAATGGGCGTGAGATGGGAATAAGGAATGGGCATGAAAAATTTTTGATTGCACCCCTACGTAAATTATAAATAGGAGTGCGCTCCGAGAGTCCAAGTCATTCAAAACTCTTCTTTCTTTCATACCACTCTCCCTAGTTGTCCAATTTCTTTCTTCCTTCCCTTGTTAAGACAAGTCCTAATTAAGGAAAAAAGGTTTGCTTTTGGATAAGGGCTTAGCAAGATTGTAAAGGAAGACAAGGAGAAAAGAAAGATAAGAAAGGATAGGCCAGAAAGGTGACAGCAAAGGCCGAGGAAGGTTCTGCCCAAATAATTAAAGTTCTCATCACAAGAATTTTAATTAAAATCATCAAAGGTGCTAGTGTCTTGATCAAGTCTCCGTATAAATCAATGTTGGAGGATGAACAAGTGGGCACTTGGTGGAACCCCTGACGGACCACTGTTAGCAATCAGGGTCAAATTAGGGTTAAGCAATTAGAGATATGTTCCAACATCCTAATTTATGTTATAAATGCATATAATATAATTTAAATACTAATAAGATGGTCCTAGGATTTTGGTTTGATTTTATGAATTTCATAATTTGCTTTGAAATCCATGCTTCCACCCTATACACCAAACTCTACAGTCAGCTTGACGGTGACATACAGAATAGGATGGGTTTTTTATTTGGTCTTGGATTGAAGTTAATCCAAGGGGTCTTAAGGTCTGGTCTAATAAGGTCTTAAGGGGGCTAACTGATATATAGATCAGATTTAGATCCAGGGGATGAGAGCATAGAAGACATGAATATACATGGGCTCGACGAGTGCTTTCATATATTTGGTTAGCCTAGGAGAATTTTTTAGCTGGGGTCTATATTTATTAGGATTTATATGGTATAATAGAAACCCTAGGGTATAAACCTAGGTTTTATATCTTTTACAAGGGGTGGAATCAATATAGAGCTTTTCTCCCTAAACTCTTTTCTCTTCTCTGTCTGGTTCCAACTTTGTGCCCTAAGTGCTAGCCATCTACTTTACTCTTTTTTAGACTTTTGGATTAACACCAAGGTTCCACACAAGAGATCAGAGCTATGGTTGTGGTTTTGAGCAATTATAGGATTAACAGTTGGTTTCAGAGTGGTGTCATCTGCTACAATAATTGGTATCACAGCCAACTATCCTTAATAATTTGGTATTAGAGTCCGGTTGAGCATGGAGGAGGAAGAAGATCAGGTTTCAGTAAAGATCAGCAATGAGATTTACATCTAAGATTTTTTTTAGACTTCGTGAGGAAGAAATAGATCTAAGAACTTTATCCACCATCCCAATTCAAGGTATTTTTCTGATCTACCTATTTGATATTTTTGATTTGGTTTGATCGTGGAGAACAGCAGGATGAGGATAGAATTTGAGAAGTTTGATGGAAAGAAATATTTTACGATATGGAATGTTAGGGTGGAGGATCTGCTAGTTAAGATGGAGCTGGATTTATTCTTGGAAGATAGATCATAGGAGATGATAGATAAGGTATGGGTATCCTTGGAGAAAAGGGCATGTGCCATGACTAGGTCTTGTCTAGCAGATGAGGTACTATATGGCATGTTGGAGGGGAGAACATCCAAGAATTTGTGGTCGAGGTTACACCAGTTGTACATGGAAAAGAATATATGCAACAAGTTGATGCTGAAGAAGCAACTGTACAACCTTCGAATGTAGAAGGACGAGAATGTTGTGGGGCACATTCAACAGTTCGATTGGATGAGCATGGACTTGCTCAACATTGGAGAGGATCTCAAAGATAAGGATAAAAGTTTATTACTGCTATGTTCACTATGGAGCTTCGATCCGTTGGTGATGATGTTGCTATATGGTAATGAGACATTAGTGTACGAGGAGATCGTATCAATGCTAAGTCTAATGAGTAGTGGAAATGGATGACGAAGAGGAATGTCTTCCTGGAGGGTCTCGTTATGTCTGAGAGGCCCAGGAAAGGGAAGAAGAAGGGCAAGTAAAGGGACAGCAATGGGTCCAAAAGATGTTTCAACTATGGTGAAGCAGGATACTTTAAGTTAGAATGTCCGCTTTGAAAGAAGTGCAAGAGAGGAAAAAGGTCTGATTCCATCAATTTAGTCACTGAAAGTGAAGAATCGGATGAGCTCTTTGTGGTCTCAAAGAATCCCATGGTGTGTAGTGTATCCAAGATGGCTTCGAATGGGTCTGTAGAGTGCAGAGGATACAAAGTGGTAGCAATGGTGTTTGAGGTGCAGCGGCAGGCCCAGTAGTGCAGCATTGGGTGGTTGGCCTCAGGGGACTCGATTACAAAGTTGGCTTCTATGGCATCAGTGAGACTTTGATTTCAGGTGGAGCACTGAGCAGAGATGGCTACACTAGTGGTGGGAGATGTGACATGAGTTCAAAGAGGAGGGGTGTAGAGGCATGAGTGATATCCCAGCATCAACGCCAGAGATGCATAGTTTCAAATGAAGTAGCACGTGCGGAAAGACAAGCGAAGTTCTGAGGAGATCATGTCAAGATATGCAGCAAGTGCCGAAATAGGATTGCTATAGATTCTCCAGAAAAGTCTAGGTAGTTGATACAGCTGCTAAGCAAAAGGGTGCCTATAATTTTTAGGGTGGTGCAAAGGAGCAAGCCAAGGTCTTCAGCGGTAGAGGTGGTTATCCCAAAGGCCTCAAAGGGAGCTCAATAGCTAAAGAAGGATGGCGGTGGTAAGGCATGCACAAGTAGCAATTAGGGCATGCATCGATAGTGGGATCAAGTAGAAGGACATTGCTAGGGGTGTGCCAAGGCTTGTGCACACCAAGGTGGAGATTGTTAGGATGGTGTGGTACTCCCAAGCCTTAGAAGGCCACAGGAGGAGCCAAGGTGTTGGCTCTAGGGAGATCAGAATAGGTATGGTCCTAGAGCAGGGATAAGAGTTGTCCTAGGATGAAGATGGCACGTAGCCCTGCATAGACTTGAGGTTTAGGTGTGAGGATCTTGAGGGACTTGGCAGGTACTTCGAAGACTTAGGATGCAAGGTGGAGCAAATGATCAAAGCCAAGAGATGTATCAGCCAAGACTGAGCTAGCTCGGGATGAATTTGAGTAGGCTCTCTCAGGCAGATAGAAGATAGTGTTTGGGCAAGATGTAGTTGAGCTAGCTCAACTTCTGACAGAGCTGGCTACAGAGCAAGATGGGTTTTCTATTTTGTCTTAGATTAGGATTAATCCAAGGGGTCTTAAGACATGGTGTAGTAAGGTCTTAAGGGAGCTAACTCATGTATGGATCGGATTTAGATCCAGAGGTTGAGAGCATGGGAGACATGGGTGTACATGGGCTCGATGAGTGCTTTCTTGTATTGGGTTAGTCTAGGAGAGTTTTTTAACTGGGGTCTGGGTTTATTAGGATTTATGTGACGTAACAGAAATCCTAGGGTATAAACCTAGGTATTATATCTTTTACAAGGGGTGGAATCAATATAGAGCTTTTCTCCCTAAGCTCTCTTCTCTTCTCTCTTTGGTTCCAACTTTAAGTCCTAGGTGCTGGCCATCTACTTTGTTCTTCTTCAGATTTCTGGATTAACACCCTGGTTCCATGCAAGAGATCAGATCTGTGGCTGTGGTTCTGAGCAATCATAGGAGCAATAGTTGGTTTCGGAGTAGTGCCATCTGCTACAATAATCAGTATTAGATCCAACTATCCTCAACAAGATGAGCTGGAATATCTTTTAAAGTTGGAGAAAAATACTAGCATCAAACTGGTCAAGGAGGTCGATCTTTCTAATGAGGCCCTTCGAGAGGCCCGAGAGACAATTGATTGCCAAGATGGAGAGATACAAAGGGCTGAACGAAAGATCGAGGACCTTCAGAGGCAAAGGTCTAGGGCTAAGAGAGACAACCATCGAGCCTATAATGACATTGAACAGTTGAAGAGGACACTCAAAGGAAAAAGGAGTCGAGATGCTTCTCCTCCTAAGGTTCATTCTCGAAAGAGTCCCAGTAGGAGCTCAGCCAAAATAGTCAGGACTTCCAACAGGGTAGGCCATAGAGAAAAGACACCTCAAAGGGGTGAGGGCTCTATCTTTAGGAAGGCTTAGTTGGCTTCAAGTCCGTCTGCATCTTATATCGAGCTTCTGGAAGCTCATTGATTATGGGATGAGGAGCTTCTGAACTAGCATGCTCTTGAGAGAATAGATCGGTTGGCAAGAAGAGGAGTCATAATCATAAATTAGGCCTACAAGGCAGCATTTTCCGTAGGCTTCGAGTGGTGTAAGGTGATGGCTCGAGCATACCTTCCAACTAACAGTGCCAAGCTTCTACAGGCTAAGTTTCCTGATGAAAGTTTGAAGGCTGTGGCAGAAGATAGCATAGGAAGATTTGCAAAGGTATTTCAATGCATAGGCGAGATGAACAAAGTTGTTGCGACTACCCAGACTGAAGGGACTGTTTACACCAAGGATGGCTACTCCAAGATGAACTAGCCTGAAAGTGCTTAAAAACAATGATGTACTGCACTTTCCTTTTATGGCCCAAATGAGATTTGTAATCATCTTCATGCAAATGAACAAATATGTTTCTTTTGCCAATTGATGCTTAATGTATGAAGGTGATTCTTCCTTTCTTTTCTTTCTTTTCTTTTTTTATTTTTTTTTTTAGCCATATCGGCTGTGTTGCGATCTATAGTAAGAGTAAAGCATAAATTATGCTACGAGGTGAGCTATAACTCGAATCCTGACCCGAGCTATTATCCAAGTTATATAAACCATGCCAAAAATATTTCTCACCTATCGTACAGGTTTTGAGAGAACCAGGATTCCAATCATCTTTACAAGGTAGGTACCAACACATTACTCTGCACGTCTCTTCAAAAGTGATGCAGAGCATGATTTGCTTGCTATTGGCATTAATTGTCATATCAGCAGCAAGGGACTATATCCAGTCAGTGGCTACCTTGTGTTGATCATCCATTCAATCTTTGCTAACCACATCTCCAGCAATTAGTGCTCTGAGGAGAGACATCACCTGGAGAGCTTTTAAGGTTTCCATTCATTTTTTGTTGCAGGTCTTTCTTCTTCCTTTTGGTTCCCAAAAATTCTTCTTTCTATGAAGGGACGGGATCTTTTGGTGGGGACCCAGATTTTGCTCTGATGATGTTCTAGTCTGAACTAATGGAGTAGGATGTGGTACTACTCCATAAGCGATATCATATCCCTCCAGAGTTCCAACTAGAGAACCTGAGGCCGAATGATCAAGTCTACCAACCTCCCTTAGGCCAGATAAGCCTCTATGAGGAGTGCTTTCGGGCTGGGTTGGGACTTCCATTTCATCCCTTCTTCGTGGCTCTTCTCTAATTTTTTGAGATATCGCCATGCTCGGTAGTTCCAAACTTATGGTGGCATATCTGTAGTTTCACAATACTATGTGTACTAGCTAAGATTAATCCCAGCATCATACTTTTTTGTTCTTTCTTTACCTTGAAGAGACACCCCATTTCACCTGGGTGGTGGTATGTAACACCTTAAAGGAAGAAGGGTGTTTGCCCGCTGATCCAAGATACTCCTATCACTGTGCATGACTGGAAAGAGCATTTCCTATTTGTCTCTCAGATGTCAGGCGAGGACTAGGGTTTCATCACCTAAGGTGAACCTTGAGAAGATGTGTTGAAAGAGCCTTTGATAGATCAGCATCTGAGGTAGGAGCAAGAAACATTATGCAACTTTAGGGCCATGGTGCTAAAAGAGCTCCTATTAGAACATACCTTGTTTAACATCGGCATCAACCTAACTAATCCTCAAGGTACATATGAGTCACCTGCCTTAGAGCTATGCACAAATTTGATTTATTATCTGGATGTATGCTGATTATTTATTGTGGTTGCATAGATGGACCCATATTTATTGGTGAAGGTGGAGCAGAAGGCTTAGCAAAAGAGGGCGGCAAAGCTACGGGTGGTCGAAGCACTCGCACCAAGATGAGTCTCCCTGTGCGACCAACTTTTGAGTCTAAGAGACCCAAATTTTTGAGCATTGATGACTTCAGAGTTATGATGATTCAGTCAGGGTCAATTTCTCTAACTTTTGATGGAAATCAAAGAAGCCCAACACTCGAAGAATCAATTCTGTGTCTACCAGCCCCTTTAACTGCCAAACCATTCTATGAAGAGGAACCTACCAAGGTAGCTGGGACTTCGGGTACCACACTAGCTGGCCTGAAGCTTGAGGCTTTAGCCTTGAAGGACTACAGGCTAGCCAATGAGCTGATGCAAATGAACTACTAGCACTACCGTGCAAGGAAGTTAGAAAAGGGGCCATGGAGTGTTTTATCTGGGTAAGCCGAAGCTCTTGTAATGCTCTATCTCTTCTAGATGTATATTCATTACATCATTAAGAAAAAGTTTTTTTTTTTAACAACTCACCCATTATCTAAATGGGTATATGAAGAGTGTTGGAACAATCGATACTGCTTTGATACCAATTATTATGCCTACAGCTACTAGGAACCATAGTCATAACCATAGTCATAGATCCGATCTCTTGCGTGAACTTGGATGTTAATCCAGATATATGAAGAAGGGAAAAAATTGATGGTGGCATCTAGAGCTTGGCATTAGAACCAGAGAGAAAAAAGAGAAGAGAGTTAGGAAGAAAAACTATATATTGATTCACTAATTGTAAAGATTAAAATACCTGAATTTATAGACCCTAGGATTTCTGCTATACCACATGAACCCTAATAAATTCAAACACTAGCTGAAAAACTCTTCTAGGCTAACCAAATATATGAAAGCACTCACCGAGCCCATGTAGACCCATGTCTTCCATGCTCTGATCCTCTGGATCTAAACCCAATCCATACATGTGTTAGCCACCTTAAGATCGTATTGGATCAGTTCTTAAGACCCAAAATAGAAAATCCCATCCAAATCTGTTCGCCACCGTTGAGCCTGCTCTATCAGTAGCTAAGCAAGCTTGATTACGTCTTGCTCAAATCCTGTCTTCTATCTGTCTGAGACAGCCAGCTATTAGATATGTGTGCCCTAGAAGCCAGAATTGGCTGACACTTGTTATACACTTCTAAGGGCAAAATTAAAATTTTGACTATAAATAATAAAATAGATTATTTTCTGTCACAATGTGTATTTAGTGTCTAAGATACATCCCTTGAGTTAATAGCAATGATAATTCCTATTTTCAAGTGTTGAAAATTTAAGACATGAATTTTCATTATTAACTCATAAAATGCTCCCGACCGTAGGATTTCATAAGGATGGTGATTGATATGGAATGTTGGTGTAAAATCACTTCTTTATAGTAGATGAGTCTTCAGTTTACGGTGAAGAGACACCAAAATGAGAGTACAGGTACTCGTTAGAGAATGAGGGCACTAAGCATGACCATCTCGGGCAGTCATAAGGAAGTCTACCTTCTCATCAATGATAGCTCGAAGCTACAGTGGTGTGGCTGGTTCTTTAATCTGAGGTGCATTGACAGTTCACCTTGAGGGTGTTATAGTTTGACTACACCATGACTCGATCTCCTAGCCATCCGAAATTCTGAGGTGTATGTTGGCTATAGCATGTTCATTGTAGGAATTGGATTGCATCAAGAGGGAATCTATCTACCTCGGTAGATGAGGAGCAGCCCTATGATGATCATGAGAATCAAGTCCATAAGCCCATGGCCATGGTAGAGTGAAATAATAGAAAGAGTTTCTATTAAGATTTTCACATCGGACTTAAATCGAATGATTAATTCATATGACAGAAATTAGGGTTTGACGAGTTCACCTTAACCCTAATCTGATCGGGGCTCAAGATAGAAGAACTTAATCACACATGTAGCTGCACCAGAGGTTCATTTTCAGTTTTGATGGGTTGCCACCATATACTGCTAGGTGTCACTGGTGGATTTTGGGAGCAATTAGAATGATTTAGATGATCGATCATTCTAGTTGTCTGAATCAGAAAAGTTTTGATCCATTGAAAGATATTTCGATGATGTCGATGATAGAGATCGTGATATATCTTATTACCATATAGAATTAAATCTAATTGGATCATACAAATAAGGGTTTGGATCTAGATATCATCAATTGGACTAACCCAATTCAATTGATTTGAATTAGATTCAATTAGGTTCAAGAAAATTATGCTAGCACATGATTGAGCCTAAAGTTCTCCTTCAATAATCATTAAATGTTGTCTCGACTGAGCCAAATATGTTTAGACATGCTCAAGTACCTTTACTTGATCTAACTAAAGCTTGTCCAGGTCAGAAAAGGATTATCTTAATTTATGAGAAAAATTTGAGACAACACCTGCCATTTTTTGTTACCTGCTAATTCTTGTCTTTTGACTTTGGTCAAACATTGACCTTTGATACTTAGACATCTGCCCATGTGTCATGTACTCATAGAAGAGTAGATGGAGGTTTGTCCCCCTACTAGAAAGAGGAGAGGAGGGGGTGCATGCCTAGGGAGGCATGCGCCCAAGGATAATGACGTCTGGAGTCCCATATAGATGGGACTCTAGGTTGCTTCATGGAAAAAACTTAGGTGGCGCCTAAGATTCTACTTTGACCAGTCTTGGTGCCACCTAAGGATGTCAGGGAGGGGCTCTCATCTGATTGAATTTGGTGATTTCATCCTATCAATCAGATTTAGATCTGATTGCACGAAGAAACATGATTGATCGGTATGGCACTGCATGGTGCTGGAGGGTCTATATAAACCCTGACTGTGCCTAGGTTTAAAGAGGTTCTCCCCTTGCCCACACTACATAGCCATCTCCCTCTCTCCTCCATGCTTACCTCTGATCCTCTCTTTCCTCTCCACAGGCAAGAGAAAGGCAATAAGAAAGGAAGAAAGCAGCACCGCTACAAGAGACGATATGCTGATCTTCGAAAAGTTATTTTGAAGATCCTTCAAAATTAGATCCAGATCTGAATTTTTGAAAAAAAGATTAAGAAGGAGAAGATCTCCAGATCCTAGCCCAAGTGGATACCGGTAGAGGCCAGGCACTTGCGTGGCTAGATCCAGAACCTTCCGCTAATCAGCAGGATCATCACAAGGATAATAGGATTACCCAAGATCAAGGTATAAATTAAATTTGATTTAATTTAATTTAATTTTATTTATTAAATTTAATAAATTAGATCTAAAAATATCTATATCTGATTTAGATCTAAAAAAATTTTTTTTTAAAAATATTTCTCTTGATCTGATCAGATCTGAACGAACCTGATCCGAAAAATCAGGATTTTTTCCTTCAACTGGTATCAGAGCCAAGGTTCTAAAATAATTTAGATCTAATTTTAAATTTATTTTAATTAATAAATTAAGATAATTTTAGATATCACATGAGATGTGATCAGATCTAAAATCAAAAAAAAATTAAAAAAATTAAATAATTTAGGATCTAAGATTTAAAGATGCATGACTAGTTCTAGAAATAGAATAGTTCTATAGAATAGTCTTGCATGTTCATAATTTAATTTAATTAAATTATAATTTTAGATCTATTTATTTACTATTTTTTGATATTATAATATTATAATAACATCTAAAAAATAGTAAATAAAAATTATTTAATTTTAAATATCATATGAGATATGATTGATGCATGTCTAGACTAGTTGTAGAATAGTTCTACATAATTATCTAGATTAGAATTTATTTTGATTAGATCAATTTAAATCTAATTTTTTAGATTATTATGAGATAATTTAGATCTAAAAATATGCATGATTCGATACATGAGATGTATGCAAAATATGCCATGATTAGATCTAATTTTATATATGAGATATATGATATAGATCTAAAACTAGTTTTTTTGTAGTATTTATATTTTTGATTAAGGCGTTCCTCTTGGCCGTCCGATCATAAGAATGAAGAAGGGTTTAAAGGCCCTCTCCTTCCCATTCGATGGGGTGTTCTTATGATGTGTAGGGGTGCTGCGCATTCGTCCTTAATCAGAAATCCAAAAACTTACTTTCTGCAAAACCCTAGATCCTGAAACCCTAGGATTTATTGTGCATATTTTATTTATGAACCCTACTTAATTAAGAATTAAGATTATGAAATATTAATTAGGTCTAAAATTGAGAATTTTAGATCTAAGACATATTCATAATACTGGGTTCGGGCTTGGGTAGCTCAATTAGGTCTAAGCGGTTGATCAAACCGAATCAAGAGTTGGTTAGATGGGATCAACAATGCTTAAATTGACCAGCCTAATAGGATTAAGTCTGGGTCAAGATCGAGTCACGATCATCGATCAAGCAAGACCTAATTAGGCTCAGAGGTTAGAGTCTGGATTGTAGGCTAACCCAATTGGTTCTGGCTCAACAATTTGGTGTCTAAGGTAAGTTTGGCACATACGACCGACTGATTTTTAATTGGAAGCTACTCGACCTGAATGCATTCTTGTACGAGTTAATGGCATATTCCTTCCACCGATCTCACTTACCTGGCCATATCTGTTGACACAGTTCTGATCTGAGGTGGTCAATAATCCGAGCTAACCCATGCCACTAGGTTAGTCATAATTGTTATGACTATGATCAAGTCTAGTTTAATGAGACCTGAATCAATTCTCCCTAAGAAAAGATTAAGTCTGAGGTCTTCCACCATTGTAGATGTGCGGGCCCTTCCCGGGTTGATTGTTCTCGACTGGATACAGTGGCTCAGTTGCACCGAAAAGATGCAACCATGTCTATTAGGCATTGGATGCTATGGGCTGGAGGATGAGTTGGGCTCAATATTTTGGATACGGTGAGAGACTCAATTAGGAATCCCAGTCTATGCAAATGGTGGGTCTGACTTAACTAAGGAGTGGATCAATATTTCGGATACGGTGAGATTCATGAATTAGAGACCAAGTTTGGGTGCACCATGATTAGAGAATCATTGAACAAGAGTTGTTCACTCATTGGCTAACCCATCACCAATAACTGTTAGGTGAGGTGATGAGTCAGTTGGTGAGACCGCACCACCCACTAGAAATCATTAATCATGGAGATTTTTGCATCTCTACAGAGGGAGTGTAGGGATCCGAGAAAATAGTGGGAGCTAATTTGTTTAAAAATAAAATTCCTAAATAAATTGGTCAAGTCATAATTACAGTATCTAACTAGAATCTTTGACTCTCTACAGAAAAATGTCTGCGTCCAACCCATTAGGCACGTATCCTGGACACACATAGACTGACCGGACCCAATTATAAAGATTGGCTCAGGAACTACAAAATTATTTTGGGTTTCGAGAAGTTAACCCATGTATTGGACCAGGACCCTCCCACCTTACCAGCCCGTCCATCCACTTGAACAGAGAGCGTCTCTGAAAAAATGGATAGACGAAGATAATAAGGCCAGATATTACATGTTGGGCTCGATGTCTGATGAGCTCCAGCGCCAACATGAAGATATCGGGACTGCTCGCCAAATGTTGGCTCACCTGCAGGAGATGTTTGGTGAACAGAGTCGCGCAGCCAAATATCAAGTCACGAAATGACTTTTTAAGGCTAAGATGCGTGATGGGCAGTCAGTCCAAGATCACTGTCTGATGATGATGATCAAGGACATGGAAGAGCTTGAGAAGCTCGGTGTGAAGTTAGACTTGGATCTGCAGAATGATATTATTCTGCAATCCTTGACTGATGCATATGGGCAATTCATCATGAATTACCACATGCATAAACTTCAAAATTCCTTGGCCGAGCCGAATTAATGAATATGCTGGTTACCGCTGAGCTTTCTATGAAAGGTTCTAAAGGCTCAGTTCTTGCTATGGAACGGACTTCTTCCAAAAGAAAGTCTTATGGAAAGAAAAAGAAGTCTGTGAAAAAGCAAAAGGTGGAAGGAGGAAAGAAGAAGAAGGCAGAGCCGAAGAAGAAGGCCGATGTCAAAGGAAAGTGTTTCCATTGCAACAGCGACGGCCATTGGAAGCGGAACTGCCCTACTTACCTGGCCACCCTGAAGAACAAGAAGGAAGGTCCTTCTGGAGGTATGCTCGTTATTGAGTCTAACCTTACGGTTTCTTCTGCATCCAGTTGGGTGCTTGACTCTGGTTCTAGTGCTCATCTGTGCACTTCCATGCAGGGTCTTGAGGATAGCAGGAGGCTGAGGGATGGAGACATGATCCTACGCATCGGTAATGGAGCAAGAGTTGCTGCAGTAGCCGTGGTGGAACATACCCTCTTCGATTACCATCTGGTTTAGACTTAGTTTTGAAAGACTGTTATTATGTGCCTGCAGCTAGCAGGAATTTGATTTCTGTTTCATGCTTAGCACAAGAAGGCTATGTGATTACCTTCTTTAAGGACCATTGTAACATTCTTTATGAAAGAAATAAAATTGCAAATGGTTTCCTTATTAATGGTCTTTATCAGCTACATATTGATGTACCTATTCTAACTATCGAGCAAAACGTGAATGCCAAACGACCTAGGGATAGTCCAAATGATAGATATCTATGGCACCTGAGATTAGGTCATATAGCAGAAGATAGGATCAACAAATTGGAGAAAAATGGGCTATTGAGTCCATTGACTTTCCGAGTCATATCCAACTTGTGAATCTTGTCTTCAAGGCAAAATGACTAAACTCCCTTTTGTTGGACATGGGGAAAGGGCCACAGATCTCCTTGCCCTAGTACATACTGATGTGTGCGGCCCATTTGATGTGCCGGCTAGAGGCAATTTTGTCTACTTCATTACCTTTACCGATGATCTGTCTAGGTATGGGTATGTGTATCTTATGAGACACAAGTCTGAAGCTTTTGAAAAGTTCAAAGAATTCAGACATGAAGTAGAAAAACAAACTGAAAAACCCATTAAGGTTCTTCGATCAGATCGAGGAGGTGAATACCTTAGCCGAAAATTCCTAGACTATCTCAAGGAAAAATGGCATAGTCTCTCAATGGACTCCACCAGGAACACCTCAACTCAACGGGGTTTCAGAATGGAGAAATCGGACTCTATTGGATATGGTTCGATCCATGATGAGCTTCACAGACCTCCCTGATTTTCTTTGGGGACACTCATTGTTAACTTCAATTTATCTACTGAATAGGGTTCCCTCTAAAACCGTTCCTACCACACCGTATGAGATATGGCACGGTAAGAAACCAAGTCTGAGTCATCTCAGAATTTGGGGTTGTCCGGCTCATGTCAAAAGACAACAAGCGGACAAGTTAGAGTTTAGGTCCTTTAGAGCTCGATTCATAGGATATCCTAAAGAGTCATTAGGATACTATTTCTACATTCCAGAAGACCACAATGTGATTGTGAGTCGACATGCCATCTTTCTTGAAAAATAGTTTATTCAAGATAGCGGCATTGGAAAGCAGATTAAGCTTGATGAGAAAGTCTCACAAGTACAACGAGCTAAGGACCAATTGGAACCAAATCAGGTTGAGCCAATAAGAACACTACCTCCTCCACCTCGTAGATCGGAAAGAGTTTTCCGTCCCCCTGAAAGATACTTAGGTATTATTTCAGAGGAAGTAGAGAAAATGTTCCTCGTAGGTAATGGTGCTCATGGTGATGATCCCAAAACCTACAACGAGGCGATATCAGATATCGACTCCGAGAAATGGCTAGAGGCAATGCAGTCAGAAATTGACTCGATGCACTCAAACCAAGTCTGGACCTTGGTAGATCCACCAGAAGGTATAGTACCTATTGGGTGTAAATGGATCTTCAAGAGAAAGATTGGTGCAGATGGGAATGTGGAGACATTCAAGGCTAGACTAGTGGCAAAAGGTTATAGTCAACTGAAGGCATTGACTATCAGGATACCTTTTCCCCAGTAGGCTATGCTAAAATCCATCCGCACATTGCTTGCCGTTGCAGCCTATTTCGATTATGAAATATGGCAAATGGACGTGAAAATGGCATTCTTAAATGGATATCTTGAGGAAGATATCTATATGGAACAGCCGCTAGGTTTCACATCCAGTGATACTGATCACAAGGTTTGCAAGCTGCAAAGGTCCATATATGGACTTAAGCAAGCATCTCGGAGCTGGAACACTCATTTCAATGATGTGATCAAAATAGTTTGGTTTCATCAAAAATGAAGAGGAACCATGTGTCTTTCAAAAAGGTCAGTGGGAGCGCTGTTGTCTTCCTCGTATTGTACGTGGATGACATCCTCCTTATTGGGAATGATATTCCCATGTTGACATAGTCAAAATATGGTTGTCCAAGGAATTCTCCATGAAAGACCTAGGTGAAGCATCCTTTATTCTAGGAATTAAGGTCTATAGGGATAGACCGAATAGGATGCTAGGACTTTCACAGAAGATGTACATAGAGGAAAGTACTAAAGAGGTTTAGTATGGAAAACTCTAAGAGGGGATTAATACCCTTCAGACATGGTATTCATCTTTCCAAGAAGATGTGCCCTAGCACACCTGAGGAAATAGAACGCATGAGCAAGATCCCTTATGCTTCTGCAATAGGGAGCCTCATGTATGCCATGCTATGTACACGACCTGATATAGCCCATGCTGTGAGTGTCACAAGCAGATATCAGTCAAATCCAGGTGAAGAACACTGGACTTCTGTGAAATGTATCCTTAAGTACTTGAGAAGAACTAAGGATATGATGTTGGTCTTTGGTAATGGAGAACTCCAAGTCCAGGGATACACAGACTCGGATTTCATGTCCGATATAGATGATCGAAAGTCGACATCTGGGAGTCTGTTTGTGTGCAATGGTGGTGCTGTCAGCTGGAAGAGTTTCCAAGCAAACTGTGATAGCAGATTCCACCATGGAAGCAGAATATATCGCTGCATCAGAGGCTGCGAAGGAAGCATTCTGGTACAAGAAGTTTGCTGCAGAAATTGGAGTAATGCCATCAGATGCCATTCCTCTATACTGCGACAACAATGGCGCCATAGCCCTTGCTAAGGAGCCGAGGTCTCACCAGAAATCCAAGCACATTGAGCGGCGATACCACCTCATCCGCGATTACCTCGAGAAGGGTTACGTCGAGGTCAAGAGAGTCAACTCCACAGATAATGTGGCAGACCCACTTACAAAGCCGTTGGGCCAGCAGAAGATCGAAGCCCACCTTGAGAAGATGGGACTTAGACTTGTAGCCAATTGGCTTTAGGACAAGTGGGAGATTGTTAGATATATGTGCCCTAGAAGCCAGAATTGGCTGACACTTGTAATACACTTCTAGGGGCAAAATTATAATTTTGACTATAAATCAATAAAATGGGTTATTTTCTATCACATATGTGTATTTAGTGTCTGTGATACATCCTTTGAGTTAATGGTAATGATAATTCATATTTTCAAGAGTTGAAAATTTAAGACATGAATAATCATTATTAACTCATAAAATGCTCCCGACCATAGGATCATCACGAGGATGGTGATTGATCCGAAGGTTGGTGTACAATCGCTTCTCTTTAGTAGATGAGTCTTGAGTCTACGGTGTGGAGACACCAGGAGCGAGAGTACAGGTACTCGTTAGAGAACGAGGGCACTGAGCGTGACCACCTCGAGTAGTCATTAGGGAAGTCTACCTTCTCGTCAATGACTGACTCGATGCTGCAGTAGTGTGTCTGGTTCTTTGACCTGAGGTGCATCGGCAGTTCACCTTGAGGGTGTTATAGTTTGACTACACCATTACTCGGTCTCCTAGCCATATGGAATCCCTGAGGTGTATGTTGGCTATAGCATGTTCATTGTAGGAACTGGATTGCATCAAGATGGAATCTATCTACCTCGGTGGTAGAGGAGCAGCCCTATGATGATCATGAGAATCAAGTCCAGAAGCCCATGGCCATGGCAGAGTGAAATAATAGAAAGAGTTTCTATTTAGATTTTCACATCGGACTTGAATCGAATGATTACATCATATGACAGAAACTAGGGTTTGACGAGTTCACCTTAACCCTAATCTGATCGGGGCTCAAGATAGAAGAACTTAATCACACAGGTAGCTGCACCAAGAGGTTCGCATTCAGCTCTGATGGGTTGCCACCATATACTGCTAGGTGTCACTGGTGGATTTTGGGAGCAATTAGAATGATTTAGATGATCGATCATTCTAGCTGTCTGAATCAGAAAGAGTTCTGATCCATCGGAAAGGAGTTTCGATGATGTCGATGATAGAGATCATGACATATCCCATTACCATACAGAACTGAACCTAACTGGGTCACACAAATAAGGGTTTGAATCTGGTGATCATCAATTGACTGATCCAGTTCAATTGATCTGAATGAGATTCAATTAGGTTCAAGGAAATCGTGCTAGCACTCGATTGAACCTAACGTTCTTCTTTTAATATCATAAATAGTTATCCTGACTGAGCCAAATGTGTTTAGTCTTACTCAGATACCTTAACTTGGTCTGACTGGAGCTTGTCCAGGTCAGAAAAAGGTTGTCTTAATTTATGAGATAAATTTGAGACAACACCTACCATTTTTCGTCACCTGCTAATTCTTATCTTTTGAATTTGGTCAGACGTTGACCTTTGATAGTTAGACATCTACCCATATGTCATGCACTCATAGGAGAGCAGATGAAGGTTTGTCCCCCTATTAGAAAGAGCAAAGGAAGGGATGTATGGCTCCTTAGGCATGCGCCCAAGGATAATGATGCCTGGAGTCCCATACAGATGGGACTCTTGGTTACTTCATGGAATAAACTTAGGTGGCGCCTAAGACTTTACTTTGACCAGTCTTGGTGCCACCTAAGGATGTTGGAGAGGGGTTCTCATCTAATTGGTTCAAGTGATGTCATTCCACTAATTAGATTTAGATCTAATTATACGAAGAAATGTGATTGGCCGAGATGATGTGGCACTATATGGCACAGTAGGATCTATATAAATCCTAACTGCGCCTAGGTTTAAAGTGGTTCTCCCCTTGCCCATGCCACATAACCATCTCTCTCTCTCCTCTATGCCTACCTCTGATCCTCTCTCTTTTCTCCATGACCAAGGGGCTTTGGGCTTCAGTTTGATGCGATCCAAGTAAGAGAAAGGTGATAAGAAAGGAAGAAGGCAGCATTGCTACAAGAGATGACATTGGATCATCAAAAATTATTTTGAAGACCTTCAAAATTAGATCCAGATCTATTCTTTGGAGGAAAGATTGAGAAGGAGGAGATATCCAAATCCTATCCGAGTGAATATCGGTAGAGGCCAGGCAATTGCGTGGCTACATCCAAAGCCTCAGGCAATCAATAGGATCATCATAGGATAATAAGATTATCCAAGAATAAGATATAAATTAAATCTATTTTATTTTATTTTATTAGATTCATCATATCAGATCTGGAAAGTATCAAATCTGATTTAGATCTAAAAAAGTTTTTTTGAAACATTCCTCTTGGTCAAATCAGATTTAAGCGAACCTGACCCAAGAAATAGGATTTTTTTCTTCACCGGCTCGACTGCATCTCAAGCTTGCTTGATCTCAGTCCGAGTCGGCTCAACTACGTATTCGAGCTAGCCCACTTGTGTATCAGCCCCTTATCTTGGCTGATTCTTCTCCTGGTTTTGGTTCTTTGCTTCATCTTGTGTCCCAGATCTTTGGAGCACCTATCAAATCTCTCAAGATCCTCAAACTTGAACCTCGAGCCCGTGCAGGGCTACACGTCACCTTCATCCTAGGATAACTCTTGTCCTAGCCCTAGGACTCACACCCATCCTAGTCTCTTGGAACCAACCACCTAGCTCCTCTTGTGGCCTCCCAAGGCTTGGGAGCACCAATTGTTAGCATTAGTGGTGCTCCCAAGTCTTGAGAGGCTATTGGAGGAGTTAGGGTGTTGGCTTTGGGAGACTAGGATAGGTATGGTCCTGGTTTGTGAGTCTCATGGAGGCTACTCAGAGTTTGGACTAGGTTTGGGTCCATGGAATTGAGTGCATGATCAGATCATGAGTATACATGGATTTGGGTGAGTGCAATCGAACTAGATTAGCCTAGAAAGCTTTTTACGGATTAGGATTTTGGTCCATGTATAGGTATATATACATGTATATTGTAAACCCTAGGTAGTAAGAAAGAAAACTATTTTCTCCCACATCTCCTCTTCTCTCTAGTTTCTTCACATGCCAAGGTGCCTTAGGGGGCGTGCCTCCAAGCTTGGAGGAAGGAGGTACGCCCCACTCTTCCTTCAGTCTCAACAACATCAATGGATCCTTGCACAACAATTGGTATCAGAGCTATCTTGACAAGGAGACATGAAGATCAAGATCCAACACAAAAATAGAGATTCGGGATATGGGTGAAGGAAGAACAGATCCAGTAAGAAAAGATTCCATGGAAGAACAAAAAAAATGTTTTTGGGAGGTCGGTAGAGCCCTCCTTTCTTCCTCCCAATTGGCGGCGGCTGGTGATTGGCCATCAATCCCGAGCTTAGCGGTCAATAATCAGCAAATCAATGCATGGAGGCAGTTTCCAATGACTAGGTGGCCAATTGCGATGTGCAGAGGAGGATTCTATAGGCAATTAGTGGTGGCACTCACGGGCAAGACATGGGAGATACGAAGACCGGGTGGCACCGCTGTCTTCTTCTCTAGGGAGGAACGTCACAGGCAACGATGTTGACTCTGACGGTGATGCACGGCAGCATGCGTGCCTGCAAGCAGTGGTGACCAAGCCGACGGTAGGGCGATGGGGAACCCATGGAGAGGATTCTCCACTTCAAGAAGCACCTCATTGTGTTGGAGCAGGCTTTAGTAAAGGAGGCTAGCAAGATCGTGCAGGTGATGGGTTCTGGTGGCTGCAAGTGCCATAATGGCATCAGATCCGATGGTGGTGACTCACGTGCAAGCAGCATAGAACCAACCAAGGGAGCATGGATCCAATGATGGAGTGCAGATCGGTGGTGGCCGCACCCAGATCCTGGTGGTGGCACATGGATTTGAGCTGATGAGATGGCATAAGGGCACCCTCTTCCTTAGAATGCATGGATCTGGCACAGTGGAGCATGGATCTGGTGAGGTGACACCCAGATCTGGCAATGGCATGCAGATCCCTAAGCCAATGGTGATGGCGCGCGAATGTTCGATAGTGGACACACCCAGATCTAGCTGTGGTCGCATGGGTGGAGGTTGGTCGGTGGTGTTCATGAAGGTGACAAGTGGTTCGATTCTATTTTTGGATGGGATGAAGATGGAAGGAAGGAGCTTGGAAGATTCCAGCAGTAAAGAAGAAAAAGGAAATAAAAAAAACTATGAGTTTTTTTTTTTGATTTTCTCCCTATTGTTTGTGCTATTCTTCTGGATGTAGCTTTGGGTGCTGGTGATTTTATTTGACATGTTAGAGAAGAGATCACTCAAGAGCTTGGGGTCAAGATGGAGCTGAAGAAGCAACTATTAAGATTGGGAAAGTAGTTGGGATGTATTTAGCGGTATGATCGATTGGGGCCTTGAGGATGATGGAGATGGATGATCCATTGAGATCTAGCAAGTTAGAGCTGGGCAGCTGTAGAGCGGTGTAGAGACCTGGCAAGGAGCATTGGAGTGCTGTAGTAGCGCTATCCTGGAGGCACAGGGGCTGAGAGAGGCTCGGTGGTGCAATAGCCAGGGAAGGTATCTTAGTAGAGAGTGTCAACAGCATCTCAGAAAAATCAAAAGCAGATCTCAGGAAGAGCCAGGAGGTCTTAGGCAGTCGAAAGTATCCTAGATCAGATTTCTTCTACTGGAGCATCAGGGAGAGTCACAGTTCAGGTGAAGGATGATTTGTGTACAGCAAGAAAGGACCCAAATACCTATGAGAAAGCAGTGTTGAGCTGAGTTAGGAAGTACTGGAGTGCTGTAGTACTGCTTCCCTAGAGGCACGGGGTTGAGAGAGGCTCAATAGTGCAGTAGTCGAGGGAGGTATCTCAGTAGAGAGTGTTAAGAGGCATCTCAGGGAGACTAGAAGTAGGTCTCAAGGAGAGCTAGGGAGTCTTAAGAGCCTCGGGATGAGATAGGTGGATCTGAGCCCTAGATAGGGTTTGAGCTATAGTTTCTTCGGGTGCAACTGAAGTGATTGCTGGTGCAGGGGTAGAAGAGGAGAAGGCTAGGATGGAATTTTCTATGGTTCAGTCGCTAGATTCAGAAGATCTAGATGAGCTCTTAGGTTTTGAAGGTGTCCACGGGTTGTGGAGGTATCCAAGATGGCTTCGAAAAGGGCCACGGATTGTGGATGGTTCGAAAGAGCAGTGATGGTGATTGAGGTTCAATGGCAGGCTCTGCAGTGCAGCATTGAGTGGTTGGCCTCGGATGACTTGGTGATAGAGTCAGATTCTTCTACGTCATCAGATGGACTTTGGATCAAGTGGAGCTCTAGAGTGGTGGCTTCATAGGTGGAGCTCTAGAGAGGTGGCTTCATAGGTGGAGCTCTAGAGTAGTGACTTCATAGGTGGAGAGAAAATTTAGCATGAGTTTAGAGTGGAGGGATGTAGGAGGATCGATATTCTAGCACCAGTGCCGATGATGCACAATTTCAGATAGAGCGGTATGTGTAGGTGGATAGACGTAGTTCTAAGAAGATCGTGTCAGATGGTATAGCATGTGCTGGTATAGGGATGCTATAGGTTCTCCAGAAAAGTCTAGAAAAAGTGATGTAGCTACCAAGCAGAAGAGATCCTACAATTTCAGGATGGTGCGAAGAAGTAAGCTAAGATCTTCAGCTATGGAGGCGGTTATCCCAAAGGCCTCCAAGGATGCACAACAGCTGAAGAGGATTGACGGAGGTGATGTTTGCACAAGGAGCTATCAAGGTGCATAGTGACAGTAGGATCATGCAGGAGGGCATTGCCAAGGGTTTTGCCAAGGCTTGGAGGCACCAAGGTGGGGATTGTTTGGATTAGTGATGCTCTTAAGCCTTGGGAGGCCACTGGAGGAGTCAGGATGTTAGTTTCGGGAGACTAAGACAGGTGTGGTCCTAGGGCTAGGATCGGTTTGGTTCTAGGATGGAGGTTCAACCATCCACAGTTATGAGGCCTTGGTTTGTAGGTCTCATGGGGGCTACTAAGAGTTTGGACTAGGTTTGGGTCTATGGGATAGAGTGCATAATCAGACCACAGGTGTACATGGATTTGGGGGAGTGCATTTAGACTGGATTATCTTAGGGAGTTTTTTATGGGTTAGGATTTTGGTCCATGTATAGATATATATATACATGTATATTGTAAACCCTAGGTAGTAAGAAAGAGAGAACCATTTTTTGCCACATCTCTCCTTCTCTGTATTTTCTTCACATGCCAAGGTGTCCTAGGGGGCATGCCTCCAAGCTTGGAGGAAGGAGGTGTGCCCCACTCTTCCTTCAGCCTCAACAATGTCAATGGATCCTTGCACAACAGAGAGCTCTAGTGAGCTTTCAGCAGAGGCAAAAGAGCATCAAGCCGATGCCATAACACTCAAGGTGGTGAAAGACAAGGCCATAAAGGAGGCTGGAGAAGCCTCCATGAGAGCTGACGGTACTGAGAGAAGGGTTGAAGATGTTGAAGCTGCCCTAAGAGGAGTTATAGAGGAGAACTCTAGGCTGCTAGGCATCCAAGAAGCTCAGGTAGCAAGAATTAAAGAGCTTGAAGCTCTATTAGAAAAGAACAAAGTTGTGATCGAGGCATACGTCAAGGCTGCTACCTCAAAGGTAGTCGAGGACTTTTGGGCATCTGAGGAATATCATGAAGAAATAATTGAATTTGCCATGGAAGCTTACAATAGTGGGAATTAGCTAGTTTGGGACAAAGTTGTTGCTCAGTATCCAGAACTAAATCTGGACTTTTTGGATGAGGCCTGGGAACCACTGATAGTTGATGCACCTAAAACAAGCACCACTGTGCTAAATGTTGCCTCTTAGATTTTTCATTCTTCTCCTTAGTGCACTTAAAATCCTTCGAGGTCATTGTAAAAATTTAGAAAAGATGAATGAAATTCATATTTCTTCATATTGTTATCTTTTTCTATTATTCCCGATGGGTTAGGTTTGCATGTTTCTTTTAGGAGTGCAAGGACTAGCCTTGACCCAAGGAAATTTAGAACCATCATGATGGAAGGGACCTCTAATTCAATTCCAATCTTAGAAATTTAAATATCTTGGGGATCTCGTGTTGGAAAACATTCAGGATTTTATGCATGAATTTTGAAACTTTTTTTGAAATTCGATATAGCGGAAGATATAAATTAAACTATTTAATCTAATCATGCATATGATCTAATCACTAAATCCTACATCAAGGATCTATGATATATCATGATACAATAATAAATCTAAAAAATAAATAGAGATTGGTATTGATCATATCAATACCCTAGAACTAGAATAGTTCTAGAAAACCTAGATTGCATCTAGATCAGAAAAAAGATCAGATCTCTTACCTTTGCATAGGTTGAGAACATTGTAGCTGGTAACCAATATTGTCCTTGTTGCTTGAAGCCAGACAGCATGTCCGGCCTCTACAGATTATCCACACAAAGTTGCTACTTTGATCGGAGGTTCATGGAACAAAGATCCACTCGAAGTGCTAACTTCTCATGGATCTCCCCTAATGGTCGATTTAAAAAAAATTCTTCAAATCTCTTAGACCCTCCAAGAGATGAAAAATTAGAAGATTGAAGAAGAAGTCTAACCCTTGGATCTCCCAAAAAATATGAAAGGAAAGGGCTCAAGAAAAAAATATCAAGAGAAGACCCATCTTCTCTTTTAGGACATCAACTATTGATGTCCAAATGGATCTTCATGCCAAGACAAGAGGAGACCTTCTCCTCTAGGATTTTTCATGCCCTTTTCTCTCTTTCTCTTTGATTTTTTTGCCATGGAATCATACAAGAGATGGACAAGAAGAAGCTCTCAAGGAGAACCTAAGAGAAGACCTTCTTCTCTTCTCCTTGTCTCAATAGGACATCATCCATATGATATCCAAAATAAACCAACGCCTCCAAGAAGCAAGGTGCCTCATACCCCCATGCCATCTCCACCTTTTTCTCAAGTTTTTTTCATGGAAAATCCTAGGAGTTTTATGCCAACATCCTATTAAATAGGAGGCGCCCATAACCAATCAAGACTAGGTCAAAAGACCTAGTCAAAGAAGGACTTATATGGATGTGTCCAACTCTTGGATGCCTCCTTATTTTTATGTGAACAATTCATGCCAAATGAAGAGTAGAGAGGGCATGGAACAACCCAAAAATCTAGTACCACAAAAGTAGGGGGCGACATCTAATGGAAAGCCATGGAACAAATTTTCAAAAGAAGAGTTTTAAAATTTAAAACTCTCTCTACTATTTCCTTGTTTGACCAATTCAAACAAGATTCAAAAACCATTAGATAGTGGGCGTGGAGAGCTATCTTAGGTGAGGAAAAATCACATAGACATCAAGAAATAAAACCAAAAGGGGTGTGCGATATTTCTTCTTAGTGGTACAAGGGAAAGGAGGAGTCCTAGTTAGACTAGGACTCATCTATTTAGACTAGGTCAAAATAGTTTTAAAACCAAATGAACTTGGATTATTGCAAACTAAATAAAGAATGATCCTAGTCCAACTAGAAGCCCAATTAAATTAAATTTAATCAAATTTAAATTTAATTTAATTTTTAATCAAATTAAAAATTAGGTGCACTCAAGTCTTAATGGAACAAGGATTTGTTCTCCCTTGCAATTGGCTTATCCAATAAATCAATTGGACTTAACCTAATTAGGTCCAAACCAATACTAATTGAATCTAATTCAATTAGACTTGATCTCAGCCTAATTGCTCCATCAAATTAAGCTAATTAGCTATCCAATTGCTAGTCGATCCTCTTGTAATACTTGCATTTGATCGTGAAGGAGAAACCAGATTTTTCCTACTGCAGGATGCTTCTGATCGGATCAGATTTATAGTAGAATAATTTTTAATTTTTTTTTATGATCTAATCAGATCTAAGAGTTCTTAGATCTAGTTAGATTAATCTAAAATTTAGAAGTAAAATAAAAATAAAAATAGTGATAACAATTATCACCTGATCGAGCAAATCATTTACCTATTGTGATGATCTGACGACTGATCCAAGGTTCTAATTGAGCTGCACACATGCCCAGCCACTATCAGTATCCACTCAAGTCAGATCTAAAAGTCTCATCCATCTAGATCTGATCTCCAAAGATCAGATCTGATGTCTTTCCATTGAGCCTTAAAAATAAATTCCAAAGGCTACGCGTTCGTCTCACGAACACTGTCATCTCTTGCTGATCTTTGCACCAACGAGACTTGATCTTTACTCACAAGATTTGCCCAACTCTTGGGCATGGATAAGAGGGAGAGGATTAGATAAGAAACATGTAGAGATGATGATTTGGATAGGGCTTCACCATAGAGAATTTTCTATATACAACAGCTTGCATAGGGCCCTATTTATAGACCAAACGAAGAGTCCCTTCGCATGTGACTTTGAATAGGTCAAAGCCAACAAGCAGAATGACTCTCCTATGATCTCCACAACCCACACCCTATTTTTTAGATTTTTTTCAAACAAAAATAAAGGGATATGTTATGGAATAATTTTGGATAAGATTAAGTTGGTGCACAACTCTTATCTCCCAAGTGTTTGAACTATTCAAACTTTTGACCCATTCAAACTTGATTTGAATGGGACACCTACATACATATCCATATGGGGTGCATGGCCAAGGGAGAGTGCACCCCTTATTCCTCACATAAATCTCATATGGACGTGCACCCGTAGATAAATTCTATGGGGTGCATGGCATATCTTTTCTTTCCTGCAGACTGGTGAAGAAAAAATCCTGATTTTTGGATCAAGTTTGTTCATATCTGATTTGATCAAAAAAAATATTTCAAAAATTTTTTCTCTTAGATCAAAATTAGATCTAAAATTTTTTAGATCTAATTTTATTGATCTAATAAAATGAAATAAAAAATAAATTAAATCTAATTTAATTTGTACCTTGTTATTGGGTAATCCTATTACCCTATGATGATCCTGTTGTTTGCCTAAGATTTTGGATGTAGCCATGCAATCGTCTGGCCTCTCTCGGTATCCACTTGGATAGGATCTGAAGATCTCTTCCTTCTCAATCTATTTTCCAAAGATCATATCTAGATCTGATCTTAAAGGTCTTCAAAATAGCTCTTGAAGGTCTTCAAAATTGCTTTTGAAGATCTGGTGTCGTCTCTTATAGCAATGCTGCCTTCATCCTTTCTTATCACCTTTCTCTTGCTTGGATTGCACCAAACTGAAGCCCAAAAACCTTTTGGGCAAGGAGAGGAGAGAGAGAATTAGAGGTAGGCATGGAGAAGAGGAGAGAGGGGCTATATGGCATGGGCAAGGGATCGAGCATCGTAATCCTAAGCACAGACAGGGTTTGTAAAGACCCTGCTGCGCCATGCAGTGCCACATCATCCTAGCCAATCATGGCTCTCTGTGCAATAGATCTAAATCTAATTCATGGGATGACATCATCTGACCCAATCAGATTAGAGTCTCTCACAAACTTTCTTAGGTGGTGCCAAGACTGCTCAAAGATGAGTCTTTGGCGCCACCCAAGTTGAATGCATCAAGTAACTGGAGTCCCATCCATATGGGACTCCAAACTCTATCCTCTTTGGCCGCATGCCTCCCTAGGCATGCGCCCCCTCTCTTTCCTTCTTTTAGCAAGGGGACAAAGATCAAAACTCTCTCCTATGGGTGTATGACACATGGACAGATATCTAAGTGTCATAGGTCAATGTTTGACCAAAGTCAAAAGGTAGGATTTAGCAGGTGATGGAAAATGGCAGGTGTTATCTCAAATTTATCTCATAAATTAAGACAACCCTTTTTTGACCTAGACAAGCTCCAGTCAGACCATGTAAAGGTTCCTAAGTGAGCCCAAACACATTTGGCTCAATCGAGACAACTTTTAATGATTGTTGAAGGAGAATATTAGGCTCAATCGTGTGCTAGCATGATTTTCTTGAACCTAATTGAATCTTATTCAAATCAATTGAATTGAGTTAGTTCAATTGATGATATCCAGATCCAAATCCTTATTTATGTGATCCAGTTAGATTTAGTTCTGTATGGTAATGGGATACATCATGTCTATCATCGATGTCATCGAAACATCTTCTGATGGATCAAAACTTTTTCGATTTAGACAACTAGTATGATCGATCATCCAAATCATTCTAATTGCTCCCAAAATCTACCAGTGACACCTAGCAGTATATGGTGGCAACCCATCAAAACTATGAACGAACCACTCAATGCAGTTATCTGTGTTATTAAATTCCTCTATCTTGAGCCCTAATCGGATTAGGGTTAAGGTGATCTCATCAAACCCTAATTTTCGTCATATGAATTAATCATTCGATTCAAGTCCGATGTAAAAATCCTAATAGAAACTCTTTCTATCATTTCACTCTGCCATAGCCATGGGCTTATGGACTTGATTCTCATGATCATCATAGGGTTACTCCTCATCAACTAAGGTAGATAGATCCCCTATTGGTGCAGTCCAATTCCTACAATGAACATGTTATAGCCAACATACACCTCAGGATTTTGAGTGGCTAGGAGATCGAGTTATGGTGTAGTCAAACTATAATACCTTCAAGGTGAACTATTGATGTATCTCAGGTCAAAGAACTAGATGCACCACTGCAGCTTCGAGTCAGTCATCGACGAGAAGGTAGACTTTCTCATGACTGCACGAGATGGTCATGCTCAGTACCCTTGTTCTCTAACGAGTATCTCTACTCTTGCTTCGGTGTCTCTACACTATAGACTCAAGACTCATCTATCCTAAAGAAGTGATCGTACACCAACCTTCTGGATCAATCACAATCCTCATGATGATCCTACGGTCGGAAGCATTTTATTAGTTAATAATGAAAATTCGTGTCTTAAATTTTCAACTCTTTAAAATATGAACTACCATTACCATTAACTCAAGGGATGTATCACCGACACTTTTAAATACACACTATGATAGAAAATAACTCATTTTATTATTTATAGTCAAAATTATAATTTTGCCCGTAGATGTGTATTACAAGTGTCAGCCAATTTTGGCTTCTAGGGCACACATATCTAACAAACTCCCACTTGATCTAAAGCCAATTGGTTACAAATCTAAGTCTCATCTTCTCATGGTGGGCTTCGATCTTCTACTGGCCCAATGGCTTTGTGAGTGGGTATGCCACATTATTTACGGAGTCAACTCTCTTGACCTCGATGTAACCTTCCTCGAGGTAATCGCAGATGAGATGGTATTGCCGCTCGATGTGCTTAGATTTTTGGTGAGACCTCAACTCCTTAGCTTGGGCTATGCTGCCATTATTGTCGCAGTATAGAGGAATGGCATCCCATGGCATCACTCTGATCTCTATGGCAAATTTTTTGTACCAAAATGCCTCCTTCACAGCTTCTGATGCAGCGATGTACTCAGCTTCCATGATGAAATCTGCTATCACTGTCTGCTTGAAACTCTTTCAACTACAGCACCACCATTACATACAAACAGACTCGTAGATGTCGACTTTTGATCATTTATATCAGACATAAAATTTGAATCTATATACCCCTAGACTTGGTGTTCTCCGTCACCAAATACCAATAATATATCCTTAGTTCTTCTCAAGTACTTAAGAATACATTTCACAGAAGTCTAGTATTCTTCATCTGGATTTGATTGATATCTACTCGTGACACTCACAGCATGGGCAATATGAGGCCATGTACATAATATGGCATACATGAGGCTCCCTATTGCTGAAGCATAAGTGATCTTGCTCATGCATTCTATCTCCTCAGGTGTGCTAGGGCACATTTTCTTGGAGAGATGAATGCCATGTCTAAAAGATACCAAACCCCTCTTGGAGTTTTTCATGCTAAACTTTTTTAGCACTTTATCTATGTACATCTTCTGTGAAAGACCTAGCACCCTATTTGGTCTATCTCTATAGACCTTAATTCCTAGAATGAAGGATGCTTCTCGTAGGTCTTTCATGGAGAATTCTTTGGATAACCACATTTTAATTATGATCAACATGGAAATATCATTGTCAATAAGAAGGATATCAACCACGTACAATACGAGGAAGACAATAGCACTCCCACTGATTTTTTTGATGACACATGGTTTCTCCTCATTTTTGATGAAATCAAATAATTTGATCACATCATTATAATGAGTTTTCCAGCTCCGAGATGCTTGCTTAAGTCCATATATAGACCTTTGCAGCTTGCATACTTTGTGATTAGTATCACTGGATGTGAAATCTAGCGGCTATTCCATATAGATATCTTCCTTAAGGTATCCATTTAAGAATATCATTTTCACATCTATTTATCATATTTCATAATCAAAATAGGCTGCAATAGCAAATAATGTGCGGATGGATTTTAACATAACTATTGGCAAAAAGGTATCCTGATAGTCAATGCCTTCATGCTGACTATACCCTTTTGCCACTAATCTAGCTTTGAATATCTCTACATTCCCATATACACAAATTTTTCTCTTCTAGATCTATTTACCCCCAATAGGTACTATACCTTCTGGTGGATCTACCAAGGTTCAAACTTAATTTGAGTGCATCGAGTCAATTTCTGACTTCTTTGCCTCTAACCATTTCTTAGAGTCGATATCCGATATTGCCTCATCATAGGTTTTGGGATCATCATCATGAACCCCATTACCTATAAGGAATATTTTTTCTATTTTCTCTAAAATAGTACTTAAGTACCTCTTAGGAGGATGGAAAATCTTTTTCGATCTACGAGGTGGAGGAGGTAGTGATTGTATTGCCTCAACTTGATTTGGTTCCATGTGGTTCTTAGCTTGTTGCTCTTGTGAGATTTTCTCTTCGAGCTTGATCTGCTTTCCAATGCTGCTATCTTATAAACTATTTTTCAAGAACGATAGTTTGTTAACTCACAATCATATTATGATCTTCTGGAATGTAGAAATAATATCCTAATGACTCTTTAGGAAATCCTATAAATCAAGCTCTAAAGGATTTGAAGTCTAACTTGTCCGCTTGTTGTCTTTTGACATGAGTCGAACAACCCCAAATTTAAGATGACTCTGACTTGATTTCTTACCATGCCATATCTCATATGGTGTGGTACGAATGGTTTTAGAGAGAATCCTATTCAGTATATATATAGCAGTTAACAGACTATGACCTCAAAAAAATTAGAAAGATCTGTGAAGCTCATCATGGATCGGACCATATCTAATAGGGTTCGGTTCCTCCATTCTAAGTCCCCATTGAGTTAAGATGTTCTAGGTGGAGTCCATTGAGAGATTATGTCATTTTGCTTGAGATAGTTCAAAAATTTTCGACTAAGGTATTCACCGCCTCGATCTGATCGAAGAATCTTAATAGATTTTTCAGTTTTCTTTTCGACGTCATGTTTGAATTTCTTGAACTTTTCAAAAGCTTCAGACTTGTGTCTCATAAGATATACATACCCATACCGAGATAAATCATCGATAAAAGTTATGAAGTAGACAAAGTTGCCTCTAGCTGGCATATTAAATGGATTGCACACATCAGTATGTACTAGGGCAAGTAGATTCGTGGCCCTTTCCTCATGTCCTACAAAAGGGAGCTTAGTCATTTTGCCATGAAGATAAGTGATGCGTGCTAATCTATAGCTATGGCAAGTGCACCAGTCGATTAAGTAATAAAGTAAATGAGTAGAGTATCGTCCCTAGAGGATTGAAAAATAAGTACTGAGAAAGCTCTTTCCTATGCTTTATTTAGAAGATCGATTCATGAGAATAAGAAATTAAAGAACAAAATAAAGAAATAATTAAAAATTTCAAGGAAATAGAGAGAGTGTGTAATTATTAGGGTTTTAAATTTAAGAGCAATGGATTACTAAGGCATTCGGTTCACCAACTCAGTTAATACAATATTCAGGTTGTTAGATTAATTTTATTTCATGTGACGGTGGAGTCTCCTAATTTATTCACTATCCTTTGATCCAGGCATAGCAAAACTATCAATATTTATTAATTATCCTTTGATCTAAGTATAATTTAAATAAATATTAATGCATTAAGTTTTGCAAAACCCTCTAATTAAAATACACTGTGTCTAAAGCGCACTAAAATTTCTACATGCATATAAATTCTAATTTGATTCATAATACAAGGTATATAATCAAGAAGCAATAACATAGATGTACTTGGTTCGTAACATCTATGTTCATCAGATCAATTAGAAGATGGCCAGTAATCTAAAAGCATTAAGATCATATTTATATACTCCTCATGAATAAAATTTAAAATTAAAAATAAATCATACTGAATATTGCATCAAAAGATTGGCTACACCTTAGCCTTAGTAAAAGAAAATTTAGTTCATGATAACAAGTTTAAAATCAATAAATAAAATAAAAAGCATGAAGAAATTAGACTGTTTAATTATTGAAATCGATTGTCCGTTGCTCTTGGTGTGAAAAACTTCATGAAGAAGAAGAGAAGCTCCTTGATCGATGTTCTGATTGTCGGAAGAAGAAAAGAGAAAAATTAAAAGCCCTTCCTTTTCTCTCTCAAAAATCTCTATTTAAAACTCTCTACCTCTCTCTTCTCTTTCTACCTCTCTCTTCTCTCTCTGTGTCTCTCTTTTTTCTCTATCTCTCTCTTTTTTTTTGTCTCTCTCTCTCTTTTTTTTTCTTCGACAACAACAGGCCTTTTTATAATCTGGGTCATCTTCCACCAAAATTCTATTGAAATCAAGTTTAAAACTCTCAAAATAACTCAAAAAGAGTCCTGGATCAATTCTGACCATTGGATGTTAATCAAACCATTCAAAAATCACTCAAAAATTATTTTAAAATTATTAATCAAGTCAAAATTCATTTGGACCATTGGATCAACCTTGAAGATCAAATTTGGGCCGTCAGATCATGCATAAAAAAGCCTCTGATTATTACTTATAAGTCGGGATGAATCTCAACCGTTGGATCTTCGTCGGAAGCTACGGATACCATTTGTCAGTGCACAACTATCAGCTATTCGATCAAATCTCAGTGAAAAGCATCCATCGGATTAGGAACAATTTCCAAATTCTCCTCTGTAGACCATGCGCGAGCTCGATGTTGTGTGGACTGCCGCTTTCTTTAGCCAATCGAAGCGTGCTTCTTCATGTGAAATCCCCAAAATGCCCTCCAAACAGTCCACCATACGGCACGAAAAATGCTGATGTTAGCTTGGCATCAGCATTGCATTAGTGGGCAGTCTACTGGGTGCAATCAGACTGGGCAATCCGTTGAGCTAATTTTTTTTGAACCGGTTTGAACCGAACCAATTTTTTTTTTTAAATTCAATTTCGAGCTCATTTGAAGTCCATTTTGCCTAAAATTTATTTCATCTGAATCAGAAAAGTAAGATTTTCATATTGATGGCCTTCTTTCCAATATAAGATTAACAGAAGTATAAATTTTTAAAAAATAAATTAATTTATTTTATAATTTAATACTTTTATTAGTATATTTTTACCATCTATCAATAAGATTCATAAATTGGATATGACTCGGAAGTTAATAGACTCAATAGCCCAATCTTCCTCAATTTGTTAATCCTATCTTCTGCTATATGACCTAGTCTTAGGTGCCATTGATACCTATCATTTGGACTATCCCTGAGTTCTTTTGATCTTATGGCATTCACATTTTGCTCGATATTAAAAATAGATACATCAATATGTAACTGATAGAGACTGTTAATGAGAAAATTATTTGCAATTTTATTTCTTTTATAAAGAATATTACAATGGTCCTTAAGAAAATTAATTACATAGCCTTCTTATGCTAAACATGAAACAGAAATCAAATTTCTGCTTGCAGCAGGCACATAGTAACAATTTCTAAGTACTAAATCTAAGCCAGACGGTAGTCGAAGAGGATAGGTTCTCCCGGCCACAGCAGCAACTCTTACTCCATTTTCGATGTATAGGATCATCTCACCATCCCTCAGCCTCCTGCTATCCTCAAGATCTTGCATGAAAGTGCATAAATGAGCACCAGAACCAGAGTCAAGCATCCAACTGGATGCAGAAGAAACTATAAGGTTAGATTCAATAACGAGCATACCTCCAGAAGGATCTATCTCCTTCTTATTCTTCAAGGTGGCCAGGTATATAGGGCAATTTTGCTTTCAATGGCCATCAGTATTACAATGAAAATACTTTTCTTTGTCAGCGGCCTTCTTCTTCAGCTCTGTCTTTTTTTTCTTTCCACCTTTCACCTTTTGTCTTTTCACAGACTTCTTCTTCTTTTCAGAAGACTTTCTCTCGGAAGAAGTCCATTCCATAGCAAGCACTAAGCCTTTAGAACCTTTCATAGAAAGCTCAGTAGTAACCAGTATGTTTATAAGTTCGGCCAGAGTACTCTGAAGTTTAGCATATAATAGTTCATGATAAACTACCCATACGCATCAGTCAAGGATTGCAGAATTATGTCATTCTACAGATCCTGATCTAACTTCATTTCGAGCTTCTCAAGTTATTTCATGTTCTTGATCATCATCAGATAATGATCTTGGACTGACTGCCCATCATACATTTAGCCTTAAAAAGTCATTTAGTGACCTGATATTTGGTTGCGTGACTCTGTTCACCAAACAACTCTTATGGTGAGCCAACATTTGGTGGGTAGTCTTAATATCTTCATGTTGGCGCTGAAGCTCATTAGATATCGAGCCGAACATGTAGTATCTGACTTTGTTATCTTCACCCGTCTATTTATCAAGAGATGCTCTCTGTTTAGTGGATGGATGGGCTGGTAAGGTGGGAGGATCCTGATCTAATACATGAGTTAACTTCTCGAAATCCAAAATAATTTTGAAGTTTTGGAGCCAATCCTTGTAATTGGATCCGTTCAGTTTATGGGTGTCTAGGATATGTGCTAGTGGGTTGGATGCAGATATTTTTCTATATAGAGTCAAAGTTTTTAGTTAGATTTTGTAATTAAGACTTGACCAATTTATTTAGGAGTTTAATTTTTAAAATAAATTAGCTTTCACTATTTTTTCAAATCCTTACACTTTCTTTGTAGAGATGCAAAAATGTCCATGATTAATGATTTCTAGTGGATGGTGCAGTCCCACCAACTAACTCATCACCTCACCTAATAGTTATTGGTGATGGGTTAGCCAATGAGTGAACAACTCTTGTCCAATAATTCTCTAATCATGGTGCACCCATGCTTGGTCTCTAATTTATGAATCTCACCATGTCCGAAATATTGATTCACTCCTTAGTTAAGTCAGACCCATCATTTGCATAGATTGAATTCCTAATTGGATCTCTCATCGTATCCAAAATATTAGGCCCAATCCATCCTCCAGCCTATAGCATCCAATGCCTAATAGACATGGTTGCATCTTTCCGATGCAACTGAACTACTATGATCAGTCAAGAATAATCAACCTCGGGAAGGGTCTGCATATCTATAATGGTGGAAGACCTTAGACTTAATCTTTTCTTAGAAAGTTTTATTTTAGGTCTCTTTAAACTTGACTTGACATAGTCATAACCATTATGACTAACCTAGTGGCATGGGTTAGCTCGGATGTTTAGCCACCTTATATCAGGACTGAGCCAACAAATATGGCTAGGTAAGTGAGATCGGTGGAAGGGATATGCCATTAACTTGATAAGAACATATTCGAGTCGAGTAGCTCCCAATTAAAAATCAATCAGTCTTATCTACCAAACTTACCTTAGATACCAAATTATTGAGCCAGAACCAATTAGATTAGCCTACAATCCAGACTCTAATCACTGAGACTAATTAGGTCATAACTTAATCGATCACTCATGTGACTCAACCTTGACCCAGACTTAATCCTTTTAGGCTGGTCAATTTAAGCACTCTTGATCCCATCTAACCAACTCTTGATTCAGTTTGATCAACTGCTAGACCTAATTGAGCTACTCAAGCCCGAACCTAATTTTATGAATATATCTTAGATATAAAAATTTTAAATTTTAGATCTAATATATTTCATAATCTTAACTCTTAATTAAGTTTAGGGTTCATAAACAAAATATATAAATAAAATTCTAAGATTTCAGGATCTAGGGTTTTGCAGAAAATAAGTTCTTGATTTCTGATTAAGGACGAATGTGCAGCACCCCTACACATCATAAGAGCACCCCATCAAATGGAAGGAGAGGGCTTTTAAAACCTACTTTATTCTTATAACTGGATGGCCAAGGGGAATGCCTTAATCAGAAATATGGTGAATCTACAAAACTAATTAGATCTACATATATATCATATATATATAATTGATCTAACTTTAAAAACATGTTTTGCATACATCTCATGTATCATATCATGCATATTTTTAGATCTAAATTATCTCATAAATATCTAAAAAATAAAACTTAAATTTGATCATATCAAATTAAATTTATTCAAAACAACTTTATAGAACTATTCCACAACTAGTCTAAACATGCATTTATCATATCTCATATGAATAAAATTAAATAAATTTATTTTTTTATTTTTTAGATCTAATTATAATATTTATAACATCAAAAAATAGTAAATATATAGATATAAAATTATAATTAATTAAATTAAAATTATGATCATCCTATACTACACATAGAATAATTCTATTCCTAGTCTAATCATGCATCTTATACATATTAGATCTAGATTATTTAATTTTTTTAATTTATTTAATTTTAAATCTAATCACATCTCATGTGACATTTAAAATCATCTAATTATCAAATTAAAATAAATTAAAATTAAATCTAAATAATTATGGGAACCTAGCTCTAATATCAGTTGAAGGGAAAATCCTATTTCTCAGATCGGATTTGTTTAGATCTGATTTGATCAAGAAAAATATTTTAAAAATTTTTTTTCTTAAATCTAAGATTTTTCAAATTTAATTTTATTAATCTAATAAAATAAAATAAAAATAAATTAAATCTAATTTAATTTGTACCTTATTATTGGGTAATCCTATTATTCTATGATGATCCTGCTATTTGCCTGAGGTTCTGGATGTAGCCACATAATCGTCTGGCCTCTATCGGTATCTACATGAACAGGATCTAAAGATCTCTTTCTTCTTAATCTATCTTCTAAAGATCAGATCTGGATCTCATCTTGAAGATCTTCAAAATAGCTTTTGAAGATCTAGTGTCATCTCTTGCAGCAATGCTACCTTCTTCCTTTCTTATTGTCTTTCTGATCGCACCAAACTGAAGCCCAAAAACCTTTTGGGAATGGAGAGGAGAGAGAGAATTAGAGGTAGGCATGGAGAAGATGGGAGAGGGGCTATATGGCATGGGCAAGGGATCAAGCATCATAATCCTAGGCGTAGATAGGGTTTATATAGATCCTACTGCGCCATGCAGTGCCACATCATCTCGACCAATCACGGCTCTCTATGCAATCAGATCTAAATCTGATTGATGGAATGACATCATCTGATCCAATCAAATTAGAGTCCCTCACAAACCTCCTTAGGTGGCACCAAGACTGGTCAAAGATGAGTCTTTGGCGCCACCTAAGTTGAATGAAGGGAAATCCTGATTTCCCGGACCAGGTTCGTTCAGATCTGATCTGATCAAGAGACATATTTCAAAAATTTTTCTCTTGATCCCAATCAGATCTTGATGTATTTCAGATCTAATTCTTATTATTTTAATAAACAAAATAAAATAAGGATAAATTAAATCAAATTTAATTTACCTGAATTTGGGTAATCCTATTACCTTGTTGATGATCTTATTTGCAGCAGAAGGTTCTGGATCTAGCCACGCAAGCACTTAGCCTCTACCGGTATCCACTCGGGCTGGATCTAGAGATCCTCTTCTTCTCTATCACACCTCCAAAAATTAGATCTGGATCTGATCTGGAGGATCTTCAAAACTCCTTTTGAAGATCAGCAGTCGTCCTTTGCAGCAGTGCAGCCTTCTTGCTTTTGATCGCCTTTCTTTGATCTGGATCGCACCAACCAAGGTCCAAAACTCCTTTTGGATGTGGAGAGGAAGGGGAGAAGATGGTTTGGCATGGAGGAAGGAGGGGAGAGGCAGCCTTGGGGCGTGGGGTTTTCAATTCTCAATTAATCTCTTAACTGAGTTGGGCGCAGGGTCTTATTTATAGACTAAGCTGTGATCCAACTCCTCTTCTTCCCAACCAATCACAACCCTTTGTGAAATCAGATCTAAATCTGATTGGTGGGAATAGAGTCCCCTGGATTCCTCCTTAGAGGGTGCCTAAGACCAGTCAAAGTTGGTTCTTAGGAGAACTCTAATTGGAATCCAAAAAGGAGATGGAGTCCTTGTCCAACAAGGACTCCTAGGCGCCTCCAACTTGGGCACACGCCAAGGGTGGCGTGCGCCCTCCTCCTTGCCAGGTTCTGGCAGGGGGACAGGCCCCCACCAGCTCTCCAATAGGTGCATGACATGTGGTCAAAAGTCAAAGTGTCAATGGTCAACATTTGACCAGTCAAAGGTAGACTTTTGACCAAAGTCAAAGAACAAGAAATGGCAGGTGACCAAAAATGGCAGGTAATGTCTTACAAAATAAGACAACCTTTTCTGACTTGGACAACCTCCAGTCAGACCATATGAAGGCCTCTGATTGAGCACAAACTCCTTTGGCTCAGTCAGGACAACTTATTTATGATAGTAAAAGAAGAACGTTAGGTTCAATCGAGTGCTAGCACGATTTCCTTGAACCTAATTGAATCTCATTCAGATCAATTGAACTAGATCAGTTCAATTGATGATCACCAGATTCAAACCCTTGTTTGTGTGACCCAGTTAGGTTCAGTTCTGTATGGTAATGGGATATGTCATGATCTCTATCATCGACATCATCGAAACTCCTTTCGATGGATCAGAACTCTTCTGATTCGAACAGCTAGAATGATCGATCATCTAAATCATTCTAATTGCTCCCAAAATCCACCAGTGACACCTAGCAGTATATGGTGGCAACCCATCAGAGCTGAATGCGAACCTCTTGGTGCAGCTACCTGTGTGATTAAGTTCTTCTATCTTGAGCCCCGATCAGATTAGGGTTAAGGTGAACTCGTCAAACCCTAGTCTCTGTCATATGATGTAATCATTCGATTCGAAGTCCAATGTGAAAATCTAAATAGAAACTCTTTCTATTATTTCACTCTGCCATGGCCATGGGCTTCTGGACTTGATTCTCATGATCATCATAGGGCTGCTCCTCTACCACCGAGGTAGATAGATTCCATCTTGATGCATCCAGTTCCTACAATGAACATGCTATAGCCAACATACACCTCAGGGTTCCATATGGCTAGGAGACCGAGTAATGGTGTAGTCAAACTATAACACCCTCAAGGTGAACTGCCGATGCACCTCAGGTCAAAGAACCAGACACACTACTGCAGCATCGAGTCAGTCATTGACGAGAAGGTAGACTTCCCTAATGACTACTCGAGGTGGTCACGCTCAGTGCCCTCGTTCTCTAACGAGTACCTGTACTCTCGCTCCGGTGTCTCCACACCGTAGACTCAAGACTCATCTACTAAAGAGAAGCGATTGTACACCAACCTTCCGGATCAATCACCATCCTCGTGATGATCCTATGGTCGGGAGCATTTTATGAGTTAATAATGATTATTCATGTCTTAAATTTTCAACTCTTGAAAATATGAATTATCATTACCATTAACTCAAAGGATGTATCACAGACACTAAATACACATATGTGATAGAAAATAACCCATTTTATTGATTTTAGTCAAAATTATAATTTTGCCCCTAGAAGTGTATTACAAGTGTCAGCCAATTCTGGCTTCTAGGGCACATATATCTAACAGTATCGCCACTTATATGCTTGGATTTCTGAAAGACCTATACTGGTTACAGGGGCCCATTGGCGGATAGAGGAATGGCATCTGATGGCATTACTCCAATTTCTGCAGCAAACTTCTTGTACCAGAATGCTTCCTTTGCAGCCTCTGATGCAGCGATATATTCTGCTTCCATGGTGGAAATCTGCTATCACCGTTTGCTTGGAAACTCTTCCAGCTGACAGCTCCACCATTGCATACAAACAGACTTCCCAGATGTCGACTTTCGATCATCTATATCGGACATGAAAATCTGAGTCTGTGTATCCCTGGACTTGGAGTTCTCCGTTACCAAAGACCAACATCATATCCTTAGTTCTTCTCAAGTACTTAAGGATACATTTCATAGAAGTCCAGTGTTCTTCAACCTAGATTTGACTGATATCTGCTTGTGGACACTCACAGCATGGGCTATATCAGGTCGTGTACATAGCATGGCATACATGAGGCTCCCTATTGCAGAAGCATAAGGGATCTTGCTCATGCGTTCTATTTCCTTAGGTGTGCTAGGGCACATCTTCTTGGAAAGATGAATACCATGTCTAAAGAGTATTAATCCCTTCTTAGAGTTTTCCATACTAAACCTCTTTAGTACTTTCTCTATGTACATCTTCTGTGAAAGTCCTAGCATCCTATTTGGTCTATCCCTATAGACCTTAATTACTAGAATAAAGGATGCTTCACCTAGGTCTTTCATGGAGAATTCCTTGGACAACCACATCTTGACTGATGTCAACATGGGAATATCATTCCCAATAAAGAGGATGTCATCCACGTATAATACGAGGAAGACAACAGCACTCCCACTAACCCTTTTGAAAACACACGGTACCTCTTCATTTTTGATGAAACCAAATATTTTGATCACATCATTGAAACGAGTGTTCCAGCTCCGAGATGCTTGCTTAAGTCCATATATGGATCTTTGCAGCTTGCAAACCTTATGATCAGCATCACTGGATGTGAAACCTAGCGGCTGTCCATATAGATATCTTCCTCAAGATATCCATTCAAGAATGCCATTTTCACATCCATTTGCCATATTTCGTAATCGAAATAGGCCGCAACGGCAAGCAATGTGTGGATGGATTTTAGCATAGCCACTGGGAAAAAGGTATCCTGATAGTCAATGCCTTCGCGTTGACTATAACCTTTTGCCACTAGTCTAGCCTTGAATGTCTCCATATTTCCATCTGCACCAATCTTTCTCTTGAAGATCCATTTACATCCAATAGGTACTATACCTTCTGGTGGATCTACCAAGGTCCAGACTTGGTTTGAGTGCATCGAGTCAATTTCTGACTGCATTGCCTCTAGCCATTTCTCGGAGTTGATATCTGATATCATCTCGTTATAGGTTTTGGGATCACCACCATGAGCACCATTACCTACGAGGAACATTTTCTCTACATCCTCTGAAACAATACCTAAGTATCTTTCAGGGGGACGGGAAACTCTTTCCGATCTACGAGGTGGAGGAGGTAGTGTTCTTATTGGCTCAACCTGATTTGGTTCCACTTGGTCCTTAGCTCATTCTGCTTGTGAGACTTTCTCATCAAGCTTGATCTATTTTTCAATGCCGCTATCTTGAATAAACTATTTTTTAAGAAAGATGGCATGTCGACTCACAATCACATTGCGGTCTTCTGGAATGTAGAAATAGTATCCTAATGACTCTTTAGGATATCCTATGAATTGAGCTCTGAAGGACCTAAACTCTAACTTGTCCGCTTGTTGTCTTTTGACATGAGCTGGACAACCCCAAATTCTAAGATGACTCAGACTTGGTTTCTTACCATGCCATATCTCATACGGTGTGGTAGGAACGGTTTTAGAGGGAACCCTATTCAGTAAATAGATTGAAGTTAACAATGAGTGTCCCCAAAGAAAATCAGGAAGGTCTGTGAAGCTCATCATGGACCGAACCATATCTAATAGGGTCCGATTTCTCCATTTTGAAACTCCGTTAAGTTGAGGTGTTCCTGGTGGAGTCCATTGAGAGACTATGCAATTTTTCTTAAGATAGTCTAGGAATTTCCAGCTAAGGTATTCACCTCCTCGATCTGATTGAAGAACCTTAATGGGTATTCCAGTTTGCTTTTCTACTTCATGTCTGAATTCTTTGAACTTTTCAAAGGCTTCAGACTTATGTCTAATAAGATACACATACCCATACCTAGATAGATCATCGGTAAAGGTAATGAAGTAGACAAAATTGCCTCTAACCGGCACATCAAATGGACTGCACACATCTTATGTACTAGGGCAAGGAGATTTGTGGCCCTCTCCCCATGTCCAACAAAAGGGAGTTTAGTCATTTTGCCTTGAAGACAAGATTCACAAGTTGGATATGACTCGGAAGTCAACGGACTCAATAGCCCATTTTTCTCCAATTTATTGATCCTATCTTCTGCTATATGACCTAGTCTTAGGTGCCATAGATACCTATCATTTGGACTATCCCTAGGTGGTTTGGCATTCATGTTTTGCTCGAATAACGAGCATACCTCCAGAAGGACCTTCCTTCTTGTTCTTCAGGGTGACCAGGTAAGTAGGGAATTCCACATCCAATGGCCATCGCTGTTGCAATGGAAACACTTTCCTTTGCCATCGGCCTTTTTCTTCGGCTCTGCTTTCTTCTTCTTTGATCCTTCCACCTTTTGCTTTTTCGCAAACTTCTTTTTCTTTCCATAAGACTTTCTTTTGGAAGAAGTTCATTCCATAGCAAGAATTGAGCCTTTAGAACCTTTCATAGAAAGCTCAGCGGTAACCAGCATATTCATTAACTCGGCAAGGAATTCTGAAGTTTATGCATGTGGTAATTCATGATGAATTGCCATAATGCATCAGTCAAGGATTGCAGAATAATATCATTCTACAGGTCCAAGTCTAACTTACACCGAGCTTCTCAAGCTCTTCCATATCCTTGATCATTGTCAGACAGTGATCTTGGGACTGACTACCCATCATGCATCTTAGCCTTAAAAAGTCATTTTATGACTTGATATTTGGCGCGCGACTCTGTTCACCAAACATCTCTTGCAGGTGAGCCAACATTTGGCGAGCAGTCCCGATATCCTCATGTTGGCGCTGGAGCTCATCAGTCATCGAGCCAACATGTAATATCTGGCCTTATTGTCTTCATCAATCCATTTATCAGAGACGCTCTCTGTTAACAGATGGATGGGCTGGTAAGGTGGGAGGGTCCTGATCCAAACATGGTTAACTTCTCGGAACCCAAAACATTTTGTAGTTTTCTGAGCCAATCTTTATAATTGGTCCAGTCAGTCTATTGTTTCAGGATACGTGCGCAATGGGTTGGACGCAGATATTTTCCTTTAGAGAGTCAATGATTCTAGTTAGTACTGTAATTTTGACTTGACCAATTTGTTTAGGGTTTTATTTTTTAAAAAATTAGCTCCACTATTTTCTCGGATCCTACACTCCCTCTGTAGAGATGCGAAAATCCCATGATTAATGATTTTAGTGGGTGGTGCGGTCCCTCACAACTGACTCATCACCTCACCTAACAGTTATTGGTGATGGGTTAGCCAATGAGTAACAACTCTTGTTCAATGATTCTCTAATCATGGTGCACCCAAATTGGTCTCTAATTCATGAATCTCACACCATATCCGAAATATTGATCCACTCCTTAGTTAAGTCAGACCCACCATTTGCATAGACTGGGTTCCTAATCGGTCTCTCACCGTATCCGAATATTGAGCTCAACTCATCCTCCAGCCCATAGCATCCAATGCCTAATAGACATGGTTGCGTCTTCCTGGTGCAATTGAGCCATGTATCCAGCCGAGAACAATCAACCTCGGGAAGGGCCCGTACATCTACAATGGTGGAAGACCTTCAGACTTAATCTTTTTCTTAGGGAGATTGTATTCAGGTTCTCATTAAACTAGATTGGCTTAGTCATAACAATTATGACTAACCTAGTGGCATGGGTTAGCTCGGATTATTGACCACCTCAGATCAGACTGTGTTAATCAGATATGGCAGGTAAGTGAGACCGTGGAAGGAATTGCCATTAACTCGTACAATAATGCATTCAGGTCGAGTAGCTTTCAATTAAAATCCAGTCGGTCGTCTATGCCAAACTTACCTTAGACACTAAATTTTGAGCCAGAACCAATTGGGTTAGACCTACAATCAGACTCTAACCTCTGAGCGCTAATTAGGTCTAGCTTGATCGTTACTCGATATTGACTAAAGACTTAATTCCTATTAGGCTGGTCAATTTTAAGCATTATTGATTCCCATCTAACTACTCTTGATTCGGTTTGATCAACACGCTTAGACTAATTGAGCTACCAAGTCGAACTCGGTTTATGAATATTTAGATCTAAATATTCTCATTTTAGACCTAATTAATATCATGAACTTAATTTTTAATTAAGTAAGGTTCATAAACAAATATGCACAATAAATCCTAGGGTTTCAGATTAGGGTTTTGCAAGAAAGTAAGTTTTTGGATTTCTGATTAAGGACGAACACGCAGCACCCTACACATCAATAAGAACACCTATCGAATGGAAGAGAGGGCCTTTAAACCCTTCTTCGTTCTATGACCGGATGCCAAGAGGAACTCCTAATTAGGAACATTCAATACTACAAACAATATAGGATCTATATCATATATTCTCATATATAATAGATCTAATTATGCATATTTTTGCATACATTCATGTATCATAATCATGCATTTTTCAAGATCTAATTATCTCATAATAATTAAAAAATTTAGATTTAAATTGATCTAATAAAATAAATTCTAATCTAGACAATTATGTAGAATAATTCTTACAACTAGTTTAGACATGCATCAATCATATCTCATATGATATTCAAATTAAATAATTTTTATTTGGCTATTTTTAGATGTTATTCTAACACTATAATATCAAAAAATAAGTAAATAAAAAGATCTAAGTATGATTTAATCAGATTAAATCTCACAACATGCAAGACTATTCTATAGAACTATTCTATTCTAGAACTAGTCATCAGCATATCTTCTAATCTTAGATCCAAATTATTTAATTTTAATTTTTTTTGATTTCAGATCTGATCACATCTCATGTGACATCTAAAATCACTTATTTTTTGATAATTAAATAAATTCAAAATCAGATCTAAATAATTTATAAAACATAGCTCTGATACCAGTTGAAGGAAAATCCTGATTTCCCGGACCAGGTTCGTTCAGATCTGATCAGATCAAGAGACATATTTCAAAAATTTTTTTCTTGATCCCAATCAAATCTTGATGTATTTCAGATCTAATTCTTATTATTTTAATAAACAAAATAAAATAAGTATAAATTAAATCAAATTTAATTTACCTAAATTTGGGTAATCCTATTACCCTGTTGATGATCCTATTTGCAGCGGAAGGTTCTGGATCTAGCCACGCAAGCGCCTGGCCTCTACCGATATCCACTCGGGTTGGATCTGGAGATTCTCTTCTTCTCTATCGCACCTCCAAAAATTAGATCTGGATCTGATCTGGAGGATCTTCAAAACTCCTTTTGAAGATCTGGAGGATGTTCAAAACTCCTTTTGAAGATCTGCAGTCGTCCTTTGCAGCAGTACAGCCTTCTTGCTTTTGATTGTCTTTCTTTGATCTGGATCGCACCAACCAAGGTCCAAAACTCCTTTTGGACGTGGAGAGCAAAGGGAGAAGATGGTTTGGCATGGAGGAAGAGGGGAGAGGCAGCCTTGGGGCATGGGGAACTTTGATCTCAATTCTCAATTAAATCTCTTAACTGAGTTGGGCGAAGGGTCCTTTTTATAGACTAAGCATGATCCAACTCCTCTTCCTCCCAACCAATCACAACCCTTTATGAAATCAGATCTAAATCTGATTGGTGGGAATAGAGTCCCCTAATTCCTACTTAGAGGGTGCCTAAGACCAGTCAAAGTTGGTTTTAGGGAGAACTTAATTGGAATCCAAAGAGAGGTGGAGTCCTTGTCCAACAAGGATTCCAAGACTCCTCCAAACTTGGGCTCACGCCACCCTTGGCATGCCTCCTCCTCCTTGCCAGGTTCTGGCAGGGAGACAGGCCCCCACCAGCTCTCCAATAGGTGCATGACATGTGGTCAAAAGTCAAAGGTCAATGGTCAACGTTTTGACAGTCAAAGGTAGACTTTTGACCAAAGTCAAAGAACAAAAATGGCAGATGACCAAAAATGGCAGGTATATATGTTACAAATAAGACAACTTTTCTGACTTGGACAACCTCTAGTCAGACCATATTGAAGGCCTGTCTGAGCACAAACTTCTTTACTCAGACAGGACACTTATTTTGATAGCAAAAAAAACGTTAGGTTCAATCGAGTGCTAGCATATTTCTTGAACTAATTGAATCTCATTCAGATCAATTGAACTAGATTAGTTCAATTGATGATCACCAGATTCAAACCCTTATTTGTGTGACCCAGTTAGGTTCAGTTCTATATGGTAATGGGATATGTCATGATCTCTATCATCGACATCATCGAAACTCCTTTCGATGGATCAGAACTCTTCTGATTCGAACAGCTAGAATGATGGATCATCTAAATCATTCTAATTGCTCCCAAAATCCACCAGTGACACCTAGAGTATATGGTGGCAACCCATCAGAGCTGAATGCGAACCTCTTGGTGCAGCTACCTGTGTGATTCAGTCCTTCTATCTTGAGCCCCGATCAGATTAGGGTTAAGGTAAACTCGTCAAACCCTAGTCTCTGTCATATGATGTAATCATTCGATTCGAGTCCAATGTGAAATCTAAAATAAAACTCTTCTATTATTTCACTCTACCATGGCCATGGATTTCTGGACTTGATTCTCATGATCATCATAGGGCTGCTCCTCTACCACCGAGGTAGATAGATTCCATCTTGATGTCATCCAGTTCCTATAATGAACATGTCATAGCCAACATACACCTCAGGGTTCCATATGGCTAGGAGACCGAGTAATGGTGTAGTCAAACTATAATACCCTCAAGGTGAACTGCGATGCATCTCAGGTCAAAGAACCAGACACACTATTGCAGCATCGAGTCAGTCATCGACGAAAAGGTAGACTTCCCTAATGACTACTCGAGGTGGTCACGCTCAGTGCCCTCGTTCTCTAACGAGTACCTGTACTCTCGCTCCGTGTCTCCCACCGTAGACTCAAGACTCATCTACTAAATAGAATCGATTGTACACCAACCTTCTGGATCAATCACCATCCTCGTGATGATCCTATGGTCGGGAGTAATTTATGAGTTAATAATGATTATTCATGTCTTAAATTTTCAACTCTTGAAAATATGAATTATCATTGCCATTAACTCAGAGGATGTATCACAGACACTAAATACACATATATGATAGAAAATAACCCATTTATTGATTTTAGTCAAAATTACAATTTTGCCCCTAGAAGTGTATTACAAGCGTGAGCCAATTCTGGCTTCTAGGGCACATATATCTAACATTGAATGCATCAAGGAACTAGAGTCCCATCCATATGGGACTCCAAACTCTATCCTCCTTGGGTGCAAGCCTCCCTAGGCATGCACCCCCTCCCTTTCCTCCTTTTAACAGGGGGACAAAGATCAAAACTCTCTCCTATGGGTGCATAACACATGGGTAGATGTCTAAGTATCAAAGGTCAACATTTGACTAAAGTCAAAAGTCAAGATTTAGCAGATGATGGAAAATGGTAGGTATTGTCTCAAATTTATCTCATAAATTAAGACAACCCTTTTTTAACTTGGACAAGCTCCAGTCAGACCAAGTAAGGGTTTCTGAGTGAGTCCAAATATATTTGGCTCAGTCGAGATAACTTTTAATGATTGTTAAAGAAGAATATTAGACTCAATCGTGTGCTAGCATAATTTTTTTGAACCTAATTGAATATTATTCAAATCAATTAAACTGAGTTAGTCCAATTGATGATATCTAGATCCAAATCCTTATTTGTGTGTCTCAGTTAGGTTCAGTTCTATATGGTAATGGGATACGTCATGATCTCTATCATTGACATCATCGAAACACCTTCTAATGGATCAGAACTTTTTTGATTTAGATAACTAGTATGATCGATCATCCAAATCATTCTAATTGCTCCCAAAATCCACCAGTGATACCTAGTAGTATATGGTGGCAACCCATGAGAACTGAGAATGAACCTCTTGGTGCAGTTACCTGTGTGATTAAGTTCCTTTATCTTGAGTCCCGATTGAATTATGGTTAAGGTGATCTCGTCAAACCCTTATTTCCATCATATGAATTAATCATTCAATTCAAGTCCGATGTGAAAATTCTAATAGAAACTCTTTCTATCATTTCACTTTGCCATAGCCATGGGCTTATGGACTTGATTCTCATGACCATCATAAGGCTGCTCCTCATCTACCGAGGTAGATAGATCCCCGATTGGTGCAGTCCAATTCCTATAATGAATATGCAATAGACAACATACACCTCAGGGTTTCGAATGGCTAGGAGATCGAGTTATGGTGTAGTCAAACTATAATACCCTCAAGGTGAACTGCCAATGCACCTCAGGTCAAAGAACTAGACACACCACTGCAGCTTCAAGCCAGTCATCGACAAGAAGGTAGACTTTCTCATGACTGCTCGAGGTGGTCATGCTTAGTACCCTCATTCTCTAACGAGTATCTATACTCTCGCTCCAATGTCTCTACACCGTAGACTCAAGACTCATCTATCCTAAAGAAGCGATCGTACATCAATCTTTCAGATCAATCACCATCTTCATGATGATCCTATGATCGGAAGCATTTTATGAGTTAATAATGAAAATTCATGTCTTAAATTTTCAACTCTTGAAAATATAAACTATCAATTCCATTAACTCAAGGGATGTATCATAGACACTTTTAAATACACACTGTGATAAAAAATAATCCATTTTATTATTTATGGTTAAAATTATAATTTTGCCCTTAGATGTGTATTATAAGTGTCAACCAATTCTGGCTTCTAGGGCACACATATCTAACAATTGGGTCAGCATTTGACACTTATCCTATTCCCATCTTATGGGATTAAGATAAAATCTTTTCGAGCCCCATCCAATGGATTTATGTCAAGTCCTAACCAAGTTAGAGCAAGCCTTGATTAGACCAGGACTTGGTCCAGTCTGATCAAGAAAAATTCATCTAGAATTTTTGGAAGAGGCTTGTCCAAATTTCATGTCATGATTTTAGGATAAGCCCTAATCTAGCAAAGACAACTGTTGTCGTGTTCCCATCTTATGGGATTTAGGATAAGTCTTGATCAGGCCAGGACATGATCCAGTCAGATCAAGACAAATTCCTATAGAGTTCTTGGATAAGTCTTGTACAAATAGTTACATAAATTAGTAAGTCTTATCCCGTTTCCATTCAATGGATTAGGACAAGTCTAGATCAGGTTAGGACAAGACTTTTCTGATCTAGACAAGTTCTAGTCAGACTAGGATAAATCTATACAAGGCTCCTAGGTGGGCCAAATCCAATTTGGCTCAGTCGAGATGATCCAGAAAGACTATAAAAGAAGAACATTAGGCTCAATTATATGCTAGCATAATTTTCTTGAACCTAATTAAATCTAATTCAAATCAATCAAACTGGATTAGCTTAATTGATAACATCTAGATCCAAACCCTTATTTGTGTGGTCCAATTAGGTTCAGTTCTATATGATAATGAGACATGTCATGATCTTATCATTGACATCATCAAAACACCTTTCGATGGATCAAAACTCTTCCAATTCATCCAATTAGAATGATCGATTATCAAGATAAATCTAATTAATCCCAAAATCCACCAGTAACACCTAGCAGTATATGGTGGCAACCAATGAAAATTGAATAGCAAACCTCTCGATGCAACTACCTATGTTTGGGTTCTTCTATCATGAGCCCCAATGGGATTAGGGTTAAGGTAAACTCGTCAAACCCAACATCCATCATATGAATGAATCATTCGATTTGAGTCTGATGTGAAATGCTAATAGAAACTTCTTTCTATTATTTCACACTACTATAGCCAAGGATTTTAGGACTCAATCTTATGATCATCATATGACTACTCCTTTATCGAGGTTGATGGATCCCATCTTGGTACGATCCAATTCCTACAATGAACATGCTATAACCAACATACACCTCCATATTCTGAAAGGTTAGGAGACCGAGTTATGGTATAGTCAAACTATAACATCCTCAAGGTGAACTGTTAATGCACCTTAGATCGAAGAACTAGACACATGCTGCAGCATCGAGCTAGTCATCGATGAGAAGGTAGGCTCCCTTATGACTGCTCGAGGTGGTCACGCTTAGTGCCCTCATTCTCTAACGAGTACCTATACTTTCGCTCAAGTGTCTCCACACTATAGACCCAAGACTCATCTATCCTAAAAAAGCAATCGTATAGCGATCTTCTGGATCAATCACCATCCTCATGATGATCCTACGATCGAGAGCAATTTATGAGTAAATTATGATAACACATGCCTTAAATTCTTAACTCTTGAGAATATATGCTATCATGCCTATTAACTCAATGGATGTATCACAAATACTTTATACACAATATGATAGAATAAATAACCCTTTAATTAATTTTAAATCAAAATTATGAAAATGCTCCTAGAAAGTATTTAATAAGCGTCAGCTAATCTGGCTTCTAGGGCACACACCTAACAAACTCTCACTTGACCTAAAGCCAATTGGCTACAAATCTAAGTCCCATCTTCTCAAGATGGACTTGGATCTTCAGCTTGCCTAAAGAATTTGTCAGTGGGTCAACTGCATTGTTTGCAGAGTCGACTCTCTTAATCTTAATGTATTCCTTCTCGAGGTAATCACGGATGAAGTGGAACCATCTTCTTGGAACTCTTCCAACTTACAGTACCACCATTGCACAGGAACAAACTTCTGGATGTCGACTTTCGATCATTGAGTCTACGTACCCCTGGATCTTGAGTTCACCATGCTGAACCTCTTCAGTACCTCCTCTATGTGAAAGATCCAGTATCCTCTTCAGTCTATCTTTATAGACCTAAAATGAAGGATGACTTACCTAGGTCTTTTAGAGAAAATTTCTTAGATAACCATACTTTGACCTATGTCAGCATGGGAATATCATTCCCAATCAGGAGGATGTCATCCATGTACAATACGAAAAGACAACAATGCTCCCACTGACCTTCTTGAACATACTTGATTTCTCCTCATTCTTGATGAAATCAAATGATTTGATTACATCAAGCATTCTAACTTCGAGATGCTTGCTTAAGTCCATAGATGAACCTTTGCAGCTTGCAGACTTTTGTGATCACCATCACTATATGTGAAAATAAATGGTTGTTCCATATAGATATCTTCCTTAGGATATTCAGTTATGAACTTTGTTATCACATCCATCTATCATATTTCGTAATTGAAATATACTACAATGGCAAGCAATGTGCGGATGGATGGCTACTGACGAGAAGGTAACCTGATACCCTTTTGCCATAACCTAGCCTTGAATGTCTCTACATTCTCATCCACACATATCTTTCTCTTGAAGATCCATTTATACCCAATAGGTACTATGCATTTAGGTGGATCTACCAAGTGTAGATTTAGTTCGAGCACGTCAAGTCAATCTTTGACTTCATTGCCTCTAACCAATTCTCAGAATCGATATCTGATATTGCCTCATCATAGGTTTTAGGATCATCACTATGAACCCATTTTTCATGAGGAACATTTTCTCTACATCCTCTAAAATAGTACGTAAGTACCTTCAAGAGGATGGGAAATCCTATTTGACCTACGACGTGAATGAGGTAGTGAATTATGATTCGGCTCTGACTAACTAGGTTCCTGAGGTTCCTTGGTTGCTCTTTGGAGACTTTCTCCTCGAGCCTAATCTGTCTTCTAATGTCACCATCTTGAACAAACTATTTTTCAAGAAAAAATGGTATGTCAACCCATAATTGCATTGTGGTCTTCCGGAAGATAGAAGTAATATCCTAATAACTCTTTAGGATATCCAATAAACCAAGCTCTAAGGGACCTCAACTCTAACTTGTTCGCCGCCAGACAACCCTAATTCTAAGATGACTCAGACTTGGCTTCTTACCATGCCATATCTCATATGGTGTGGTTGGAATGATTTTAGATGGAACCCTATTAAACTATCCCTAAAGAAACTAAGTAAGATCCATGAGGCTCATCATGGATCGGACCATATCTAATATTATCCATTTTCTCCATTCTGAAACTCTATTAAGTTGAGGCATTCTTGGTGAAGTCCATTATGAGACTATACCATTATCCTTGAGAGAGTCCAAAAATTTTTGAATAAGGTATTCACCTCTTCGATTTGATCGAAGAACCTTAATGGACCTTTTGGTTTGTTTTTCTACTTCATGTCTGAATTTCTTGAACTTTTCAACGACTTCAGACTTATGTCGTATCAAGTACACATACCTGTATCGAGATAGATTATCGATAAAGATAATAAAATAGATATAATTGCCTTTAACCGGCACATCGAATGGGCCACACACATCTATATGTACCAGGGCAAGTAGGTCTGTGGTCCTTTTCCATGTTCCATAAAAAGAAGCTTGGTCATTTTGTTTTGAAGGCCTGATTCATAAATCGGATATCACTTGAAAGTCAACGGATCCATTAGTCCAGATTTTTCAAATTTATTAATCCTATCTTCAGCTATATGACCTAGCCTAAAGTGCCACAGGTACCTACCATTAACACTATCTCTAGATCATTTTGATCATCTGGCATTCACATTTTGCTCGATAGACTCAATGACAAGCATTCCTTCAGAAGGTCCTTCTTTCTACTTGTTCTTCAGGCTGGCCAGGTATGTAGGGCAATCCTATTACCAATGGCCATCAGAGTAGCAGTGAAAACACTTTTCCTTCTTCATGGCCTTCTTCTTCAGCTCGCCCTTCTTTTTTCCTTCTATTTTCTGCTTCTTTGTAGACTTCTTCTTCTTTCCAAAAAACTTTCTCTTGAAAGAAGTCTGCTACATAGCCAGAACTAAATCCTTTAAACCCTTCAAAGTTTGCTCAGTAGTAACCAGCATATTTATTAACTCGATCAAGGTGCACTAGAGCTTATTCATATGGAAGTTCATAATGAACTGCCCATACGAATCAATTAACGACTGCAGGATCACATCAATCTATAGTTTCTTGTCTATCAAGAAATCGAACTTCTCAAGCTCTTCTAGGTCCTTGATCATTGCCAAGCAATGATCTTTGACTGATTGCCCATCATGCATCTACGCCTTAAATAGTCTTCTCAAGACTTGATAATGTGCTGTGCAACTCTATTCACCGAACAACTCTTGTAGGTGCGCCAATGTTTGGCGAGCAATCTGATGTCTTCATGTTGGTGCTACAATTTATCTGACATTGAGCCCAACATGTGGCACCTTACTTTGTTATGATCGTCAGACCACTTCTCATGAGACGTTCTCGGATTAGCAATCGGATGGGTTAGTAAAGGAAAAGTCCTGGTCTAATACATAGGTTAACTTTTTGAACCCAAAATAATTTTGAAGTTCTTTAGCTAATCCTTGTAAATTGGTCTAGTCAACTTATGGGTATCTAGGATTCGGGCAAGGGATTTTGATGTAGACATTTTTTCATAGAGAGTCAAAGTTTCTAGTTATACTTGTAATTTGACTCAATCAATTTATTTAGAAACTTCATTTTTAAACAAATTAGGCTTCCACTATTTTCTCATATCACTACACTTTCTTGGTAGAGATGCGAAAATCTTCATGATCATTGATTTTTAGTGGGTGGTGCGGTCCCACCGACTGGCTCACCATCTCATCTAACAGTTATTGGTGATAGGTCAATCGATGAGTGGACAACTCTTATCCAATGTTTCTCTTGTTAGATATATGTGCCCTAGAAGCCAGAATTGGCTGACACTTGTAATACACTTTTAGGGGCAAAATTATAATTTTGACTATAATCAATAAAATGGATTATTTTCTATCATATATGTGTATTTAGTATCTGTGATACATCCTTTGAGTTAATGGTAATGATAATTCATATTTTCAAGAGTTGAAAATTTAAGACATGAATAATCATTATTAACTCATAAAATGCTCCCGACCATAGGATCATCACGAGGATGGTGATTGATTCGGAAGGTTGGTGTACAATCGCTTCTCTTTAGTAGATGAGTCTTGAGTCTACGGTGTGGAGACACCGGAGCGAGAGTACAGGTACTCGTTAGAGAACGAGGGCACTGAGCGTGACCACCTCGAGTAGTCATTAGGAGTCTACCTTCTCGTCAATGACTGACTCGATGCTGCAGTAGTGTGTCTGGTTCTTTGACCTGAGGTGCATCGACAGTTCACCTTGAGGGTGTTATAGTTTGACTACACCATTACTCGATCTCCTAGCCATATGGAACCCTGAGGTGTATGTTGGCTATAGCATGTTCATTGTAGGAACTGGATGCATCAAGATGGAATCTATCTACCTCAGTGGTAGAGGAGCAGCCCTATGATGATCATGAGAATCAAGTCCAGAAGCTCCATGGCCATGGTAGAGTGAAATAATAGAAAGAGTTTCTATTTAGATTTTCACATTGGACTCGAATCGAATGATTACATCATATGACAGAAGACTAGGGTTTGACGAGTTTACCTTAACCCTAATCTGATCGGGGCTCAAGATAGAAGAACTTAATCACACAGGTAGCTGCACCAAGAGGTTCGCATTCAGCTCTGATGGGTTGCCACCATATACTGCTAGGTGTCACTGGTGGATTTTGGGAGCAATTAGAATGATTTAGATGATCGATCATTCTAGCTGTTCGAATCAGAAGAGTTCTGATCCATCGAAAGGAGTTTCGATGATGTCGATGATAGAGATCATGACATATCCCATTACCATACAGAACTGAACCTAACTGGGTCACACAAACAAGGGTTTGAATCTGGTGATCATCAATTGAACTGATCCTAGTTCAATTGATCTGAATGAGATTCAATTAGGTTCAAGGAAAATCGTGCTAGCACTCGATTGAACCTAACGTTCTTCTTTTGCTATCATAAATAAGTTGTCCTGACTGAGCCAAAGGAGTTTGTGCTCAATCAGAGGCCTTCATATGGTCTGACTGGAGGTTGTCCAAGTCAGAAAAGGTTGTCTTATTTTGTAAGACATTATCTACCATTTTTGGTCACCTGCCATTTCTTCGTTCTTTGACTTTGGTCAAAAGTCTACCTTTGACTGGTCAAATGTTGACCATTGATACTTTGACTTTTGTCCACATGTCACGCACCTATTGAAAGAGCTGGTGGGGGCTTGTCCCCCTACCAGAACCTGGCAAGGAAGAGGGGCACGCCACCCTAGGCGTGTGCCCAAGTTGGAGGCACCCAAGGAGTTCCCTGTTGGATAAGGGACTCCATCTCCTTTTTGGATTCCAATTAGAGTTCTTCCTAAAAAACCAACTTTGACTGGTCTTAGGCACCCTCTAAGGAGGAATCCAGGGGACTCTATTCCCACCAATCAGATTTAGATCTGATTTCACAAAGGGTTGTGATTGGTTGGGAAGAAGAGGAGTTGGATCAAGCATAGTCTATAAATAAGACCCTACGCCCAACTCAAGAAATTTAAATTAATTGAGATCTCCCATGCCCCAAGGCTGCCTCTCTCCTCCTCCTCCATGCCAAGACCATCTTCTCCCTCTCCTCTCACATGCCCAAAAGTAGTTTTGGATCCTTGGTTGGTGCAATCCAGATCAATGAGAGAAAGGCAATAGAAAGCTAGAAGGCTGCGCTGCTGCAAAGGACAACTGCTGATCTTCAAAAGGAGTTTTTGAAGATCCTCCAAATCAGATTCAGATCTAATTTTTGGAGATGTGATAGAGAAGAAGAGGATCTCCAGATCCAGCCTGAGTGGATACCGGTAGAGGCCAGGCACTTGCGTGGCTAGATCCAGAATCTTCCGCTGCTTACAGGATCATCAACTGGGTAATAGGATTACCCTACATCAAGATAAATTAAATTTGATTTAATTTATCTAGATTTTATTTTATTATTAGAATAATAAAATTAGATCTAAAATATCTTAGATCTAATTTAGATCAAAGAAAAATTTTTTTTGAAATATATCTCTTGATCTGATCAGATCTGAACGAACCTAGTCCGGAAAAATCAGGATTTTCCTTCAACTGGTATCAGAGCCAAGGTTCTAAATGTATTTAGATCTAATTTTAAATTTATTTTAATTAAAAAATAAATGATTTTAGATGTCACATGAGATGTGATCAGATCTAAAATCAAAAAATTAAAATTAAATAATTTGGATCTAAGATTAGAAAATATGCATGACTAGTTCTAAAATAGAATAGTTCTATAGAATAGTCTTGCATGTTTTAATTTAATTCTGATTAAATCATATTTTAGATCTATTTATTTACTATTTTTTGATATTATAATTATTATAATAATATCTAAAAAATAGTAAATAAAAATTATTTAATTTTAAACATCATATGAGATATGATTGATGCATGTCTAGACTAGTTGTAGAATAGTTCTACATAGTTGTCTAGATTAGAGTTTATTTTGATTAAGATCAATTTAAATCTAATTTTTTAGATTATTATGAGATAATTTAGATCTAAAAATATGCATGATTCGATACATGAGATGTATGCAAAATATGCCATGATTAGATCTAATTTGTATATGAGATATATGATATAGATCTAAAACTATTTTGTAGTATTATGCATGTTCCTGATTAAGGCGTTCCTCTTGGCCATCCGGTCATAAGAACGAAGAAGGGTTTAAAGGCCCTCTCCTTTCCATTCGATGGGGTGTTCTTATGATGTGTAGGGGTGCTGCGCGTTCGTCCTTAATCAGAAATCCAAAACTTACTTTCTGCAAAACCCTAGATCCTGAAATCCTAGGATTTATTGTGCATATTTTGTTTATGAACCCTACTTAATTAAAAATTAAGATTATGAAATATTAATTAGGTCTAAAATTGAGAATTTTAGATCTAAGACATATTCATAATACTGGGTTCGGGCTTGGGTAGCTCAATTAGGTCTAAGCGGTTGATCAAACCGAATCAAGAGTTGGTTAGATGGGATCAACAATGCTTAAATTGACCAGCCTAATAGGATTAAGTCTGGGTCAAGATCGAGTCACGATCAAGCAAGACCTAATTAGGCTCAGAGGTTAGAGTCTGGATTGTAGGCTAACCCAATTGGTTCTGGCTCAATAATTTGGTGTCTAAGGTAAGTTTGGCACATACGACCGACTGGTTTTTAATTGGAAGCTACTCGACCTGAATGCATTCTTGTACGAGTTAATGGCATATTCCTTCCACCGTCTCACTTACCTGGCCATATCTGTTGACACAGTTCTGATTCTGAGGTGGTCAATAATCCGAGCTAACCCATGCCACTAGGTTAGTCATAATTGTTATGACTATGATAAGTCTAGTTTAATGAGACCTGAATCAATTCTTCCCTAAGAAAAGATTAAGTCTGAGGTCTTCCACCATTGTAGATGTGCGGGCCCTTCCCTGGGGTTGATTGTTCTCGGTTGGATACAGTGGCTCAGTTGCACCGAAAAGATGCAACCATGTCTATTAGGCATTGGATGCTATGGGCTGGAGGATGAGTTGGGCTCAATATTTCGGATACGGTGAGAGACTCAATTAGGAAACCCAGTCTGTGCAAATGGTGGGTCTGACTTAACTAAGGAGTGGATCAATATTCCAGATACGGTGAGATTCATGAATTAGAGACCAAGTTTGGGTGCACCATGATTAGAGAATCATTGAACAAGAGTTGTTCACTCATTGGCTAATCCATCACCAATAACTGTTAGGTGAGGTGATGAGTCAGTTGGTGAGACCGCACCACCCACTAGAAATCATTAATCAGTGGAGATTTTCGCATCTCTACAGAGGAAGTGTAGGGATCCAAGAAAATAGTGGGAAGCTAATTTGTTTAAAAATAAAATTTCTAAATAAATTGGTCAAGTCATAATTACAGTATCTAACTAGAATCTTTGACTCTCTATAGAAAAATGTCTGCGTCCAATCCATTAGCACGTATCCTGGACACACATAGACTGACCGGACCCAATTATAAAGATTGGCTCAGGAACTACAAAATAGTTTTGGGTTCCGAGAAGTTAACCCATGTACTGGACCAGGACCCTCCCACCTTACCAGTCCGTCCATCTATTGAACAGAGAGCATCTCTGAAGAAATGGATAGACGAAGATAATAAGGCCAGATATTACATGTTGGGCTCGATGTCTGATGAGCTCCAATGCCAACATGAAGATATCGGGACTGCTCGCCAAATGTTGGCTCACCTACAGAGATGTTTGGTGAACAGAGTTGCACGCAGCCAAGTATCAAGTCACGAAATGACTTTTTAAGGCTAAGATGCATGATGGGCAGTCAGTCCAAGATCACTGTCTGACAATGATCAAGGACATGGAAGAGCTTGAGAAGCTCGGTGTGAAGTTAGACTTGGACCTGCAGAATGATATTATTCTGCAATCCTTGACTGATGCATATGGGCAATTCATCATGAATTACCACATGCATAAACTTCAAAATTTCTTGGCCGAATTAATGAATATGCTGGTTACCGCTGAGCTTTCTATGAAAGGTTCTAAAGGCTCAGTTCTTGCTATGGAACGGACTTCTTCCAAAAGAAAGTCTTATGGAAAAGAAAAAGAAGTCTGCGAAAAAGCAGAAGGTGGAAGGAACAAAGAAGAAGAAGGCAGAGCCGAAGAAAAAGCCGATGTCAAAGAAAAGTGTTTCCATTGCAACAGCGACGGCCATTGGAAGCGGAACTGCCCTACTTACCTGGCCACCCTGAAGAACAAGAAGGAAGGTCCTTCTGGAGGTATGCTCGTTATTGAGTCTAACCTTACGATTTCTTCTGCATCCAGTTGGGTGCTTGACTCTGGTTCTAGTGCTCATCTGTGCACTTCCATGCAGGGTCTTGAGGATAGCAGGAGGCTGAGGGATGGAGACATGATCCTATGCATCGGTAATGGAGCAAGAGTTGCTGCAGTAGCCATGGAAACATACCCTCTTCGATTACCATCTGGTTTAGACTTAGTTTTGAAAGACTGTTATTATGTGCCTGCAGCTAGCAGGAATTTGATTTCTGTTTCATGCTTAGCACAAGAAGGCTATGTGATTACCTTCTTTAAGGACCATTGTAACATTCTTTATGAAAGAAATAAAATTGCAAATGGTTTTCTTATTAATGGTCTTTATCAGCTACATATTGATGTACCTATTCTAACTATCGAGCAAAATGTGAATGCCAAACGACCTAGGGATAGTCCAAATGATAGATATCTATGGCACCTGAGATTAGGTCATATAGCAGAAGATAGGATCAACAAATTGGAGAAAAATGGGCTATTGAGTCCATTGACTTCCGAGTCATATCCAACTTGTGAATCTTGTCTTCAAGGCAAAATGACTAAACTCCCTTTTGTTGGACATGGGGAAGAGGGCCACAGATCTCCTTGCCCTAGTACATACTGATGTGTGCGGCCCATTTGATGTGCCGGCTAGAGGCAATTTTGTCTACTTCATTACCTTTACCGATGATCTATCTAGGTATGGGTATGTGTATCTTATGAGACACAAGTCTGAAGCTTTTGAAAAGTTCAAAGAATTCAGACATGAAGTAGAAAAACAAACTGGAAAATTCATTAAGGTTCTTCGATCAGATCGAGGAGGTGAATACCTTAGCCTAGAAATTCCTAGACTATCTTAAGGAAAATGGCATAGTCTCTCAATGGACTCCACCAGGAACACCTCAACTCAACGGGTTTCAGAATGGAGAAATCGGACTCCTATTGGATATGGTTCGATCCATGATGAGCTTCACAGACCTCCCTGATTTTCTTTGGGGACATTCATTGTTAACTTCAATTTATCTACTGAATAGGGTTCCCTCTAAGACCATTCCTACCACACCGTATGAGATATGGCACGGTAAGAAACCAAGTCTGAGTCATCTCAGAATTTGGGGTTGTCCGGCTCATGTCAAAAGACAACAAGCGGACAAGTTAGAGTTTAGGTCCTTCAGAGCTCGATTCATAGGATATCCTAAAGAGTCATTAGGATACTATTTCTACATTCCAGAAGACCACAATGTGATTGTGAGTCGACATGCCATCTTTCTTGAAAAATAGTTTATTCAAGATAGCGGCATTGGAAAGCAGATTCAAAGCTTGATGAGAAAGTCTCACAAGTACAATGAGCTAAGGACCAATTGGAACCAAATCAGGTTGAGCCAATAAGAACACTACCTCCTCCACCTCGTAGATCGGAAAAGAGTTTTCCCATCCCCCTGAAAGATACTTAGGTATTATTTCAGAGGAAGTAGAGGAAAATGTTCCTCGTAGGTAATGGTGCTCATGGTGATGATCCCAAAACCTACAATGAGGCGATATCAGATATCGACTCCGAGAAATGGCTAGAGGCAATGCAGTCAGAAATTGACTCGATGCACTCAAACCAAGTCTGGACCTTGGTAGATCCACCAGAAGGTATAGTACCTATTGGGTGTAAATGGATCTTCAAGAGAAAGATTGGTGCAGATGGAATGTGGAGACATTCAAGGCTAGACTAGTGGCAAAAGGTTATAGTCAACGCGAAGGCATTGACTATCAGGATACCTTTTTTCCCAGTGGCTATGCTAAAATCCATCCGCACATTGCTTGCCGTTGCAGCCTATTTCGATTATGAAATATGGCAAATGGACGTGAAAATGGCATTCTTAAATGGATATCTTGAGGAAGATATCTATATGGAACAGCCGCTAGGTTTCACATCCAGTGATACTGATCACAAGGTTTGCAAGCTGCAAAGGTCCATATATGGACTTAAGCAAGCATCTCGGAGCTGGAACACTCGTTTCAATGATGTGATCAAAATATTTGGTTTCATCAAAAATGAAGAGGAACCGTGTGTCTTCAAAAAGGTCAGTGGGAGCGCTGTTGTCTTCCTCGTATTGTACGTGGATGACATCCTCCTTATTGGGAATGATATTCCCATGTTGACAACAGTCAAATTATGGTTGTCCAAGGAATTCTCCATGAAAGACCTAGGTGAAGCATCCTTTATTCTAGGAATTAAGGTCTATAGGGATAGACCGAATAGGATGCTAGGACTTTCACAGAAGATGTACATAGAGGAAAGTACTAAAGAGGTTTAGTATGGAAAACTCTAAGAGGGGATTAATACCCTTCAGACATGGTATTCATCTTTCCAAGAAGATGTGCCCTAGCACACCTGAGGAAATAGAATGCATGAGCAAGATCCCTTATGCTTCTGCAATAGGGAGCCTCATGTATGCCATGCTATGTACACGACCTGATATAGCCCATGCTGTGAGTGTCACAAGCAGATATCAGTCAAATCCAGGTGAAGAACACTGGACTTCTGTGAAATGTATCCTTAAGTACTTGAGAAGAACTAAGGATATGATGTTGGTCTTTGGTAATGGAGAACTCCAAGTCCAGGGATACACAGACTCAGATTTTCATGTCCGATATAGATGATCGAAAGTCGACATCTGGGAGTCTGTTTGTGTGCAATGGTGGTGCTGTCAGCTGGAAGAGTTTCCAAGCAAATGGTGATAGCAGATTCCACCATGGAAGCAGAATATATCGCTGCATCAGAGGCTGCGAAGGAAGCATTCTGGTACAAGAAGTTTGCTGCAGAAATTGGAGTAATGCCATCAGATGCCATTCCTCTATACTGCGACAACAATGGCGCCATAGCCCTTGCTAAGGAGCCAAGGTCTCACCAAAAATCCAAGCACATTGAGCGGCGATACCACCTCATCCGCGATTACCTCGAGAAGGGTTATGTCGAGGTCAAGAGAGTCAACTCCACAGATAATGTGGCAGACCCACTTACAAAGCCGTTGGGCCAGCAGAAGATCGAAGCCCACCTTGAGAAGATGGGACTTAGACTTGTAGCCAATTGGCTTTAGGATAAGTGGAGAGATTGTTAGATATATGTGCCCTAGAAGCCAGAATTGGCTGACACTTGTAATACACTTCTAGGGGCAAAATTATAATTTTGACTATAATCAATAAAATGGGTTATTTTCTATCACATATGTGTATTTAGTGTCTGTGATACATCCTTTGAGTTAATGGTAATGATAATTCATATTTTCAAGAGTTGAAAATTTAAGACATGAATAATCATTATTAACTTATAAAATGCTCCCGACCATAGGATCATCACGAGGATGGTGATTGATCTGGAAGGTTGGTGTACAATTGCTTCTCTTTAGTAGATGAGTCTGAAGGGAAATCCTGATTTCCCGGTCCAGGTTCGTCCAGATCTGATTAGATCAAGAGATATATTTCAAAAATTTTCTCTTGACCTTAATCAGATCTTGATATGTTTCAGATCTGATTCTTATTATTTTAATAAATAAAATAAAAGAAGATAAATTAAATCAAATTCAATTTACCTGATTTGGGTAATCCTATTACCCTGTAGATGATCCTGATTGCAGCGGAAGGTTCTGGATCTTAGCCATGCAAGCGCCTGGCCTCAACCAGTATCCACTCGGGTTGGATCTGGAGAACCTCTTCTTCTCTATCACACCTCCAAAAATCAGATCTGGATCTGATCTGGAGGATCTTCAAAACTCTTTTGAAGATCTGCAGTCGTCCTTTTGCAGCAGCGCAGCCTTCTTGCTTTTGATCATCTTTCCTTGATCTGAATCGCACCAAACTAAATCCAAAACCCTTTTGGACGTGGAGAGCAAGGGGAGAAGAGACTATGGCATGGAGAAGGAGGGGAGAGGCAGCCTTGGGGCGTGGGAAATCTCATTCAATAAGACTTTTGATTAGGGTTGGGCGCAGGGTCTTATTTATAGACCTCTTGTGATCCAACTCCTCTTCCTCTCAACCAATCACAACCCTTTGTGAAATCAGATCTAAATCTGATTGGTTGGAATAGAGACCCCTGGATTCCTCCTTAGAGGGTGCCTAAGACCAGTCAAACTGGATTCTTAGTAGAACACTGATTGGAATCCTAAAGGGAGGTGGAGTCCTTGTCCAACAAGGACTCCTAGGCGCCTCCTACTTGGGCTCACGCCACCCTTGGCGTGCGCCCTTCTCCTTGCCAAGTTCTGGCAGGGGGACAGGCCCCCACCAGCTCTCCAATAGGTGCATGACATGTGGTCAAAAGTCAAAGGGTGAATGGTCAACGTTTGACCAGTCAAAGGTAGACTTTTGACCAAAGTCAAAGAACAAGAAATGGCAGGTGACCAAAAATGGCAGGTAATGTCTTACAAAATAAGACAACCTATTCTGACTTGGACAACCTCCAGTCAGACCATATGAAGGCCTCTGATTGAGCACAAACTCCTTTGGCTCAGTCAGGACAACTTATTTATGATAGTAAAAGAAGAACGTTAGGTTCAATCGAGTGCTAGCACGATTTCCTTGAACCTAATTGAATCTCATTCAGATCAATTGAACTAGATGAGTTCAATTGATGATCACCAGACTCAAACCCTTGTTTGTGTGACCCAGTTAGGTTCAGTTCTGTATGGTAATGGGATATGTCATGATCTCTATCATAGACATCATCGAAACTCCTTTCGATGGATCAGAACTCTTCTGATTCGAACAGCTAGAATGATCGATCATCTAAATCATTCTAATTGCTCCCAAAATCCACCAGTGACACCTAGCAGTATATGGTGGCAACCCATCAGAGCTGAATGTGAACCTCTTGGTGCAGCTACCTGTGTGATTCAATTCTTCTATCTTGAGCCCCGATCAGATTAGGGTTAAGGTGAACTCGTCAAACCCTAGTCTCTGTCATATGATGTAATCATTCGATTCGAGTCCAATGTGAAAATCTAAATAGAAACTCTTTCTATTATTTCACTCTACCATGGCCATGGATTTCTGGACTTGATTCTCATGATCATCATAGGGCTACTCCTCTACCACCGAGGTAGATAGATCCCATCTTGATGCAATCCAGTTCCTACAATGAACATGTCACAGCCAACATACACCTCAGGGTTCCATATGGCTAGGAGACCGAGTAATGGTGTAGTCAAACTATAACACCCTCAAGGTGAACTGCCGATGCATCTCAGGTCAAAGAACCAGACACACTACTGCAGCATCGAGTCAGTCATTGACGAGAAGGTAGACTCCCTAATGACTACTCGAGGTGGTCACGCTCAGTGCCCTCATTCTCTAACGAGTACCTGTACTCTCGCTCCGGTGTCTCCACACCGTAGACTCAAGACTCATCTACTAAAGAGAAGCGATCGTACACCAACCTTCTGGATCAATCACCATCCTCGTGATGATCCTATGGTCGGGAGCTGTTTATGAGTTAATAATGATTATTCATGTCTTAAATTTTCAACTCTTGAAAATATGAATTATCATTACCATTAACTCAAAGATGTATCACAGACACTAAATACACATGTGTGATAGAATAATAACCCATTTCATTAATTATAGTCAAAATTACAATTTTGCCCCTAGAAGTGTATTACAAGTGTCAGCCAATTCTGGCTTCTAGGGCACATATATCTAACAGAGTCTTGAGTCTACGGTGTAGAGACACTGGAGCGACAGTACAAGTACTCATTAGAGAACGAGGGCACTGAGCGTGATCACCTCGAGTAGTCATTAGGAAGTCTAGCTTCTCGTCGATGACTGACTCGATGCTGCAGTGGTGTGTCTGGTTCTTTGACCTTAGGTGCATCGACAGTTCACCTTGAGGGTGTTACAGTTTGACTACACCATTACTCGGTCTTCTAGCCATATGGAATCCTGAGGTGTATGTTGGCTATAGCATGTTCATTGTAGGAACTGGATAGCATCAAGATCGAATCTATCTACCTCAGTGGTAGAGGAGTAGCCCTATGATGATCATGAGAATCAAGTCCAGAAGTCCATGGCCATGGCAGAGTGAAATAATAGAAAGAGTTTCTATTTAGGTTTTCACATTGGACTTGAATCGAATGGTTACATGATATGACAGAGACTAGGGTTTGACGAGTTCACCTTAACCCTAATCTGCTCGGGGCTCAAGATAGAAGAACTTAATCACACAAGTAGCTGCACCAAGAGGTTCGCATTCAGCTCTGATGGGTTGCCACCATATACTGCTAGGTGTCACTGGTAGATTTTGGGAGCAATTAGAATGATTTAGATGATCGATTGTTCTAGTTGTTCGAATTAGAAGAGTTCTAATCCATAGAAAGGAGTTTCGATGATGTCAATGATAGAGATCATGACATATCCCATTACCATATAGAACTGAATCTAACTGGGTCACACAAACAAGGATTTGAATTTGGTGATCATCAATTAAACCGATCTAGTTTAATTGATCTGAATGAGATTCAATTAGGTTCAAGAAAATCGTGCTAGCACTCGATCGAACCTAACGTTCTTCTTTTGCTATCATAAATAAGTTGTCCTGACTGAGCCAAAAGAGTAATGCTCAATCAGAGGCCTTCATATGGTCTGACTGGAGGTTGTCCAAGTTAGAAAAGGTTGTCTTATTTTATAAGACATTACCTGCCATTTTTGGTCACCTGCCATTTCTCGTTCTTTGACTTTGGTCAAAAGTCTACATTTGACTGGTCAAATGTTGACCATTAACACTTTGACTTCTATCCATGTGTCATGCACCTATTGGAGAGCTGGTGGGGGCCTATCTCCCTACCAAAACCTGGCAAGAAAGAGGGCGCACGCCACCCTTGGCATGTGCCCAAGCTGGAGGAATCCAGGAGTCCCTATTGGATAAGGACTCCATCTCCTTTTTGGATTCCAATTAGAGTTCTCCTAAAAACCAACTTTGACTGGTCTTAGGCACCCTCTAAGGAGGAATCCATGGGACTCTATTCCCATCAATCAGATTTAGATCTAATTTCACAAAGAGTTGTGATTGGTTGGGAAGAACAGGAGTTGGATCACAGTTAGTCTATAAATAAGACCCTACGCCCAACTCAAAGACGAATCTAAATTAATTGAGATCTCCATGCCCCAAGGCCTTTTCTCCTCTCCTCCTCCATGCCAAAGCATGTTCTCACTCTCCTCTCCACATCCCAAAGGGTTTTGGACCTTGGTTGGTGCAATCTAGACAAGAGAAAGGAGAGTGAAAGCTAGAAGGTTGTGCTGCTGCAAAGGACGACTGCTGATCTTCAAAAGGAGTTTTGAAGATCCTTCAGATCAGATCTGAATCTGATTTCTGGAGAAGTCATAGAGAAGAAGAGGATCTCTAGATTCAGCCTAAGTAGATATCGGTAGAGGCCAGGCACTTGCATGGCTTGATCTAGAACCTTCCACTGCTTACAGGATCATCAACGAGTAATTGGATTACCCACTTCAAATTAAATTAAATTTGATTTAATTTTTTTAATTTTATTTTAATTTCTAAAATAATAATAATCAGATCTGAAATATCTTAGATCTAATCTAGATCAAAGAAAATTTTTTTTGAAATATATCTCTTGATCTGATCAGATCTCAACGAACCTGGTCCAGAAAATCAGGATTTTCCTTCATCTCTAAATATGCTGCACCCAAACCTGGTCTCTAGTTCATGAAGCTCGCCATGCCCGAAATATTGCTCCACTCTTTAGTTAAGTCAAATCCACCATTTGTATAAATTAGATTTCTAATTGGATCTCTCACCGTATCTAGAATATTGAGCCCAGTCCATCCTCCAACTCATAGCATCCAATGCCTAATAGACATAGTTGCATCTTTTCGATGCAACTGAACCACCGTATCGAGAACAATCAACTCCGGGAAGGGTCCGCACATCTATAATAGTGGAAGACCTAGGACTTAATATTTTCTTAGAAAGATTTGATTTGGTCTCTTAGACTCAACTAGTCATAACATTTATGACAAACCTAGTGGCATGGGTTAGCTCGAATCGTTAGCCACCTCAAACCAAAACTGGGTCGACTCAATTGGCTAGGTAAGTGAGATCAGTGAGAGGAAGATGCCATTAACTCACCATGAATGCATTCAGATCGAGTAGCTTCTAATTAAAAATCATAGGTCATATTTTCCATACTTACCTTAGACACCGACTTGTCTGACTAGAACTGATCGGGTTAGCTTACAATCTAGGCTTGAACCATGAAGCCAAATTAGGTCTTAACTTGATCGACCACATGTGACTATAAATCATCCTTGACCTAGAATTAATCCAATTAGGCTGGTCAAATCTAAGCACTCTTGATCCCACCTAACCAACTCTTGATTCGGTTTGATCAACCGCTAGACCTAATTGAGCTACCCACATCCAAACCCATGATTTATGAAGGTGTCTTAGATCTTAAAATTTATAATTTTAGAACTAATTACTTTTATAAACTTAATTCTTAATTAAGTTTAAGGGTTCAATAACAAAACATGTATAAAAAATTCTAGGATTTTAGGATCTAGGATTTTGCAGAAAAGTAAGTTTTTGATTTCTGATTAAGGGCAAATGCGCAGCACCCCTATATGCCATAAGAGCACCCCATCAAATGGGAAGACAGGACCTTTAAACCCTTCTTACTCTTATGACCAGACAGCCAAGGGGAATGCCTTAATCAGAAATATGAACAATACTACAAAACTATTAGATCTAAAGCATATAACTATTACATGATTTAAGATCTAATCTATACATATTTTGCATACATCTTATGTATAAAATTTAATATTTAAATTTATGTTTCAGATCTGATTATATCTGATGTAATATCTAAAATTAAAATTTTAAATGATCTCATCAAAAAAAAAAATTTAATCTAGACTACTCATGGCATAGATCTATGGAACTAGTCTAGACATGAATTGCAGATGTCATACATATAAAATTTTTAAATGCATCTCATGCTTTCAGATCTAATTATATTACATATAATATCTAAAATTTAACTAATCTAATCACATAATCTTTAGAAAATTAAATAACATTTCAATAAATTTTTGGTCTAGACTATGAGATTAAACTAGAGATCTAGTCTAGACTTATGTTACCTATATCACATGTATCAATATTTTAAATTAGACCTTATGTTTTAGATTTGATTATATCTAATGTAACATCTAAAACCTAAATGATCAAATCATAAAAAAAAAATTAAATTAGATCTAATCTACAATATATTTGAAAACTATCATGATATAGAACTACAAATCTAGACTAGAACATGAATTATTTATGTCAAACATATATATATAAAACATGTTATTTTTGATTTCAGATCTAATTATATTCTATGTAACATCTGAAAATCAAATAATTAGATCATAAAAAAAATAAATTTTAGATCAGTCTAAAGATAGATCTGGAAGCAGCAACCTAGCTCTGATACCAGTTGAAGAAAAAACCAGATTTCTTCTGCCATAGGATGCATCTGATTGGATCAAATTTATAGTAGAATAATTTTAAATATTTTTTTATGATTTGATTAGTTCTGAGAGTTTTCAAATTTGATTAGATTAATCTAAAATTTAGAAGTAAAATAAAAATAAAAATAGTGATAATAGTTATCACCTGATCGGGTAAACCATTTATCCATTGTGATGATCTGACGACTGATCCGAGGTTCTGATTGAGCTGCGCATCTGCCCGACCTCTACCGATATCTACTCAGGTCAAATCTAGAAGTCTCCTCCTTCTAGATCTAATCTCTAAAGATCAGATCTAATATCTTTCCATAGAGCCTTCAGAATGAACTCCAAAGGCTTCACGTTCATCTCACAAACACTGTCATCTCTCGCTAATCTTCGCTCCAACGGGACTTGATCTTTACTCGCAGGTTTTGCCCAACTCTTGGGCATGGAGAAGAGGGAGAGGATCAGATGAGGAAGGTATGGTGATGGTGATTTTGGTAGGGCTTTGCCATAGAAAATTTTGTAAATACAACAGCTTGCGCAAAGCCCTATTTATAGACCAAACCAAGAGTCCCTTCACATGTGACTTTAAATTGGTCAAAGGCAACAAGCAGAAGGACTCTCCCATGATCTCCACTACCCACACCCCTTTTTTCATATTTTTGTCACACAAAAATAAAGAGATATGGCAGGGAATAATTTGGGATAAGATTAATTTGGCACACAACTCTTATCTCCCAAGAGATAGAATTATTCAAATTTTTGACCCATTCAAACTTGATTTGAATGGGACACCTCCATATATATCCATATGGGGTGCACGGCCAAGGGGGAGTGCACCCCTTATTCCTCATGTAAATCCCATATGGACGTGCATCCTCAAATAAATTCTAGGGGGCACACGCCATATCTCTTCTTTCCTGCATACTGGGTCAACATTTGACCCTTATCCTATTCTCATCTTATGGGATTAAGATAAAATTTTTTTAAGTCCCATCCAATGGATTTATGTCAAGTTCTAATCAGGTTAGAACAAGCCTAGATCAGGGCAGGATTTGGTCTAGTCAGATCTAGAAAAATCCATCTAAAATTTTCAAGAGAGGCTTGTCCAAATTTCATCTCATGATTTTAGGATAAGCCCTAATCTGGCAAAGACAACCCTTATCTTGTTCTCATCTTATTGGATTTTGGACAAGTCTTGATTAGGCTAGGACAAGGTCCAATCAGATCAAGACAAATCATTATAGAGTTCCCAAATAAGTCTTGTCCAAATAGTTCCACAAATTAGCAGGTCTTGTCCTATTTCCATCTGATGGATTAGGATAAGCCTAGATAAGGTTAGGATAAGACTTTTTTGATCTAGATAAGTTCCAGTCAGACTAGGATAAATCCATACAAGGCTCTTGGATGAGTCAAATCTAATTTGGCTCAGTCGAGATGATCCAGAAAGACTACAAAAGAAGAATGTTAGGCTCAATCGTGTGCTAGCATGATTTCTTTGAACCTAATTAGATCTAATCCAAATCAATTGAACTAGATTAGCTCAATTGATGACATCTAGATCCAAACTCTTATTTGTATGATCTAGTTAGGTTCAGTTCTATATGGTAATGGGACATGTCATGATCTCTATCATCGACATCATCAAAATACCTTTCGATAGACCAAAACTCTTCCAATTCACCCAATTAGAATCGTCGATCATTAAGATAATTCTAATTGATCCCAAAATCCACCAGTGATACCTAGCAGTATATGGTGGCAATCTATCAAAATTGAATTATGAACCTCTCGATGTAGCTACCTGTGTTATTGGGTTCTTCTATCATGAGCCCCGATGGGACTAGGGTTAAGGTAAACTCGTCAAACCCAACACCCATCATATGAATGAATTATTCGATTCGAGTTCAATGTGAAATCCTAATAAAAACTCCTTTCTATTATTTAATACTACCATGGCCATGGATTTTAGGACTCAATCTTATAATCATCGTAGGACTACTCCTCTACCGAGGTTGATAGATCCCATCTTGGTACGATCCAATTCTTACAATGAAGATGCTATAGCCAACATGCACCTTAGAATTCTGAATGACTAGGAGACTAAGTTATGGTGTAGTCAAATTATAACACCCTCAAGATAAATTATCGATGCACCTTAGGTCAAAGAACTAGACACATGCTGCAGCATTGAGCTAGTCATCGATGAGAAGGTAGGCTTCCTTATGACTGCTCGAGGTGGTCACACTCAGTGCCCTCGTTCTCTAACGAGTAACTATATTCTTGCTCCAGTGTCTCCACACTATAGACTCAAGACTCATCTATCCTAAGAAAGTGATCATACATCGATCTTTCAGATCAATCACCATCCTCATGATGATTCTACGATCGGGAGCAATTTATGAGTTAATTATGATAACACATATCTTAAATTCTCAACCCTTGAGAATATATGTTATCATGTCTATTAACTCAATGGATGTATCACAGACACCTTATACACAATGTGATAGAATAAATAACTCTTTAATTAATTCTAAGTCAAAATTACAAAATGCCTCTAGAAAGTATTTAACAAGTGTCAGCCAATCTAGCTTCTAGTGCACAAATCTAACAGATCAATCATCAATCAGATTGATGATCTGATCGTTGAATGATTTTCAATCACCAATCAACCATCCGATTAGGTAACAACCTCTAATGTATGTAACCCCATAGATTCGAATCTAAGCTAGTAGTATAGGAATCAATTTCTATGCCAGTTAAAATGATCATCAAGCAATGGTACTCGACATGCGGATAGGTTGAATGTATGCAAAGCAACATTCTTAGAACCTTAGCCTATGGTTACTGCATAATTCATCCCTTTGATCAATAATGCTCAGGATGACTTTGAGTTAGCTGTCAATACTCATTGATTGCTAGTTGTTACAGCATCAAATGAAAATTAGACCCAATTTTAATATTAAGTAGGATAGTGGTGAGTCAGGTGTCGATTCCTTGGAGATTGAAGGTTGAGTTACATTCAATTTTAAATAAAAAAATAAAATTTTTAATTAAATAAAAATTTGAATAAGTAAAAAAAATTAATTATAATTTAGCAAATTAAAGGAAAGCAACAATGTTGACGTAGAATCTGGTTAATGTTAGAACGGGCTAGAGCAGGAGAAGACGAGGTCATTGTTGGTGACCTACAAGACAAGTCTGATGGAAAATATGCAGGGTTTCATGCTTGAATTTCAAAATATTTTTGAAATAAAATATAGTGAAAGATGTAGATTAAACTATTTAATCTACAAAAGCATATAATCTAATTACTAAACCCTACATCTAGGACCTATATCATGGGACAATATATTTTTAAATTTGAAAATAAAACTTTTGGTATTGATCAAATCAATACCCTAGTTCTAGAATAATTCTAGATCTAAGCCCTAGATTGCATCTAGATGAGAGAAGAGATCAAATCTCTTACTTTCATATGGGTCAAGAACTCTGTGGTTGATTTTTGTTGTTACCTCTGGAGCTGCACATGCATCCGATCTCTATAGAAAGTCCACACGAGGCTGCAACATAAATCGGATGTTCGTCAAATGAAGATCCACTTGAAGTGCTAGCTTCTTGCGGACCCCTCCTGATAGTTAGTCTAAAATAATATTCTTTGGATCTCTTGGATACTCTAAGAGATGAAGAATAAGAGGAGGAATAAGGAAGAAATCCAACCCTTGGATCTCCCAAAAATCATAAATAAACACATATGAGAAAAGGCTGAAGGGAAATCCTGATTTCTCAGACCAGGTTCGTTCAGTTCTGATCGGATCAAAAGATATATTTCAAAAATTTTTCTCTTTGATTCGAATCAGATCTAAGATGTTTCAAATCTAATTTTTATTATTCTAATAATTAAAATAAAATATAGATAAATTCAATTAGATTTAATTTATCTTGATGTAGGATAATTCTATTACCCGTTGATGATCCTGTACGCAGCAGAAGGTTCTGGATCTAGCCACGCAAGTGCTTGGCCTCTACCGATATCCACTCAAGTTGGATCTAGAGATCCTCTTCTTCTCTATCACATCTCTAAAAATCATATCTGAATTTGATTTGGAGGATCTTCAAAACAGCTTTTGAAGATCAATAGTTATCCTTTGCAGCAGCACAGCCTTCTAGCTTTCTATCACCTTTCTCTCACCTAGATTGCATCAACTAAGATCCCAAACTTCTTTAGGTGTGGAGAGGAGAGGGAGAAGATGAACTTAGCATGGAGGAGGAAGAGAGAGGTAGCCTTGGGGCATAGAGAATTATTTTCAATTACTTTGAGTTGGGCGCAGGGTCTTATTTATAGACTATGCGTGATCCAACTCCTCTTCATCCCAACCAATCATAACCCTTTGTGAAATCAGATCTAAATCTGATTGGTGGAAATAAAGTCCCTTGGATTCATCCTTAGATGGTGCCTAAGATCAGTCAAAGTTGGTTCTTAGGAGGAGTCTAATCAGAATCCAATAAGGAGATAGAGTCCCTATCCAATAGGGACCCCTGGGCATGGCGTGCATCCTCCTCCTTGCCAATTTTTGGTAGGAGGATAAGCCCCACCAGCTCTCCAATAGATGCATGACATGTGGACAGAGGTCAAAGTGTCAATGGTCAACATTTGATCAGTCAAAGGTAAACTTTTGACCAAAGTCAAAGGACGAGAAATGGCAGGGGACCAAAAATGGTAGGTATTGTTTTACAAAATAAGACAATTCTTTTCTGACTTGGATAGGCTCCAGTCAGACCAAGTGAAGGCCTCTGATCGAGTACAAACTCTTTTGGCTCAGTCAGGACAACTATTTATGATAGCAAAAGAAGAATGTTAGGTTCAATCGAGTGCTAGCACGATTTCTTTGAACCTAATTGAATCTCATTCAGATCAATTGAACTAGATCTGTTCAATTGATGATCACAAGATTCAAACCCTTATTTGTATGACCCAGTTAGGTTCAATTTTGTATGATAATGGGATATGTCATGATCTCTAACATCGACATCATCGAAACTCCTTTCGATGGATCAAAACTCTTTTGATTCGAATAGCTAGAATGATCGATCATTTAAATCATTCTAATTGCTCCCAAAATCCACCAGTGATACCAAGCAGTATATGGTGGCAACCCATCAGAGCTGATTGCGAACCTCTTGGTGTAGCTACCTGTGTGATTAAGTTCTTCTATCTTGAGCCCCAATCAGATTAGGGTTAAGGTGAACTCGTCAAACCCTAGTTTCTGTTATATGATGTAATCAATCGATTTAAGTCCGATGTGAAAATGTAAATAGAAACTCTTTCTATTATTTCACTCTGCCATGGCCATGGGATTCTAGACTTATTTCTTATGATCATCATAGGGCTGCTTCTCTACCATTGAGGTAGATAGATTCCATATTGATGCAATCCAGTTCCTACAATGAACATGCTATAGCCAACATACATCTCAGGATTTTGAATGGCTAGGAGACCGAGTTATAGTGTAGTCAAACTATAACACCCTCAAGGTGAACTACCGATGCACCTCAGGTCAAAAAATCAGACACACCATTGCAGCATCGAGTCAGTCATTGATGAGAAGGTAGACTTTCTAATGACTACTCGAGATGGCCATGCTAACTGCCCTCGTTCTCTAACGAGTATCTGTACTCTCGCTCCAGTGTCTCCACACTGTAGACTCAAGACTCATCTACTAAAAAGAAATGATTGTACACCAACCTCTTGGATCAATCACCATCCTCGTGATGATCCTATGGTCGGGAGCATTTTATGAGTTAATAATGATTATTCATGTCTTAAATTTTGAACTCTTGAAAATATGAATTATCATTATCATTAACTCAAAGGATGTATCACAGACACTAAATACACATATGTGTTAGAAAATAATCTATTTTATTGATTATAGTCAAAATTATAATTGTGCCCCTAGAAATGTATTACAAGTGTCAGCCAATTCTGACTTCTAGAGCACATATATCTAACAATCTTCCACTTATCCTAAAGCCAATTGGCTACAAGTCTAAGTCCCATCTTCTCAAGATAGGCTTTAGTCTTTTGTTATCCCAACGGCTTTGTAAGTGGGTCTGCCATATTGTCTGCGAAATTGACTCTCTTGATCTCGACGTAACCTTTCTCGAGATAATCGTGGATGAGGTGGTATCGTCGCTTAATGTGCTTGGATTTCTGATGAGACCTCGGCTCCTTAACAAGGGCTATGGCACCATTGTTGTCGCAGTATAGAGGAATGGCATCGGATGGCATTACTCCAATTTCTACAGCAAACTTCTTGTACCAGAATGCTTTCTTTGTAGCCTCTGATGCAGCGATATATTCCACTTCTATGGTGAAATCTACTATCACGGTTTGCTTGGAACTCTTCCAGCTGATAGCACCACCATTGCACACAAATAGACTCTTAGATATCGACTTTCGATCATCTACATCGGACATGAAATTTGAGTTTGTATATCCCAGGACTTGGAGTTCTCCATTACTAATAGAATCACGATGTTGTCATTAAGACACCGTATTTATCAGTTTAATCCAACTTTTTAAAATAATTAAAAATGCATAGATAGCAGTGAGTCAGATCGAATCCATAGGGAAGCTAGTATTTTAGATTTAAAATTTTTGATTTTTGAAAAGAAAAAGAAAATGATTTGAGTTTTGGAATAAAAAAAAAAGTCAAAAGATTAAAAATAAAAATTAAAAGATGCAGAAATTTAAACTTGGTACTAAGATCTACTAATTAGATCTTAGCATCTACTTGCAATAAAAAAAAGTAATAATTAAAGTATAAAAATTAAATTACAATAAAAAGTAAGAAATTAAAATGCAAAAATAAAATTTTTATTAATTTAAATTTTATAATTTAAATACATGAAATTTAAAAAGAATAAAATAGCCTAATCTTTGATCTTAGATCGGCATTGGCAGAAAGATGGTGTAGAAGCCAGGCTCTTCTTTATGGCACCCATTACTTCAAAGCAGTCTTTAACCCATAGCCTGGCTTCGCCCTATACCAAAGCTTCACCTTGATCGGAGATGTTGATTTCTGGAGGCCTGAGGTCCTTTTTATAAAGCTAGGAGGGCTGGAGAGTTTGCTTTTGGGCAATGCGGGACTAAGGGACTCTTTGATCATCAAAATATAAAGAAATCTAAATAAAAATTAGATTAAAAAAAGTTCTAGATGAATTATACTATTTTGGATGAAATTTGGCCATAAATAGGAATCCAATGGTCCAAAAATTATCAAAATGGATGTGTATCGACCCAAATCATGTTATATTAAATTCTGGCCATTCGATTATGCTTTGATGGAGAAAATCTGATTGCAAATCATGCTTTGGGAGTCCTGATCATTACTAGGAGTGTTCTGGATCATTAGATCATCCCCTGGATCGAGCACTGCTGTCCGATGGTGATTCGGGTGAAATTAGAAACCAAATCAGAGTTGGAATAAACCCTAACCATCCGATCTTGATCGCAATCAACCGCAGTCGTCTAATCACGCAATTACTGTTCCCATGGACCGCGTGGACTGACTGCAGCGTACAGCATAGCCAATCAGCACTCTTGTCGCTGAGTGAAAAGACCAAAATATCCTATGAGCCATGATAAATTTCTGTAGACTCTTTAAGGGTCTAGGTCTGCCACGTGTCGCGCCTTGATTTATCGGTTGCTGTTGAGCTGGCGATCTATGCTTGGATCATGGACCGGCTGATGGCTTCATCGACTGAGTCAGTTTTGATGGCTTGGCTTGGCTTGGTGGCTTGGCTTGCGGAGCCAGCTAAGCCACTTTCTTTTTTATTTAAATTTTATTTATTTTATTTCTTTAAAAATTTATATCTTTTTTGTTTTAGCTCCATTTTACTCAAAATTTATTTTGTTGTGATCACAAAAATGAGCTCTTTCTATTAATAATAAAATTTTATTTTTTAATTTTTATTATTTTTTAATTAATTTTTTAATTAATAAAAATATAAATTTCTTAAAAATTATATATAAATTGATTATTAATTTTAAAAATTAATATAAATTAATTAAAAAATAAATACTTTTATTGATAAATTTATGATACTTATCACACCCCCCAACTTAAGCTTTGCTCGTCCTCGAATAAAGAAAGAATTTAGTTTTAAATACCTTTTAACTTTAGAGTTTCGAATTTTACCTAAGTAGTTTTCAAAATGGCCATTGATATTCAGTAGAGCTTAAATGGGACATATCATTGGGGTCTTAATACTTATCAATAGAAAAATTAAGTAAAGAACATTAAATTTTTTAGAACTTTTTCTAAATTATCCTACATTTATCTCTGATTTTTCTAAACTTTCATATAGGAAAGTGTATTGCTACTCGTGCCCTTCATTTATTGATTTTTTTTACATTGCCCACTTTTTGATGTGAATATCATTGCTTACTTAGGCAATGGGATCCGATTACTTGGGGTGGAAAATCTTTTTTTTTTTTTTTTTTAACGTTGTATAACTATTGAGTGTCTTAACCCCTTAAGCTTTCTATTTGATCCATGTAGCGAGTCTTGGGCCAATGACTTCCAAACCAGTTGGCTTTAGGGCACTAGGTATAGAATACCCCTCGAGCTTACTAGCTCAAATAAAATAGGCTACGAGTTAAGACTAGCTTTACAACGAGCTTCTTTGTCCTTCCCATCTTTTGACACGAAACTCAATGTTTGCTTCGACAAAGAGGTTTGGTTACTTAGTGAGAAGTACTTGGAAACTATTTTATTAAAATAAATTTTTTATATGAAGAAACGTATAGTTATCCTACATAAGCCTATAAAAAGTAGACTTTTCTTTGATGCTAGTAGAAATAATTAGAAATGCTCCAAAGAAAAACTTTTTATATTCTAGACTTAACTCTTTATTGAATTTTCTTAATACTTGATTCCTCAATATCTCACAGATTCTCTGATCTGTGCATCAATTTTTTTTTAAAAATGCTTAGTTTAATTCGATTCTTAAGCATAATCAGGTGTCTAAATACTAAATACTAATTTTTTTGAGGACTTAAAATTTTAAAATTTTTTATTTTTCTTTTCTCCTAACTTAATTGATATTGTCCTCAATGGAGAAGAAAAAATAAAGGATGTAACAAAAAATATGGAAGAATACACCTAACTCAGTATATTTTTGGTCCAGCACATGCCTTTAAAAATTTGAGCTCTCCCTCCAACTTATTCAAATTATCCTAAAAAAATAAATTAAAAAGATAAATTAGATAAAAATTAAATATTAGATTGCCTCCCAAGAAGTGCTAAGTTTACCGTCTTTAGCCAGACACATTGGGTTGCCTCCCAACAAGCGCTAAGTTTACAGTCTTCAGCCAGACACAATATAGCTTACTATCCTTTATCGAATATTGGATTGACAAATTCTAATGGTTTTGGATTGCCAATCTCAAAAAGTTTATTTATAATCCCATTATTGATATAATCATTATTAATTTTAGGGATATAATTTGTAATTCCATTCTCAGACCCATGTTTATTAAGAATTTCTCTTATTTATTCTTCTAAAATACTCATGAATGGAGTTTTAGGAGTTAAGTTTGATTCAATGGGTGCTGGAATGGTGACTAAAGGTTGTTTTAATTCTGGAGGTAAATTAATGTGATCTTGCTTAGATAACTCCATTGATATTACATGCTTCTTGATTTTTGTAAGAAGAACCGGCTTCTTGGGTTGAAGGGAATAGGACATTAGGTTTATAAGTTTTGGGTAAATCATCTATTCTCTTTTTTTTTATTTCTATCTTATTTAAACTGGAACTAGCATCAGTACTAATTTTTGGCTCGGGTTCTTCTATGTGGTTAGTCTCAGTACTAATCAATTTCTCTAAATTTTTATTTTGGCTAGCGTCAGTACTAGCCTCTCTCACCTGGTCTTGGTATGGGTCCATAAGAATCCTATAGCTTTTAAGCTCAGGAATTACTTTGGTATTCTCAGATTGGGGATTCTTAAGTGATACACTAAATTGATAACTTGGTCTAGGTGGTTAGTGGACATTAGGTGGGTTATTTAAAATTGGTAGGCTCGATAGTTGATCTAGTTCTCTCCTCGTGTTAGACTCATCTAATTATCCTATTTGAGCTTCTAGCTTGGCGACAGATTGCAGTTGAGTCAGAATCAATTATTGAAGTTGGTTAAATCTATCATCGGCTAGATTGGTCTATTGAGGAGATGGGTATGAAGGCTGATCATGATGTGGTGGTTGGATAAACTAACTAGACTAGCCATTATTATAGGTATAGTTTTGGTATTGGGGCCTATTTTGATAGTTTTGGATAGATAAAATTTGGGTTTGATCCTGAGTCTATTGGGATGTCCAAGAAAAATTATGGTGGTTGCTCCAATCTGGATTATATAAATTTGAAAATGGGTCATTAATCAATTTGGAGTATCCTTGAGTAGGTTGAACTTGTTCTTGGATAAAATATGAAAACTGTGCAGTCATAGGATATTGACTCACATGATGGGTTGGGCTAGCACAGATTGAATAAATCTTCTAATAATTAGAAGATGATGTGAATTGTGCAGGAGATTATTGACCTAGTATTAGGAGTTGATCTATTTTCTGAGCAAGAAGATCAATTTTATCTAATTTTTGGACTATTAGATTCAGATTAGCTATTATTATGTTTAATGTGAATCAACCACTCAATTAAGTTCAACTAAATCAAAAAAACTGATTTCCTACCGTGCATGTATTAGTGTAACCCTAATGTATGGTTCAAAAAATTTCTTTAGAATATTTTTATTTTATTTTATTATTATTATTATTATTTTATTATATTAAAAATTAATTTTTTTAATTATTTTATTTATTAATTTTAATTTAATTTAATTTAATTATTATTTTTAATATTTTTTTAGTTAGTTTAATTTAATTTTTATTTTATTTTATTTTATTTTATTTTTAGAGGAGTAAGGAGAAGAAAGAAAGAAGAGTTCTAAAGAAGAGGTCCTAAGGAGTCCTAGAACTAAGAAGAAAGAGAAGAATTATGTTTAATTAGATTTAATGTTGGTTAGCAATCAAGTTGGTCAATCAATCCTAACTAAGGATTATCCTAGATCTAGACAGCTCCTAACTGCCAAGGTCACCTTCAAGCCCTCCAAGTGTAGGATTAGCCAATCAACTAGCCTAGGTAAGTGTAAGGTCGGTGGGAGTCCCCCCGTTGCTTGCCTTAGACACCAATTGTGCTTGGCCAGGTAAGCGAACGAAACCAATTAGAAACTACCTTCCTTCGGGCCTAGTCATTCTTGAACCACTTTCCTAGACATCAGTCAAATTGACTTATCCTAACCCGGTTCAACTCTTAGGGTTCCTTATCCTATTGAGCTCGAGTTCCTAGGGTTGATGTCTAATTGATTTTAATTTAAAGGCTTAGGTCAATGTAGGATGCTGGTTGGTTGTTTGTGGGCTAAGGAAGGGTGATCAAATCCCCACCTTATCTTGTTTAATTGGGTTGTGCCCTTAATTTGGTTTAATATGAATATGCACAAAAAATTTTCAATCAAAGGGTTCTATGCAATTTAAACTAGATGCATGCAACTAATTGAATTCTGAAAGGCTTACCTTGCCTCCAGCAATCACCAAAAAAAATAAAATAAAAATAAAAATAAAAATAATATGATGCATGCTCTAAGCAGTTAGGATTTCTAATCTTATCATGAGACTTTTAATTAGGTTTAAATGGATATTTTTTTAAAATTAATTTAAAAATAAAATAAATAAATAAATAAATAAAAAGAAAAAGAGAACTAGGGTTAGGATTGATCTCACCAAGCAAAACTCCTGGTTCTTTTTGTTCTTTAATCTCTTTTTTGCAAAATAATAAAAAAAAATTAGCAAGCAATATTTATAAGAAAATAAAAATTTTATTTATAATTTATTTATAGAAAAATCAAAGAGATCAAAAATTTAATATCCGTGCCTTCCCTGGCAATGGCACTAAAAACTTAATAGAATCGTGATGTTGTCGTTAAGACACCGTGTTTATCAGTTTAATCTGACTTCTTAAAATAATTGAAAATGTGTAGATAGCAGTGAGTCGGGTCGAATCCACAGGGAAGGTAGTATTTTAGATTTGAAATCTTTGATTTTTGAAAAGAAAAAGAAAATGATTTGAGTTTTGGAATCAAAAGTAAAGTCGAAAGATTAAAAATAAAAATTAAAAGATGCAAAAATTTAAACTTGGTACTAAGATCTACTAATTAGATCTTAGCATCTACTTGCAATAAAAAAAAAGTAATAATTAAAATACAAAAATTAAATTACAATAAAAAGTAAGAAATTAAAATGTAAAAATAAAATTTTTATTAATTAAAATTTTAGAATTTAAATACATGGAATTTAAAAAGAATAAAATAGCCTGATCTCTGATCTTGGATCGGCATTGGCAGAAAGATGGTGTAGAAGTCCGGCTCTTCTTCTCGGCACCCGTTGCTTCGAAGCAGCCTTTAACCCATAGCCTAGCTTCACCCTATACCAAAGCTTCACCTTGATCGGAGATGTTGATTTCTGGAGGCCTGAGGTCCTTTTTATAGAGCTAGGAGGGCTGGAGAGTTTGCTTCTAGGCAATATGGGACTAATAGACTTTGTGATCATCAAAAATACAAAAAATTTAAATAAAAATTGGATTACAAGAAGTCCTAGATGAATTCTGGTATTCTGGATGAAATTTGGTCGTAAATAGGAATCCAATGGTCCAAAAATCATCAAAATCGGATGTGTATCGGCCCAAATTAGGTTAGATTAAATTCTAGCCATCCAATCGTACTTTAATGGAGGAAATCTGGCTGCAAATCATGCTTCGAGAGTCCTAATCATCGTCGGGAGTGTTCTGGACCGTCAGATCATCCCGTGGATCCGATGGCAATCCGGGTGAAATCAGAAACCAAATCAGAGTTGGAATAAACCCTAACCATCCGATATTGATTGCAATCAATCGCAGCCATCCGATCATGCAATTACTGTGCCCATGGATAGCATGGACTGGCTGCACTATACACCACAGTCAATCAGTACTCTTATCGCTGAGTGAAAAGACCAAAATATCCTGTGAGCCACGATAAATTTCTGTAGACCCTTTAAGGGTCTAGGTCTGCCACGTGTCGCATCTTGATTCGTCGGTTGCTGTTGAGCTGGCGATCTACGCTTGGATCATCGACCGACTGATGGCTTCATCAGCTGAGTCGGCTTTGATGGCTTGGCTTGGCTTGCGAAGCCGGCTGAGCTATTTTCTTTTTTATTTAAATTTTATTTATTTTATTTTTTAAAAAATTCATATCATTTTCGTTTTAGCTCTGTTTTACTCAAAATTTATTTTGTTATGATCAAAAAAATGAGCTCTTTCCATTGATAATAAAATTTTATTTTTTAATTTTTATTATTTTTTAATTAATAAAAATATGAATTTCTCAAAAATTATATATAAATTGATTATTAATTTTAAAAATTAATATAAATTAATTAAAAAATTAATACTTTTATTGGTGAATTTATGATACTTATCAATTACCAAAGATCAACATCATATCCTTAGTTCTTCTTAAGTACTTAAGGATACATTTCACAGAAGTCCAGTGTTCTTCACTTGAATTTGACAGATATCTACTTGTGACACTCATAGCATGGGTTATATCAGGTTGTATACATAGTATGGTATACATGAGGCTCCCTATTGCAGAAGCATAAGTGATCTTGCTCATGCATTTTATTTCCTCAGGTGTGCTAGGGCACATCTTCTTGGAAAGATGAATACAATGTCTGAAGGATATTAATCTTCTCTTAGAATTTTTCATACTAAACCTCTTTAGTACTTTCTCTATGTACTTTTCTATGAAAGTACTAGCATCCTATTTGGTCTATTCCTATAGACCTTAATTCCTAGAATAAAGGATGCTTCACGTAGGTCTTTCATGGAGAATTCCTTGGACAACCATATTTTGACTGTCGTCAACATGGGAATATCATTCCCAATAAGGAGGATGTCACCACGTATAATACGAGGAAGACAACAGTGCTTCCACTGACCTTTTTGAAGACACATGGTTCCACTTCATTTTTGATGAAACCAAATATTTTGATCTCATCATTGAAATGAGTGTTTCAGCTCCGAGATGCTTGCTTAAGTCCATATATGCACCTTTGCAGCTTGCACACCTTGTGATCAGTATCACTGGATGTGAAACCTAGCGGCTGTTCCATATTGATATCTTTCTCAAGATATCCATTTAAGAATGTCGTTTTCACGTCCATTTTTCATATTTCATAATCGAAATAGGCTGCAATGGCAAACAATGTGCGGATGGATTTTAGCATAGCCACTAGAGAAAAGGTATCCTAATAGTCAATGCCTTCGCATTGACTATAACCTTTTGCCACTAGTCCAACCTTGAATGTCTCCACATTTCCATCTGCACCAATCTTTCTCTTGAAGATCCATTTACACCCAATAGGTACTATACCTTCTGATGGATCTATCAAGGTCCAGACTTGATTTGAGTGCATCGAGTCAATTTTTGACTGTATTACCTCTGGCCATTTCTCGGAGTCGATATCTGATATCGCCTCGTTGTAGGTTTTGGGATCATCACTATGAGCACCATTACCTACGAGGAACATTTTCTCTACTTTCTCTGAAATAATACCTAAGTATCTTTCAAGAGGATGGAAAACTCTTTTCGATCTACGAGGTGGAGGAGGTAATGTTCTTATTTGCTTAACCTGATTTGGTTCCAATTGGTTCTTAGCTCATTGTACTTATGAGATTTTCTCATCAAGCTTAATCTGCTTTTCAATGCCGCTATCTTGAATAAACTATTTTTCAAGAAAGATGGTATGTCGACTCACAATCATATTGTGGTCTTCTGGAACGTAGAAATAGTATCCTAATGACTCTTTAGGATATCCTATGAATCGAGCTCGAAAACCTAAACTCTAACTTGTCCACTTATTATCTTTTGACATGAGCCGAATAACCCCAAATTCTGAGATGACTCAGACTTGGTTTCTTACCATGCCATATCTCATACGGTGTGGTAGGAACGGTTTTAGAGGAAACCCAATTTAGTAGATAAATTGAAGTTAATAATGAGTGTCCCCAAAGAAAATCAGGAAGATCTGTGAAGCTCATCATGGATCAGACCATATCCAATAGAGTCCGATTTTTCCATTCTGAAATCCCATTGAGTTGAGGTGTTTCTGGTGGAGTCCATTGAGAGACTATGCCATTTTTCTTGAGA